>OY735219.1:47614052-47636552 GCA_963457665.1 Thysanoteuthis rhombus | reverse complement strand
TTACATACTGTCCCGTTGAAAGAGATAGTAAAGGCCGAGAATAGACCAGATGAGAATTCGGGTTGTAAGCAGTTATTTGACCTTTGCATTGCTGACAGCTGGTCAGCTCAATGCTAAGACCATCACTACCTTGAAGTGGCTCTCTATCCAGTGACAGGTTCGATTCCTACTGTAGCTCCATTTTCTTTAATTTGTTATTCTAGTGACTCTGTTTAAATTCAGTGATACATTAATCGTGTAACGTCGGTGGATCATTTCTAATATGTTTCTATAGAATAAAAAGCAATTTATGATTCATTATGTCGCACCAAATATGTCCATTTCTTAAACACACACACCCATATATACATGTGTATGTATGGACATATATAATGGAGTGAGGATTCACTAGACAAACATGTTTATGTTTCTGCCCTGTTTGGATCTCCCCAAATTAGTGAATTGGTTTATTCTCAATTCCTATTTTAGACTTTGTTTTTTTTATGGGTGGGGGGTATTTTTCTAGGTGATAGGATCTTCCTTTTATTCTATTTATTTATGTTTTTGTTCAGTGGTTGATCATTGCTTGTTGTATTCTTTGTTATACATAATGGGGTGCTGAGCTTGTTGGTAGTTACAAATTATAAATTAGGACGGTATATGGTATGGACATTTTTGTTATTAGCATATGTTTGATCTATTAGAACTTTTGTGAAATTAGTTCCTCTCTGAGAATATTTTATTTTCACTTAAATACACATCACAGAATTAGAATTTCCTTTTATACGATCTTGGTTGTTGATTTGATTATTTTGGGTTACGTCTAATTCCACATATCTGAGATAATTATGTTGGTGTGGTTGTTCTCTAAGGTGGCTATGTGAATGAGATATCCATGGTGTTTTTTTTTAAAGTATATCTATACGTGGGTTATTGGGTAATGTTAATAGAGATTTTGAGCGATGCTAGCATTTTACCGCTAATTCATTTTTTCTGTTTACTAATTCTCTTTTATGTTTATTTGTTCTATTTGCAAAAGTGAGGATTTCAAATTTTTCATTAAGGCATAGGTAACATGGGGCTTTCATATTTCCAAAATACTGAAACCCAATAGATCCTATCACCAAGGAATACAGACAACCCTCCCATCGGATGTCCTTAAGTAAGAATCAAAAATAAACCAAATCATTCGCCTGGGGAGCCCAAACAAGGAAGAAACATAAACGTGTTTGTACAGCGGATCTTTACTTCTTTATATTTTAAGCTCTGCTCGAAATCAACTTGATGTTTAATGTTGAATGTACGGAGCAGTTTATGAAATAAAACCATCATATGTCGGATTTTGTGCTATATTATTATATTGCATTCCAGATTTGTGTTATATATATATATATATATATATATATATACATACACAAGTAGGTAATTGTATATATATGTATAAGATCTGACTGAACGTTCATAGATTTGGTTATATTATATAGAAACTCTTATTTGAAAAAAGATCTCCCATCATTACACGGTTAATGTATCACTCGCGCTAGACAACGTAAATAGAAAAACAGTCGAAGAAAATAAAAGAAAGAAGTAAAAGATTTTCTTTAATTGTTTATTCTATTTACGTTGTCTTGGGCGAGTGATACATTAACCGTGTAATGACGAGAGATCATTTTTCATATAAGAGTCTCTATATAATTCAATATAACGCAGTTTGATTATATATATATATATATATATATATATATATATATATATATATATATATATATATATATATATATATATATATAAACTGTAGTTAGTATTTAAGCATATATGTGAACATGAATAAGCATCACAACGTATATTAAGGAAATTTTTTTTAAAGTCTGATATTTGTCGCATGAAAATATAAATGATTCATAAAATGGAAACCTAAAATTTACTCTCCTGAACAATCAACTCAAGCTTTGCTATTTAACTCTTATTACAGTCCTCCGCTCTACCAACTGAGCTATCGCAAACGGATCTAATCCAACCAGAAAAATTAAAATAAAAATCTCTACGTTGACAACAAAAACAATGACAACATACTTTGAAATAAATGTCTCATATTGTAGGTTCCCTCCGTTATCCAAAAGTTGGGTATCTCGGTGAAAATATTCTGTAAGTTGAAATGGTGTAAAGCGAATAAACAATTATCACTACGTCATACAGACATTTTTTAAGCTTTCCCAGACCGCCAAAATGATGAAGGTGGTATGTTAGACTGAGTTGTTGCACGTTTGGTGGGTGGGTTGTACAAGAGACTTGGACACAGGAGAGATAGATCAGAGGAGCAGACCGTCTCGATAACGTCTCACTGCGAAACGAATGCTGAACGCTAGTTTTGCTTTCCCCCCTTTTTCTTCGTAAAAACAAAGAAATGGCGTAAACTGAAAAGCGGGGGATACCTTTATCATTAAGTCCAGAATCAGGTGCTCGCTGCTGATGAGCAAATGACGGCGACCATTCTCTCCAAACTCTCAAATTATCCTCAATATTCTCGTTCTGTTACGGTCTGAATAGATTCCATTCTTATAATCATCCCGCAAGGGTTTTGGCACTGTAATCCATCGCATGTGTCAACTCATTAGATGAATCTGAAATGTATTGATACGGATCAAGTGGCAGCAAGTCTCTTCGGATATCCAGCACTCCCTACGGAGGAGTGCTGGATATCACAGACATTTGAAGCACTATACGTAGTTTTAATAGCTTCCATCTATAATCATCCTGCGAGGGCCTTTGATACCGTTACCCATTGCGAATATATCTCTACATAGAGATTTGTAGGATACCACCGTTCAGAAGTGAAAAAACAAACAAACAAAAAAAGACGTCAGAAACCAACATTCTTCGTCTTCATCATACAGACGGTAAGTGACTGACTTGCATGACATGACACCGTAGAATGATCAGGGGGACAAATTTCATAAAAAACATATGAAAAATCTAAAACTAAAAATTCTTTTTCAGTTTAACGTGAATGGTTTATGATCACACACTCACACGCAAACAGTAACACATAGATACACAGACTGGTAGAGAGAGAGAGAGAGAGAGAGAGAGAGGGGGTGAGGGTGATTGTGGGGTATAGGGTATAGAAGGAGAGACAAAACTTGCTAGGTAAGGGCAAATAATAAGGTCGGTAACGCTCCTTCCTTCAATGAAAGGTGACAACTGTTGCTGTTATTTGATATTCCCCGCGTTGATTTCCAGAAATAAATACATTGAGAAATTTCTACTTTCAAAGACTTCCTTGATATTTCATTGTTGCTACTTGGATTTAAATGACAGTATTATTTATCAAGTTCATACGCAACATACACTCTCACAAATTCACTTTCTCATACACACACACACACACACACACACACACATATATATATTCGTATATATAATGTTGGGTTTACTGTATAAATATGGACTCAGGGGTTTTCAACGCGGTTACGGTATGAGATATGGAACCTAACCAAGAGACAGACCTGCAAACTGAGAAGCATGCAACTTGCACATGAAGGAATCATACTCAACCTCGCTTGGAGAGATCACAAGAGAGAACAATATATCAGGGAGAAAACAAGAGTCAGTGGTATCATAGAATCCATTAGAAAACTCAAATGGCAATGGGCTGGTCATGTTACAAGAATGGTAGAAAACCGATGGACTCCCAGAGATCACTTGTGCGACTGAGGCCGGAAAAAATACTAGATGGAGAGACGAATTAACGAAGTTCCGAAAGTGTTGGCTCTGCGACACCCATGAGAGAGGGGTGTGACGAAACCCCGGGAAGGTTTATGTCCAACGACGGGCGTTAAAACACTAATGATGATGATTATTTATCAAGTTTATATGCAACACTCACACACACAAATTCACTCTCTCATATACGCACACACACATATATATATATATACATAGGAAGATAGATAGATAGATAGATATAGTGTTGGGTGTGCGCATGTTCCAGTATGATTGTGAAACTATAAATTTCGTAAAATCCCTGAACTTTTCAGCTTATTGTATAAATAAGAACTCCGAGGCTTTCAATGCAATTACAATATGGGAGATATTACATATTGAGTATATTCATAACTATACGAAATAATATATGTGACTGCATATTAGTATATCACCTATTTTCCGGCATTCCTAATAGATGACAAATTATTTTCTCTTCTAAGATCTAATCATATATCCTTGCATTACAATGATAAGCTTGATCATAGAATGACCTCCACAAGTGAAAATATATGTATAAAAAAATCTCGCGAGACGGATTCGAACCATCGACCTAAGGATCACAGTATATTACATATCTTCTACAGTCCTCCGCTCTACCAACTGAGCTATCGCGAGTTAACGTTTAACGAAGGGTGATAATTAACAGTTATTCTTTACCAAATAAGCAGGCCGTCCATTGTCTAATGAGTGTTGTACGGCGATTTTTCATCGCCGCTGTTGCCCTCGATTCTAGGTTGAAAAACTGAGGTTGGAATTCCTGCATGAAATAACACACAAACATTGGGTCTGATTTAATCAAAGAAAATTCATGAACATTCCTCTTGTCAAAACCTTTACATTGATCAATCGTTTATAGTATTAATTATGTATCAACGTAGACGAACCAATTAAAGAAGTAATTAAAAATACAGTCCTTCTCCCAATCTCTCCCCATTACTTTTTAAGCAAATTTTAATTAATTATTTGTAAACACGTGTAGTGCCCAGCTGTTCATCAGATATTCTAATTAATAATAGTATTTAGGGTGTTGGAGTTATATTTTCCTGTAGAGTCTGACTTCTTTCAAGGAATGTAATATTTTATATGACTTGGCCTTGTTAGTTCTTTCAAGTTGTTTGCTTGGTATTATTTTGTTTGGTTGAAGCTTAGATCACCAACATTTACTGGTATGTGTTTCATTGTATATTGTTCTTGGCATGTTGTACATATTGGCCGTTCTTATTTCCTTCCATCCGTAAAAAACGATCTGAAATCAATCGTAAAACAAGATTTCTTCCCTTCTTTAAACCAAATGAAACCCTAAAAGAATAATTCTCTGATCCTTGAATTCTTATTCCAAACGGTTTTGACATCAGAAGTTGACATGTCGCTTAACTGAACCATCCAACAAACCATTCAATTAAAAGTGTTCTGGTTGGGGGAGAATTAACTCCCTGTTAGAAATTATACGTAACTTTCGAAATGTTGCCCTATTTTCGTGAAACAATAGAATAAAGTTATCAGTAATATTCAATAGAGAATTTCTTTTCGTCCACTCTCAATAAAGGTTAGTTAGGTGGGTATTTACTAAACTTAGTTCATTGACTGGGTGGGTGAAAAGAAACTCCTTAATGGAAAATTGGGTAAACAATCACAACTCTTTCACGTAGAGTAACATACCATTTTTGTTTTCCATATTCTCTTCTGAATTCACCATTATGTCAGATAAATCTTATCCATTTCCACATATATATATATATATATATATATATATATACACACACACACACACACACACATATATATATATATATATATATATATATATATATATATATATATATATATATATATATATATATATGAGAGAGAGAGCGCACACACATACAATTAATAAATACCAGAAACACTTGATCGTTTTAATTGGATTATAAAGATTTAGATAATAAGGTGGTTTATTAATCTAACTTCGTGTAAAACGGACACATTTTACTTACATAATTTGTCTCTATTACACTGAATTTCATACACAAATATCCATGAACATAAAATCAAACAAGTTTTCCAGCCGGAAATCAAAGGCACCAGCTGTAATGAAACATTCCTATACAGCATTCATTGAACAGAACAATAAAGTGCCTGCTTTATTGTTCAAGAAGAATGAGTTCTTAATTATCAACTGCATATGACATCAACTCGCGATAGCTCAGTTGGTAGAGCGGAGGACTGTAGATGTTGGAAAATTTGCCGCTATCCTTAGGTCGATGGTTTGAATCCGTCTCGCGAGATCGTATTTTGTCATAAATAGACAGTGGAACTACACTGATGATCGATGTATCACGCGTATAGACTGCACCATTGAAGCTAGAGGGCTGAAAATTTAGACATTTACTCCTTGGTACGTCTCGATATAAACTTTTTTTGTCTGTTTTTAATTCAGCCACCAAATGAGTTTTTAGTGGGTTTGTTCTCAATAGATCCTTTAATTTGTGCTACGCTTGTTTTCTGAAAATTTGGACTTATTCTTAATGATCACCGCCCAACGAAAGGCGAGAGGAATAACTTATCCATTGATCACCTTTTGTACCAATTTTCCAAACAGCTTTTTAATTGATCATCCCAACATGCCATGCTGCCAAAAATTGTTGTCCACCAGAGTGTTTCCATAGATTGACTAACCAGGCCTGTTATTTCTTTGTTTCTTACTCCAATCTCAAAACGGCAACCCGAATTCTCATTTGATTCTCTCTTTCTCACCCACCCTTCATCAGTCCAACGTGGTTTCTAGTCTTTTTTCAAGACCAAAATTGAGTAAATTTGGTACCAAACAAAGCTATCTGGTTCTGGAAATAAAGATTTGGTACTGGAAGAAAATTTCCAATAGATAACAATCTCTCAGAGACAAATGATATGATAAGCATAAATAAACATGGAGGGAAAAGATTAATTCAATCTATTTCTCCTGCAAGCTTAGTTTAATGATGGATTTCAAGTTATTTGATTATTTTGGTACTGAACCTGCTTAATTTGGTCCCAAGACCATGCAAATTTAGTCTGATGGTAGATTTTAAGTTATTCGATTATGTTGGTACCGAAGCTACTTAATTTGATCCCAAGACCATACAAGTTTGGTTTGCTGATTGATTTCCAGTTATTTGATTATGTTAGTACTGAAGCTACTACATATGGTCACAAGACCATAAAATTTTGGTTTTATGCGACAAAGGACATCTGGCTCCCCAGCTTCAATGTCAAAAATGTAACCCAAAGCCATATTTGTTTCTTTCTTTCTCACTTCCTCATATCAATTCCACGTGGTTTCTACTTATTCCATTTTACAGGATTAACAAAACTCTCCAACAATACGACCAGCATTAGTTTATGCGCACGGGGTATCACGACCTTTTTATTGAGCGACGAAAATGCGAAATATGTATACACTTACACATACACGCCACGAAGACACACATATGCATATGCACACATGCACACACATACCCCATACACGTATGTCGCAGACACACACATGCCACACAGCTCCCTTTGGGATAATTTTTGGTAAGCGGCGCTTTTTCTAAATGTTTAGTTTCCTTTTGATTTTAAATACAAAAAATATTCAATGAATCCAAAATCATTTGGCACGTGATTCAACGCCTTTTTTGTTGTTGATCCCCTCTTACGTCCCTGATATCACATACCACACACACATACGTCACGTACACATACAAACATACCACATCCATACGTGCACACACATAGGCACATTCACGTACGCACATGTGCGCATGTGTGTACATGTGTGCAATATCGTTCGATGAAAAGTCATGCCACGTATACGCCTGTTTTGGGACCAACGAAGTTTTCAAAACTAGCTAAAAACCAGCCCTACGGACAGATTTTACCACTGAGATGTCTATATTGTTCGGTTAAACAGATATGATCAATGCGTAACATTACTTAGAGTTTATGAATTGAATCTATTCGATAATATAAAGTTATATGATGGTAAGGTTGTGGCTCATACGTTGGTAATCGAAGATGTAAAAGGGTCACGGTTAATATGTGAGAAAAAAAGTTTTACTTTTCGACTTTTATCAATCCCTCTTTATAATGTGCCAGACATTAAACAAGTTTCCAGGTTGTGGCACTCACAAAGTAAGGGTCCAATTAAACCCTATACACTCATTATAAATCGATATACACTCTACAATTTGAAAGTTTGGGAATTTTCAAAAACTGATATACTAAAAATATGTTAATTAATTATTAATAACTACTGAAAATTCAGAAAAACTAGGAAACCCAAATGGTCGACCAATAATGCCCGGGGTTTGCAGCAGTGTCCCTTCTAAACCTGACATTGTGAGTCTTTTGGCAGAGAAACATCACGCAGCCATAAAAAATGATAATTGCACGCAGACCTGTACTATGTATTAGAATTCAAATAAATATAATTCATCAATCATCAATATCATTTTTAAAGGTAAAAATATTGTTTAATATTGTAGTTCATTGACTAGTGTCCAAAACTAAAACTCAAAAAATAGAGATCTGCCATAAAATTTCTCTTCAAATTTTCGAAGTTTCGAAAATGCTGAGTTATGCAATGATAGACAAGTATTTGGTGAATTATGATAAGAGGGTTTACAGTGAAATGTAAATATTCGCAACAAATATCTGCAGATAAATTTCTCCAATCAGCTTTCGTGGGGTTCAAACAATATTCACGTTCTTTGAGGAACCGTCGACTAAAACTGTCCCCCTAATTGTCAACATAGGTTTCTTCAGTTTTTATGTGAGTCTAATGGCTGCCTGGCTATGGATGAATTTAGCGCGCGTACAGGCTGCAATAAAGGAGTTAGAGGGTTGCGAATTTACTCGTTGTTATGTCAAGAAAAAGTGTTTTTCGATTGTTTTTTGAAAATCACCCCCCAATAGTTATTTCTCAGTTCATGTAAGTTTATGCTAAATTAGTCCTTTTTTGTGTTCTTTTTGTTAGATATTCAGTCTTATTAGTGATCAGCGCCCAACAAAAAACGAGAAAAGTAATTTAATCATGGACCATCTTTTTTTCAATTTTTTAATTGATCACTTCAACACAGCATGCTGCCAAAAATCGTTGGTCCCCTGATCTGATGTTTCTTTTGAGTGACTAACCAAACCATTATAGTTATTTTCATCACCACTGAATTCAGTCCGTCATTCTACGGCAGCGAGCAATCAGCACAGATCGGATTTATGATGTAAGCTTCAGGTGAAATTATAGCGATGAGTTCGAATCTGAGTGAGATCTCACCTTTATTTCCGATCCGGGTCTTTTTCCCCGCTGCCCTTGAGTGACAGCCCGAATCCAGTGGTGATAAAAACAACTAAAAATCAAGATGGAAGTTTGTGTGTATATATATATATATATATATATATATATATATATATATATATATATATATATATATATATATATATATATATATATATATATATATATATATATATATATATATATATATATCAGCCTATTCATACCTATCTATTTCTGTATCCTCAGACGTGATTTTGTGTCCTGGCCAGCATTAAATCCAAGTCAAATGAAAAACTCTTTCTCGCTCAATTGCCTCCTTACGTGACAATTGACGATTTCTTTGTCATCTCATGATTTTTACTGACAACTTCCGCGAAAGTTTCATTTTATCCGAGTTCTGAGTAAAATACAGACTATTCCGAGTTATTCAAAACAAATAACAATCAGGCCATAAAAACCTTCAATATAGACCACCACATCTTATTTCGTTAAACTCGTTAAACTCAAGTCTAAGTCGAAGGCTGGAGTTGGCTTTTTTTTTTCACCGTAACAAGGACAATAAGGACATTCCCCCACCAGGTATAAGAGATATATCGTCTGTTTCGTCACGTTGAACTAAACAGATAAATAAAATTAACTTGTCCAGACTGTGATTTGAATTCATAACAAAGTGATCAGTTGGTGGTTCTCTCACCGACTGAGTCAAACTGACGTCCTATATATATATACGAATTTATTTCATTATATATATATATATATATATATATATATATATATATATATATATATATATATATATATATATATATATATATATATATATATATCCCAAAAGTCGTTGTAATCATCTTTCGGAATAGGAGTGGAGACTGACTCTACAGCTCCCACACTTGTCTGTTTAAATTCCATCATGGAGAGATAGTATGATACCGATCCTCTCTAACCAGGCATTGATGATACAAAATAGCTCTTCTATGTTTGTCTTTTTAACACCTGAGCATCTCCCCACTGCACTGAAAGGGGTTAAGTCAGGAGTTACACCTAGACGCCGGCAGCATATGCTGCAAAGAGTAGACAATTTCTAACCACACCCATTTGCAAAAGTATGTGGGTCCATCGACGTCCTTTGGAGGTTAGGTATTCTTACTGAAAGTTGGAACTTCCTAGTCAATAAATGATAATGGTACAGTATGATTGTTTTATGAGACCCCAACTTGATGTCTCCATATAAAAAAGACTGTACTATCACCCATGTCAGCCAGAGGTAAGATAATGGGTCTTCGTCAATGGTCAAATGGTGGGTGGAATGCCTTTCGTGTAACACGGGTGCCACTAATATATATTCCGAAAATACCCTTTTGCCCCTCTCCCCGGGATTATGCTTTTTTCCAACGTCCCGTCCCGCCCCTGCACCACTTTTGTCGTTCTTGGGAGGTGGATGAATACCTATAATTAGATATGAGGAAGCGAGGAAATATGGACTGATACAAGCGGTAGTGAGAACTTTGACATTTGACACTTCTAATTATTGAACTTCTTCAAAGTGACCAGTTAGCAGTTCACTCGCGATAGCTCAGTTGGTAGAGCGGAGGACTGTAGATATAGACAATAGAAATCCTTAGGTCGAGGGTTCGAATCCGTCTCGCGAGATGAATTGTTTTTCCTGATGCTCTGCAAAAAAGTCACTACACTGGTAAAATGCGTTTTTTTCTACTCAATTGATAACATAAAGAAGTTGAAAAAAAAAAAAACAACAGATTTATATATAACTAGATATTTTTGCAGACTATTACTACTGTAGTGAATGTGCTCCGAAGTAAGTGGTTCACACTTGTGACATATCGTATATGCTGTTATATAAGGCTAACATTCAATATAATAAAATGCAAAATGTTATTATGATTAGGGGAGGGGGCAATTACCGTCAGTTATTTGGCTTGCAGCGAGTTGTTATCTTCTAAATAGCATAACATTCGCAATCAAAGCTAAGCTTCCTGAATTTTAATAATGAGATACAAATTTGGAACATAAATTTGTTTAATTGTTTTTGCATTATATATATATATTATTATTATTATTATCTAAATGTTACTTGCATCAATTTCAATATGAATCTTCTTTAAAATATCATAATTTGGTGCTAAAGAATTCCCTTTGATCCCCTCAACGGTATCAATATGTTTTACCAACGCGTCGTTCCTCTGTCTTCACTAGAAAGCATCTTTTGCCACTTTTTCAGAAGGATGTGTTTGCGAAAAGGATTATATCTTAATGGCGACCAAAGAAGAATGATACTGTCTTTTTGTGTCGGTACATTAGGTTGGGGGTTATATAAAAGAATTGTATAGCACCATTTTCTTTCATACTCTATAAGTTTCAAGTTTCCAGCCTCATCGACTTTGGCAAGAAGGTCTGATCTAACAGGCTCAAATGTCTCCGTGTGCCCAGCCCCCGGCAAACTCCCTTAAAATTGTAGGCCTGTGCCAACTGGTGCACATAGCTCATCTTTACACTACTCTAACTAGAGGTGATCTGCTGAACTGTTGTAAGCAGTTGTCATTCTTCGTATTTATTGGTTCATCAAGTAGCTGTCAAGCACTTCTTTAGCATCTCATATTGTAAACCTCGAACCTATAACTTATGAGCAACCCAAATAAATACAAGTCTCATGTACATAGACGAAAATGTTTCAAGGTTCAAGAAAACCAGACAGTGTCCATTTCCAGAGAATTTTGAAATTCCTTAACGTTATTCTTTTTTTTCATCAATTGGAAATAAATAGTTTATTACATAAACAAATGTTTCCAAATGGTATCAGAAGTAGTAAAAACAATGTCGCAGGTTATGACGATAGTCTGTTTTTCTCTTGTTCAAAACTGATTACAATCTGCTGGACAGAAACACGAGAAGGGAATATTCGTTTAACAAAGAAACTGAGAACAGTTCCATGTCAAGTTATGGAACGTTCTGCACTGCAAGCGTTGCTAAAATAGAATAACTTATTTATAAGCGTTGTGGTTAATGTGTAATATTCTGTTTGATAACATTCCTTCTGCAAAACCGGAGAAAGAGACCGAAAAAGACACTCTTTCCGCTTTCGGATATTACACCTGAAAAAGACCGAAGATTAAATTGGCCGAAACGTTGGGTCAATCGCAAAGATGGGAAGAGGAGATTAGATTATCCAAACTAAAGCGGCTATGCTAGATTACAACCAGACTAAGAGATCTCTTAAAATCGGACACTGCATATTATTTCTGTTTAAATTCCATCATGCAGAGATGCCGAGCATCTCTAACCAGGCATTGATAACACAATATTTGTCTTCTATGCTTGTCCTCTTAACACTTGAGCATCTCTCCACGGCACTGGAAGGGGCGAAGTCAGGGGGTTACACCCAGTCGTCGGCAACATAAGTTGCGAAGAGTTGGACATTTCTGATCACACCCATATGCAAAAGTATGTCGGGGTTTATGGGCGTCTGATGGGGCGAGGGCAGCGACTCATGCCTTCTTCGCGAGGGGGGAGGGTTTGGAAGTTGGAATTTTATGTACATAAACGATAATAATGCAGTACAGTTGTTTAATGTAAGCCTAAATTAATGTTCCCATATAAAAAGACTGCATTATTATGATCGCTGGTGCTCCTTCTATCGTGCCCCCCCCCCTTGGGATCAGGTTATATATCTCTGTCAATGGTCAAGTGCACCATCTGACATCTGGATTACACATCGGGTCTTAATTGCATACATTACAAATTGCAAGAGTTATGCTGTTTCTGTAACCGGGTGGTCAGTAAGATATATTTCGAATGTACACTTTCCTCCATCCTTGAAATATATGCTTTTGCTCTTACTCCCTGACCTTGTGTCACATTGGTGGGGATGAATACCTATATCTATAAGCATGTGCGTCCACTGCCACCTTTCCCAGGCAGGGGTGGGGATAAAAGGATTTATTTCCCGGAGGGAGGGACAAATTCAGAATACATCTATTGACAGTCCTGTTACCAATCAATAATGATAGTCTTTTTATAGGGAAATATTTAGTTAGGGTTATATGAACTAATTGCTCAGCGCAATTATCCTTCATTGACAAAGTTTCTAACTTTCAAACATCCTCACCCCTGGCTAGAAAGCCTCACCCAGGCGTTCACCGATGCCTAAAAGTGCAAAAGCAAAGGAATATGAATATGAACAAGCAGTGGTGTAAGAAAATAGCTGTAATTGTTATTGATTCAATTCTTATATGATATTTATACATAGTTACACGTGATAGCTCAGTTGATAGAGCGGAGGACTGTAGTTTCTGATAATGGTTATCCTTAAGGTCGATGGTTCGAATCCGGCTCGCGAGATGTTATTTTTCTCTCGATGTTACGGTACACTATACTCTTTTTTTAGATATACATATGAGCGTGTATCTAAAAGATAACATTAAAAAGTGGAAAATAATAGAGTTACGTGTAAGAAATCAAAATATATGTCATAGCATCGTAGGCACTTTGGAGTATGAGTAACGAGTTAGTTTCGAAAAGTATATGACACACCGTATATGCTGTTATATAAGAGTGTCATTTGATATGATAAAATGCAAATATCACACTTTGTTCAATACGTTGGTATTTTGATTAAGCAACCATCTACCAAAGCTCAATATGGACTGTGTAACAGTTAATTACTTGTTGAACATTTTTTATCGTCCGAATTAAACAAAAACAGGACAATATATAATTCCCATGAAGTTTCAAAATACGAAATTTATAATACATTTAGAATAAACGTATATACACAAAGCCAGAACAATTTAGCTTTTAAATGAAACTCACGCGAGATTTGAAATTGAACAGAAATATGACTTCAAAACAATTTGGGTTGAAAGTGATTTTCCCGCTTTTGTTCCCCTCTTGGTCTACACGTTGTCTATAAAGAGATCAGGCAATACAACAAACTCGCCCAAATGCATTAATGTATGCATAAAACTCCTTTTTTAATAACCTTCAAACTTCAAATTTACTTCAAAGCTAATTCCATGCATACATATCTCTATAAAGAGCACTTTACTTCAATGGTGACACAAACTACTCGATTTCTTCAGAGAAACTTTAAGAACAATACCCATTCTTAATAACAGTTATTGGGGTTGGGTGAGTTGCAGTGAGTGGCAGTCCTTTGAATAGATTTGTAATTCATTCGCCTTCTACTTCGGCATATGGTAGAGACAAATAGGTTTTATCTTTCGACGCTTGAGTCATATGTGAAGATGCAACCGATCTCCCGACTTAGACGAAATGAGAACTTGGATTGAACTTCCTTATTCGGTACTAAAATACACTAGACAGACTTAATGGCTAAAAATATATATCTAGTCATTTCCATTACTCTTGTTCTTTATATAATACATCAGGAACAGAAGTTGGTTTCAGTCATTTGCTTTGTATTCATTTATATTCAAAAAAATATTTAAAATATCAAAATATCGATATTTTCTTATCCCTTGGACCCTTTCTACCGTATCAAAATTTTTGTCCTCTGCCAGGGAGGGGACCTGGGCGTTCAATGCTTCTTTTTTTACTGGGGGCGGAAAGATATATTTCTGGGAGGGGAGAGAATATATTCAGATTAAGCCGATTACCGGCCAAGAATACAATCATTTTTTTTTGTTGTCTTCTGCCGTTGATTACTCTGTTATCAGTTCGCACAAAGACAGGTCACTCGCGATAGCTCAGTTGGTAGAGCGGAGGACTGTAGAAGTGATTGAATCAGTTATCCTTAGGTCGATGGTTCGAATCCGTCTCGCAAGATCTTCTTTTCTCACTAAATCCATTAACTATAATCATTGTTAGGCCAAGATGTTGATGTTGTTCTCCAAAACATGTTCTTGTTTGTTTTTCTTCTTCATAGTCTAGATGTGATTTTCAAATTTTGTCGATTCTGGAAGTCACTCTAAGATTCGAAAAAACAAAAAAAAAGACATCTAAATTGGTAATCATGTTGTATTATTACTGTTGGGTGATCAATCCTCATTGGGTGCTCCCCTTTGCGACTCGCTACGCTACACTTAATAAATATCTATTTTGTTGCCGTGGAGAAGTGGTTAGCGAGCTAGCCTCGCAGTAGAATTACGACTGTAGAAATTACTCAAAATTTATGGCCTTGTCCCAGACGTAATTAAGCTGAATGAATAATAACACATTGCATCAGTCATTATGAGGTGATTAATTTTACTTCCCTAATGAAAAACGTGGCTTTAGAAAAGAAACAACCGATTAATCACTCAATAGAAACCGCCACGTGACCAGCAGTAATCTGTTTTGGGGTGATCAATAAAAATTAGAAAAAGGAGTGGTCAATGAATTAATTATTTCTCTCGTATTTTGTGCGGAAGTGATCACAAAAAATGTCTCAATTTTCAAAACAAAAGAAGGGAATCAATTAAGTAAATTGAAAATCCTACTAAAAACCTGTTAGTTTAAGCCTTACTAAAAATATATTCTGGGACAAACGTCTAAAAAAACAAACCCAAAACTGTTTTTTTGATATGGTAATGAGTAAATGTTTAAATTTCCAGCCCCCTCGCTTCATTGTACGCCAATACACTTGATATAGAGCCAGCCAATCAGCTAGACCAACTTAAAAACTGAAGAAACCTATGTTGAAACGGTAACCTATACCAGTGCTTCTCAGACCGTTGGATAATCCACCCAAGAAGGATAAATGAAACTAAAGGGTGGATTAGGATGACTGACTTTATTTACTCAGAATTTTTATTGTTTCGAAACAAACTTAGAAGTCAGGCGTACGAGTCATCTCCCTTGCAATAAAAAAAGAGCAAGACCTGGCTCCAAAAAGTGTCGGAAATCAGTACTAAAGATGCTCACTCACCCTAAAAGTAATGTTTGTAGTAAACGTCTATAGAGTATTAAAGTGTATGTGCGTATGAGTGTTTGCACTATAATAAGTCAAGAACTACGTATCCCAGAGAAAAAAAATGGGATATTCAAAATCAACAGGTTTCAATTCACTTACAGCGCACATTCGAACTTTGCTAAGAATAAAAAAAAAAAAATAAAAATAAAAAAAAAACATTTTCATGAGGTCTGCGTTCACACTCTCTATTTTTAACCTGGGATTTCTCGAAAATATTCGATTCAAACCCGTAAACTTACAGAATGTTGTGACAAGGTCAATGCTGCTCTGAAAATTCACTCTAATTCGCGCACTTCTACTTAAAGATTTATTTATTCATCTATTTATTTTTTAAATTCGTGGTCGCTCAATATCCGTGTTGTTAGAGGCACGAGGGAAATAGTTGACGAACTGAGTTTATTTGTGTCAAATCTGTTTGACCTCCAAACCTGTTTTTTTGTTTACTTTATGTAAACAAGAAAAATTCTTATAATTTTTCAGTCCATTTTGTCATCACTCCTTGTTTTCTTTGAGTATTTTACAGAATGTTCAAAAACACGAATAAAAACATCTAGGAAATGAGTCAATCAATGCTTTTTGCTCATGATACAAAATGAATTATGTATAAAATTATACACACGGGAGAATAAAATGAAACTGATCAAACACAAGGAAATTCAGTGGGTGGTGAACGAAATTTCAAGATGAAGACATGTAGCATATGTTCTTGAAGGGACCCTAAATTTTAAAAAAAATGCACATATAAACTAAAACACTTGGATTTCTCCTTGCGTGATAAAGAAATTGTTTGTTTTTATTTAATTTACTGTGCTGCCTGATAATATGACAAGCAAGTCTCACATTTCCGTAAGAGTACTCCTACACGTAGGTATCAATTCCCAACATCAAAAGTATGATTTAAATCATACAAATCGACCGTGAAACGTTCTTTCTATACATAGTAATGTTTCGCAATGAATTTTTTGGGTTATTTTTTTAGGTACTGAAATTATACAAATTAACAGGAAAAAGAGCAGTCTCAGTTCAAAACGACGCAGTGTGACGTAAAAAAAAAAAACGAAAAAATATATCTTTTTCTTCGTCTGCTCTCTCGATCCTTCCTTTCTTATGGACGCTATTAGCCTATTTAAATTTGGTCTGAGGGAAAACATTTTTGGCATTCATAGACCTGTCACTTTCAGGGTAGATAAAAACGAGCACGTTTCTATGTACATTCTCTGGATATCACTTTTTGCTAATCTTGCCAACTGGTTTGTTCCAATTTCAATGAAACATATAGATCTATAAATTACCTATGTAGATATATAAAAGGCGAAATATGCGATTTACTCGAATATGGAAATAAGCATATATAGGTCTGGTTAATCGCTCAAAAGAAACTGTCAACGTGATCAAAGTCTCATGGCAGCATGTCGTGTTGTGGTAATCGATTAAAATGGAAAAGGGGTGATCAATTTATCAATATATCAGTTACGTCTCTCACCTTTTGTTGGGCAATGATCATTTGGAAAAAGTTGCAAATCAACCCCCTTCATTAAAAACCTATTTCGGGGGGATTTTCAAAAACTACGTTTTTCTAAACACAAGGAATAAAAGTTCGAATTTCCAGCCCTTCAGCTACATTGGTGTGACCTGTACCCGCATACATACATACATAGCCAGCCAGACAGAGAGACCAACTTGAAAACTGAAGAAACCTATGCTAACTATTTTGGGTGACAGTTTTGGTTGACTGTTTCCAATAGATATGACTAAAAAGCAAGACGTAAAAATGAAATATATTTTAGAATTATGCTTGCAAGCCTTTTTGCGCTGTGCCTCTGAATCTTTTTCATTTCTCTTTTTCTCTTTTCTCACCCTCTTTCTTTTTCCTTCTTTCCTTCTTTTTGATTTTCTTTCCCTCTCCCCTCTCTTATTTCTCATTTTCCACTCTCTGTTCTACCCTTTTCCTTTTTACTTGTTTCCTTGATTTTCGGCATTTGCTCTTCTCAATCCCCCCCTCATCTTCACACGCTTGCCCTAGCACAGTGGTTAGCAAACTACTCTCATGTTATCATGAAGTACGTGTTGACCGCTCAGCGTCTTGAATTTGTAATCACGTCATTTGATTATCTCCCCCCCCATCTACTAATGAACAAACGAACAAATAAACCTATCACAAGTCCCATATTGAATCGTTGATTTGTACTTTGATATATATATATATATATATATATATATATATATATATATATATATATATATATATATATATACATATATATATACATATATACATATATATATATACATATATACATATATATATACATATATATATATATACATATATATATATATACATATATATATACATATACATATATACATACATATATATATACATATATGCATACATATATATATATACATATATACATGCATATATATATATATACATATATACTTATATATATACATATATACATACATATATATATATATATATATATATATATATATATATATATATATATATATATATATATATATATATATATATATATATATATATATATATATATATATATATATATATATATATATATATATATATATATATATATATATATATATATATATATATATATTGCCTAATACCCGCAACAACTTTGTATATGATGGGGAGATAGTTTAGGTCTCGTAGAGCAAATAAAATGTTATGATGATTGAGAAAGTATGTTAGTGATGGGTTGTTTCTTTTGGCGTGAAGAATAATGTACGTCTGGGCCATGAAAGGACCTACCAAAGAGCAAGATAGTCAACATGTGACCAACTTCTTCCCCCTGTCAGCAATTATACCACATTGAGTAATTTTTTTACGAGATAAATAAAAGTTGATTCTCATAGCAATCTGATTTTTTACTTTCAACATCAGCTTAATGTTAAAATTAGATGTGACAGAAAAAAGATTAAATCCCGATGATTTCGGTAAGAGGTTGATAGAAGTTGCAAGTTTGGAATGCGTTGATGGCAACAGGTTAGAATTCTTATTCTAGAATTTACGTGACACAACACATTGGCCCCGGAAATCCGCCCTCGGTTAGATTCTTAGCAACAATATGTTTAACATTCGTCTCCGGAATTTTTTTTTTTTACTCCTTTGTTTCCCCTTCTCAGAGAAAATTCTTGGGATTTCTGGTAATGAAAAAAAAGGTGCCAAAACATAGCTTCTAATACCCGAGAAAACACTCGGCTTTCTACCTCTATTCAGGCGATAAAGAAAAGTCCTACACTATCCACACCCCGATTTTTGCTTATTTTTACATTATTTTCACTTTTTCCCTTTCCCATCATCTTTTAACGGTATACTTATCTACATCTGTCAATTCGTATATATTTTCGTGGGGAGATAGTTTAGATCCCATAGAGCAAATGCTGTATTCTGGTGATTGAGAAAGTACGTGAGTGATAGGGGATTTATTTCGGAGTTAAGAATAATGTATGTCTGGGTCGTGGAAGGATCAAGCTAAAAGTAGTCAATATATGACCAACCTCTTCCCCATCCCTCTCTTTGGTCATTGTGTCGTATTTTATTCGAAATTATGAACCAAATGAAAGTTAATTCAAATATCACATTATTGATTCAACATTTCATCTTGGGGAACATAGCACATGAACATTGACTGGAAAGCTGTGAATACCATAGGGAATATATGATGAGGTTGTGTTGCCATCGAAATAGTAAAAACAGGGAACTGGTCCGAAGGAATAAAGGTATAATAGTAAAAAAAATGTTTCGTCTCAGAAACCCAGACAGGAAAAAAGACCAGAGCGCTGTCACCTTTCAAGGGGTATAAAAGGATATATCTATGAGGAGGGAAAACAACCAGATATATTCGATGAAGTCATACTCTTTATTTCCAATGAAGCTAATTGAACAGGTCAACATTCCCATTAGTTGTACGACCTCAATCAATGCATGTTCTGAAAGAACACAGACAGAGGAACAGACAATTTGAATTTTTTTCTCAATAGTTCAAAGAAATCAAAAGGTATAAAGTTTCAAAATTGGAAAGTAATTTTAGTATTTGAAAATAATTTGTTGGTATCGGGGGGGGGGGTAGATGTGAAAATAGCACAAGGAATAGCAGTCAAAACATGTCCACTCAGTGCGTACGCAATACACGTAGCTATGATGTCAAAAATACAACCACTATGCGAAAATGTAAAGATTATGTGGAAAGAAAAGGTTTGAATCGATTTTGGTCAAATAAGGGCCATGAAATCCAAAAATTATCTCTCAAACGTATCTGATTTAAAAATACGAAAATTGGATAGAAACTTTTAATTTAGACAATTTCGAATGCAAAACGAAATCAAATTCGTGAAGTAAATATACTTTTAAAACAAAAATGAGTCAATGTGTTGTAATACTTTTCCAGGTGTAAATCCTTCCCCCCCCCTGTATACCTTACAGACTCCCGTGCCGGAGAGAACAGAAACTGGAATGAATTCAGGGCAGAACGAAATGAGGACACTGGTTCAGAGGAGTCAATGCATTATAGTGAGAAGAAAAACAAAACAAAAAAACAAAGCCAAAAAACAAAACAAAAAAACGCCTTGTCCCAGAAATCCAGGAACTGATAAGAAACCTTCAAATGAATCTGTCACCAAAGCTGTCATCATAGTTTCTCCAGTTTTCAAGTTAGTCTGGTTGGCTGTCTCGTTAGCTATGTATGCATCACGCGTACAATAGAGCTAGAGGGCTGAACATTTGAACATTTACTCCTTACTGACTAAAAAAATCTGGTTTTGATTTTCGAAAATACCTCGCTGAAGTTTTTACATGGGGTCAATTTGCAAAGAAAGTTCCTATAAAAATGTTTGTTTTTGTGCCCGGTAGCATTTACGCTTGTATTTTTGAAAATTCAGATTTTTTTTTTCACATTTGACCAAGCAAAGAAATGAAATGAGAAATAATTTATTCATTGATCACTCTTTTTCCCAATTTTTTAATTGATCACCCCTTACACGGAATGCAACCAAAAGACATCGGAAACGTGACAGTTTCTATTGAGTGACTAATTTCTATTCAATAAATGCGTGATCGCAAGTGTATATTTAGCAATAACTTCTCTTTCCCGTGAAATGGTTTCCGACTTATGTATTTACGATTTTAGTTCTGAGGCGTTGACAGGATTAAGCGTCCATAGGATTTTTATTGACGTAAGTTAGCAAACAGAACGGGATGTTTAAGCATTTCTTTCCCCCATGTTAAGCAATTATGTCTTTCTTGCCTACGAAAATAGAGAAAGGTTCAAATATTTGCACGTACTGACTTGAATGCTAATGGGGACGATAGGGTAGGTTAAATGATGTTTGAAGAAGAAAAGGGATTGAAAACAAAGAAAAAAGTGAGGGAAGAAAAAGTGAAAGGAAGAGAGAAAAGATGAATGAGAGAAAAAAAAGAAACAAGCTTGGCTGTGCTAAGGTCAAACTACTGAGCTTCATTAAGATCTAAAAAGTTAACAAAACAGAATTCATTTCTCCATACAATATTATTCCAAAACTGCGAGTCCCATTTCAAATCCTTTGTTAGTTCCTGTAAATGGGGTTTACAATGCAAAGTTTAGCAAAACAAGTTGACCTGAGTTGAGCTTCAGATGTAGGAATTAATTCGCCGTCAGTTTTTGGCGTACGTCACTGTGTCACTGTTATTTGTTCACGACGTCACTGGTTTTTGATCTGGTCATTGTCATTGCCATCTGTCAATGATGTTACACACGAAAAGAAAGTCAAAACTCAATGGAAGGAACTTGACAAAAAGGGAAGAAGAAATAAATAGGAGCGAGAATAAGTGAACGAAAATGTCTGCTAGCGTACAAATCTGCAAAGTTCAATAAAGGTTAATTTGTGTAAATCATGTTTCCGAATTGTTTACCCAGTTGAATAAATGGTTTCGTTTGATGAAGGTGTCTGTTTACTATTGTCATGTCTTTGTATTTAGTAATATGCACATTCCACAGAGAATACATTAATTAGAGAAATATTAAACACAAAGGTATATGTCTTGAATTTTTTCAAATTTATTTCGTAAAAATCCCTGAATATAGTTTTATGATACATAACTTCTAATGTCATCATCATCATCATCATCATCAGTCTTTTAGCGTCCGTCGTTGGACATAGACCTTCCCCAGGATTTGCCACACTTCTCTATCATGGGCGTCACGGAGCCAGTACTTCCTGAACTTGTCTAGCTCGTCTCTCCATCTAACATTTTGCCGGCCTCGGTTGCGCATATGGTCTCGCCGAATCCATGTTGTGAGTCGTGATGTCCATCGATTGTCAGCCATTCTTGCAACATGGCCAGCCTACCGCCATTTGAGATTTTTTATGGATTCTATGATGTCTCTAACTCTTGTCTTTTCCCGGATGTGCTGTGCTGTTTTGTGGTCTCTCCATGTGAGGCCCAGCATTATTCTTTCATGTGCACGTTGCATGGTTCTCAGCTTACGGGTCTGTCTCTTGGTTAAGTTCCATGTTTCAGCTCCATAAGTGACTATTG
>OY735219.1:47526552-47609052 GCA_963457665.1 Thysanoteuthis rhombus | reverse complement strand
TAGGGTTACAGTTAGTGTTAAAGTAAAGGTTCAGGGTTAGAGTTAGGGTTAGAATTACAGTTAGGGTTATGGTTATGGCTAGGGTTAGGGTCGGGGTTAAAGTTAGGATTAGGGTTAGGGTTAGGGTTAGGGTTTAGGGTAGGGGATATTGTTAGGGTTAATGTTTAGGTTAGGGATAGGGTTACGGTTGAAGTTAGGGTTCGGGTTACAATTAAGGTCAGAGCTAGGTTTAGAGTGAGGATAAAGGTTAGGGTTAGGTTAGGGTTAGGGTCAGGTTTGAGGTCATGGTTAGGGTCAGGGTTAGGATTTCGGTCAGGGTTAAGGAAAAGAGTTAGGGTTAGGGTTAGGGTTATAGTTGGGGTTGGGGTTAGGGTTAGGGTTAGGGTTAAGGTTAGGGTTAGGGTTAGGGGTTAGGGTTAAGGTTAAGGTTAGGGTTAGGGTTAGGGTTAAGGTTAGCGTTAGGTTTAGGATTAAGGTTACAGTTTGAGTTGAGGTAGGGTTAAAGTTGGGGTTGGTGTTCGTTTCAAGATTAGTTAGGGTTAGGGTTTGGGTTAGGTTTAGGGTTAGGGTTAGGGTTTACAGTACGGGATAGCGTTAGGGTTAATGTTTGGGTTAGGGATAGGGTTACGGTTAAAGTTAGGGTTCGAGTTACAATTAAAGTTAGAGCTAGGTTTAGAGTGAGGATAAAGGTTAGGGTTAGGTTAGGGTTGGGGCCAGGGTTAGGGTTATGGTTAGGGTCAGGGTTAGGATTTCGGTTAGGGTTAGGGATAGGGTTAGGGTTAGGGTTAAAGTTGGGGTTGAGGTTAGTTTTAAGATTAGTTAGGGTTAGGGTTTGGGTTAGATTTAGGGTTAGGGTTAGGGTTAGGGTTAGGAATAGGGTTAGGGTTAGGGTTAAGGTTAGGGTTTGGGTTAAGGTTAAAGTTAAGGTTAGAGTTGGGATATGGTTAAGGTCAGGGTTAGGGTTATGGTTATGGTTATGGTTGGGGTTAGGGTTAGGGTTGGGTTTAGAGTTAGGGTTAAGGTTCGGGTTAGGGTTAGTGTTGAGGTTAGGGTTAAGGTTTAAGTTAGGGTTACGGTCTGGGTTACGGGTTGAGGTTAGGGTTTGAGTTAGGGTTAGGGTTAGGGTTAAGGTTATAGTTAGGGGTTGGGGTTCGGGTCAGGGTTAGGGTTAGGGTTAGGGTTAGGGTTAAGGCTAGGGTTAGGGTTAGGATTAAGGTTAGAGTTCAGGATAAGGTTAGGGTTAAAGTTAGGGATGGGGTTAGCTTTAAGATTAGTTAAGGTTAGGGTTACGGTTAGGATTAGGGTTACGGTTAGGATTAGGGTCACGGTTAGGGTTAAAGTTAAGGTTAAGGTTAGGGTTAGGGATAGGGTTATGGTCAAAGTTAGGTTTAGGGCTAGGGTTAGGGTTAAGGTTATGGATAGGGTTAGGGTTTAGGTTAACGTTGGGGTTTAGGTTAGGGTTAGGGTTAGGGTTTGAGTTAGGGTTAAGGTTAGAGTTCGGGTTAGGGTTGATGTTTAGTTTAGGGTTAGGGTTCCGGTTAGGTTCAGGGTTAAAGTTAGAGTTAGGGTTAGGGTTAGCGTCAAAGTAAAATTTTATTGTTGAAGTTTTGGTTTTGGTTACGGTCATGGTTAAGATGAGGGTCAGAGTTAGGATTGGGGTAAGGGTTTTGTTTAGGGTTAGGGTTGAGGTTATATTAAAGATTTAGTGTTAAAGTTATGGTTAGGGTTATGGTTAGGTAAGGGTTATGGTTATGGTTAGGGTAAGGGATAGGGTTAGGGTCAGGGTTAGGATTAGTTTTACAGGTTAGGGTTACGGTTAGGGATAGGGTTAGGGTTAAGTTATGGATTTGGGTTAGGGTTAGGGTGAGGGTTGGGGTTAGGGTTAGTGTTAACCTTAGGGTAAGTGCTAAAGTAAAGATTCAGTGTTAAAGTTATGGTTTTAGTTATGTTTAAGTTCAGGGTTAGGGTTATGGTTAGGGTTATGGTTAGGGTTAGGGTTCGGGTTAAGGTTAAGATTAATTACTGGTTATGGTTACGGTTAAGGATAAGGTTAGGTTCAAGGTTATAGTAAGGGTCAGGGTTAAGGTTAAGGTTAGTGTTAGCCTTAGGTTTTGTGTTTGGGTGAGTGTTAGGGTTAGTGTTAGGGTTAGGGTTACTGTTAGGCTTATGGTAAGGGTTAGGGATAGGGGTAGGGTTAAGGTCAGGGTTTGTGTTTGGGTTAGTTTTAGGTTTAAGGTTACTTTTAAGGTTAGGGACAGGGTTAGTGTTAGGGTGAGGTTCAGGGTTAGGTCTGGAGTTATTGTTAGGGTTGGGGATAGGTTTAGGGTTAGGGTTAGGAATAGGGTTAGGGTTATGGTCAGTGTTAGGGTTAATACTAGGTTTGAGGTTAGGGTTAGGGTTAGGGTAAGGGTTTAGGTTAGGGTTGAGGTTTGGGTTAGGGTTCAGGGTTAGAGTTAGGCTTAGAGTTAGGGTTAGGGTTAGGGTTATGGTCCAGGTTAGGTTTTGGGTCAGGGTTAGGATTAGGTTTAGGGTTAGGGATTAGTTTAGGGTTAGGGTTAGGGCTAAAGCAAAGATTTAGTGTTAGAGTTATGGTTGTGGTTAGGGTTAGGGTTAGGGTAATGGTTAGGGTTAGGGTCACGGTTAGGATTAGTTTTACAGGTTAGGGTTAGGGTTAGGGATGGGGTTAGGGTTAAGTTTCGGATTTGGGTGAGGGTTAGGGTGAGGGTTGGGGTTCGGGTAAGTGTTAGGGATAGGGGTAGGGTTAGGGTTAGGGTTTGTGTTCAGGTAAGGGCTAGGGCTTAAGTCAGTGTTAATGTCAGGGACAGGGTCAGCGTTAGGGTTATGGTTATGGTTAGGTTTAGGGTTATGGTTGGGGTTAAGCGTTGGGTTAGGGATAGGGTTAGAGTTAAGGTTAGGATTAGGATTAGGGTTAGGGTCAGTGCCAGGGTTAGTTCAAAGGTGCAGGATATGTTTAGGTTAGGGATAGGGTTAGAGTTAAGGATCAGGGTTAAGTTTAAGATCATGGTTATGGTTATTGTTATGGTTATGGTTATGGTTTGGGTTAGGTTTACGTTTTGGGTTAAGGTTAGGGTAAGGGTTAGTGTTAGGGTTAGGGTTTTGGTTAGGGTTACGGTTACGGTTACAGTTAAGGTTAGGGTTAGTGTTAGGGTTAGTGTTAGGGTTAGGGTTAGGTTCAGGGTTTAGTGTAGGGTTATAGTTATGGTAAGGTTTAGGGTTAACGTTAGGTTCAGCGTCGGGGTTAAGGTTAGCGTTAGGGTTAGGGTCAGAGTTAGGGTTAGTGTTAGGTTTAAGGTTAGGGTTTAGGTTGGGGTTTGGGTTAAAGTTAGGGTTAGAGTTATAGTTTGGGTTAGTGTTAGGGTTAGGGTTAGGTTTAGGGTTAGGGTTAGGGACATGGTTAGGGTTAAGGTTATGGTAAGGATTAGGGTTAGGGTTAGGGTTAAGGTTACATTTACGTTCAGGGTTAGGGTTAGGGTAAGTCCAAGGTTAGAGTTAGGGTCAGGGTTAGGGCTAGGATGAAGGTAGGTTTAGGTTTTGAGTTGGGTGGTTGGTTTGGGCTTTGGTGAGGGCTGGGCTAGGATTAGGGTTTGGAGTAGGTTTAGAGTTAGGACAAGTTTTAGGGTTAAGATTAGGCTTAAGGTTACGCCCCGGGTTTTATTTTGGCTCAGATTTAAGGTTAAGGTTAAGTTTATGGTTATGGTTGGGCATTTAATATGTCAAAAAGAAATATGACAAAAAAAAAAACAATATGGGAGGCGGAACTGCTTACTAAAGAAAAGAGACATAAGCAGAGAAAGACACTGCGATCAGAAGAGGAAAATGTGAATTGACACTTGAACAAAAGTGGAGAGACAGAGAGAGGGACTGAGAACGAGTGACATAAGAGAGAGAGAGTGACAGAAGAGAGAGAGGTAGAGAGAGAGAGAGAGAGCAAATGATTGGGAGTGAGTGAGAGAGAGGGAGAGAGAGAAACAGAGAAACAAACAGATTGAGATAGATAGATTGAAACCATGAGCGAGTGACATGAAAGGTAAAGACAAAGAGGAAGACAGAGACAGAGAGATAGAGCAAAGAGAGAAAAAATGAAGGAATAGTCCCACTTCTCTCTATTCTTTCTTTTTTGCTCTCAGTCCCCATCTTTTTATGTCTCTCTATCTCTCTATCTCTCTCTCTTTCTCTCTCTCTCTCTCTCTCTCTCTCTCTCTCTGTTTTGCACTTAGTTAATTAGTGAAAGTGATCTTGAGTTCGAGACAGATTGGTCAAAAAAGAAAAGAGAGAAAGAAAGAGAAGATGGAAATAATTCGAAATAGAAAGCGGAGGTAAGAACTGTGGTCGATGGCCAAACTGAAAAATCATTGAAATATGAAACGAACGAATCTTTACTATTATTGGATGATATATTGCAACATCATTTTCATTAAATTTTGTTGACTTTTTATCTCCTTGATTTCAGTTTTTTCAATACAACTTTCTAAGATCAATTCTGGTCATCGTTTTTATGGCTACAAATAACAGTGTATTCGGAAGTAAAAAGTAAGCCTTCGGTAAAAAATGAATGCACACCCTGATTACCAAAGTGAGTCTGGTTTACGCCTTCTGCTTTTATCAATCGGCCATGAAGTTGTATGGAAAACAACTGGAATTAAGATCATGTTAAAAGATAATGAAACAAACTATCATTGGAAGGTCCAAATTACAGTTTGCAACTTTTCTTCTTTTGCTGGATGATAAGTGTAATTTTCGAATAAATTGTTTCAGAAATGTTAATCCCCTTGAGATGTGCTTTTGAAACGAGGATGGAGATGATTTGAAATCTACTAATCATTCTACGGTCATTTATATATTTACAATCACAATGAAATAAGAAAAGCAATTACATTATGAATATCTATCTTGTCCACAAAAGCAAATTTTATAGGGGATTATAGCCATTTTCTATACTTTTTGCATCTATGCAATCAGAAAATAACACTCACTAGACAGGAACTAAAATCACATTGCACGGTGTCATTCGTGAATGGATTAGAACAGGGGTCGGCAAACTATGGCCCGCAGGCCACACCTAGCTGACGCCACCATTTCATCCGTTAGACGTTACATACCGACATTTTCTGGTTTCTTCATTTATATTTGGTTACTGAACCATAAAAATCTGTATAAACATCCAGGAAATGTCCTCAAATGAATCCATGTTTTATAGCTCAAACGTTCTAAAGCTGTACTATTAATATGCGTATGTGTATTAATATACATCAATATATCTATTAATATACATATGTATTAATATAAACAACAGTTTGACAATATTTTGTGTGTCCCCCGCCTCAGAAAAAAAAAAGAATTTCATTATTCTCATCGATTGATACCACATGGAGGTTTATATAAGTATCTACACCTATAATGAAAATCATACATGTAATGAAAACAAGGTGTTTGTTAACTGTTTCAGTTATATTCGTCTTGGCCTGTAAGGCATAAAGATATTTTTAATCCGGTCCGCCTCCTCAAAACGTTTTGCGACTCCTTGATTAAAAGAAGGGAAAGAAGAAAAACAAGAAAAGGATACATAGATAAATAGAACAGAAATAGTAACAAACACACACACACGCACACATAAGCACATACACACACACACACACAAATACACGTATACATATATGTATACATATATATGTGTGCGTGTGTGTGTTTGTGTATAGTATAGTATGATAATATCCTATGTAAAATAACTCTTCATAAGCTATGTATTGAAATCAGAGCTGAAATGAATATTGTGTTTGATCAACGTTGCTGTAGTTCCATGTTAATAAAACTGCCTTGTGTTTAAAATCCTCGAAACGGTTACATGGTAAACAACTGATAATATCGATCAAAGGAAATTTCTTCCCATGAAAACGAAGTATGTACGAAGCATTAAAAACACCGGAGGAAATTTCATTGACAGATATTGGGGAATGAGTGACTGAAGTGGACAAAAATATGCCTTTGTGTGTGTGTGTGTGCGTGTGTGTGTGTGTGTGTGTGTGTGTGTGTGTGCACGCGTGTGTGTGTGTGTGTGCACGCGCCCGTTTTATACATTTATTCACACCTACGTCTATCTCTCTCTCTCTAGTGATCAATTGAAAAAGAAATTGGAATACGTTACTTATCTCGCCTTTTGTTGGGCTGTGATCAAGTGAAAATGTTTGATTTAAAAAACAAACAAGCATTTTTTTCTGGACATAATGAAAAGGATATATTCAAGTTTCCAGCCCTATAGCTCCATCGGAGAGGTCTGAACGTGTGATACATGTATAGACCGACTCGAAAACTGAAGAAACCAATGTTGACAGCTTTGAAGATTGTTTTGGTTGACAGTTTCTGACGTCATTTTTTTCCAAAAAGTCAACCGAAACTGTCAACGCTTGTTTCTTTAGTTTTCAAGTTGGTCTGGCTGACTGGCTCCGTATGTATCATGCATGCAATTGAAGTTGGAGGAATGAAAATCTAAACCTTTTCTCGGTATTATGTCTTGAAAAAGTTTTTTTTGGGGTAGGGGGTGAAAATTTCCCACAAGTTTTTTTTTTGGGGGGGAGGGGGCAATTTACCATATATGTTTATACTAAATTGATCCCTTGGTTTGTGTCCGCTTCTCTTTTGAAAATTCATACTTTTTTAGTGATCAGTGGTTAACAAAATGCGAGAGAAATAACTTTAGTCAGCGTTATGGAGCTAGACGGATGGAAACTTATCATATCTAGAAAAAATCTTTTATTTTTTTTCCTTCAAATTCCTCCCCCAAGTAGGTTTTTAGTGGGGGTTAATTTGCAATGTAAGTGTATGCTAAATTGGTCCTTAAGTTTGAGTTCGATGGCATTCACGCTTATTTTTTTTATATTCGGATTTTTTTTCAGTGGTAACGACCCAACAAAACGGTAGAAACGTAACTTATTCCATGATCACCCAATTTTCCATTATCTTAATTGATCACCC
This sequence comes from Thysanoteuthis rhombus, assembly GCA_963457665.1. Taxonomy (NCBI): domain Eukaryota; kingdom Metazoa; phylum Mollusca; class Cephalopoda; order Oegopsida; family Thysanoteuthidae; genus Thysanoteuthis; species Thysanoteuthis major. The sequence goes on along the minus strand of OY735219.1, from coordinate 47,602,062 downwards.
CCAACATGATATGCTGATAGAAGAGGTTGGTCACGTGGAGGTTCCTATTGAATGACAAACTAGGCCATTTCTTTTTTTTTTTTTTTTCATTCTCTATTTGTTCTTATTTTCTCTTTTGTTGACATTGTTCTTTTCTTAATTCCATTTCAGGAAATTATTTCTCGAATTTCAGCGAATTAAGTTTTTCCTTTCAAATAAGGATACGTAATATTTTTTAGAGCCCCTTCCAAAATAATGGAAGAATTGAGTGTTATCTGAAAATTAAGAAAATAAACAGAACACCCACGAAGAAATACTAGCATTTTTTTTATTTCTTTAGTTGAAAATCATATTACAATATCAACATCGCTGATGACAGATGTAAGGCAGGCAAGAGGCCTGTTACAAGCATACAGTATTTACCAGAATATATATATATATATATATATATACATATATATATATATATATATATATATATATATATATATATGAAATCAATGACAATATTGGAAGTCTTGTTAGAATAAATGAAAGACTGCGTTCAAGTAAACATCTGAATTAAGGGTAGATAAGGTTTATAAGTGGATGTATACTTGTGGAACAGTTGTGTGTTTTCGACCTGTGCCGAATGTTAATAGGAATGTGAGTGGAAATGTTGATATGATGAAACCGTGTCTCGTTGGGAAAGGGTCAAAGAAATTTGAAGAAGTTTACAGAAACGAAGGAAAATATGCAATTCGCTCGAGTTCGCTCAAGCCGGGAATTTTAGCTGTGTACATGATAAGAGGGCTTGAATGTATATATATACGTGTGTATGTGTGTATGTTTTTTTTGTGCGTTTGTGTGTGTTTGAGGGAGAATTCACTCAAACATAGATACGTACATGTAATACGTAGTTCATCTATATCTTTGTATCTCTCCATGCATCTTAGTTTGTGCACATCTATCTTTTTACTTACTGTTTATGTACACGTAGCTCTCTGTTATTCTGTACATATGTATGTGTAGTGCTGCACTTACCATTGAGCCAAACAGCTGTCAGTAAATCAAAAGTCCAAATAACTGTTTCCACTCTCAATTCTCAACTTGTTCATTCACTGTCTATATCTGCTCTATTTGTTTCTTCCAACGCAGACAATTATACAATTGAAAATGGATATGTAATCCGACATAAATGATTATAAGTTCCGTGATATTATTTTGAAACTCTTATTTAAATGGTCTCTTGTTATCGCACGGCGAAGGTATCATTTGGCCAAGACCAATACCCCATCGGTCAAAGTTTCGATTCCTGCTGCTGCACCATTTTCTTTAAATGATCTTTCATTTACGTTGTCCTGGCCAAATTATGCATTCATAGTTTAATTAAGGGAGATCATCTCAAATAGTTTCAAAATAATGTAATGCAATTTATGATTATTTCTGTCGGAGTATACATCAAAGTATTTATCTTTTCATATAACGTGCTATTCAGATTAATGAGGTACATTGATTAAATTGCATTCAGCCTTTCTAAAAAAAAAAAACTGATGTCAGGAGGAAGAAACATGGTTTTACGACTTTCCCAACGTGGTCCCAAAATGCAAGATTCTTCCTAAAAACATTAACAACAAATGTTCTCCACCAATCCCTTCAAAAACAAAGCTTAGATCAGCGGTTCTTACCCTTTTTTTCTGCGTCGAAATCTCAGTTTTTCTCGCATCCCTAAATATAAGGTTGAAAAAATGAACTAAGAAGCATCAAAATTGGTTAACTTAATAAATACAAGAAAGAGATCAGACTCTGTTCAAAAACTGCTAAGTTCTTTACACAAATCTTGACAGCATTGAAAAAATTGTCAACATTTGTTTCTGTTTTTACCTATTTTAACTATTTCTTTACAGTTGGGTTTCCAAGTTGATCCTCGTCAAATATTTAAAAAAATTAATTCCATCAAAAATTTTAACGGAAAATATCATACGAAATGCAATATCATCATTGCAAAATGGAAAGGTTATAAATGTATGTATGAAATATATACATCTAACGTTCCCCAACATTTTTACGCTAAGGGATCCCTTGAAGTAAATCCTATGTCCCAGGGAACCCTTACATAAAAAGATATTCTAATCTCTCTTGATCTTCTTCGGACATTTTGACCAAATTGAACGATTGACTTTTTTTTTCTAAAGAGGACCATAAATTCAAATTTCACTTGATTTTCAAGTAAACTTTTGGTTGGTTTTTAAAGTTTTTTTTTCAAAATTGTTTACGTAAAAATAACATATATGCGAAGAAAATAATAACAAAACAATTCTTCTAGTTTTGTTCTTACAAAAATCTATCAAGTCAATTCAAACTACGCATTTCCTTACTTTTTTTACAAAAATAAATTTAAAAAAATACGTATTTCTAATTTGATCAAAACTACGTATTTTTTTATCTTTCGTAAAAAAAATTTTGATTCGATTTTAACGCAAATTTTTAACTTCGTTTTTTAAAATGTAAATATAAATAGTTTATAACGTAGTTTTACCTATTTACTTAATTTTTTATTTACAAAAAACATACAAAAATTTTGATTTGGAAAAAAATTCAAACTTGGCTCTTCCTGCTTACGTAGTCCAGGTAAGAATCAAATATTTAAAGAAATTAATGAAGTAAATTATTCACATTCATATTTATTCATATGAATGGATTTTCTTTTCTTCTTTAATGAAAAATATGAATAATGAAGAATTAGAAAAGAGAACATCATTGATGATCCGAGGCTGAAACCAAAATATTTGGCAATTGTTACCTTTTCAACAACCATTTTCAACGTTTCTTTGGAATTCGACAACAAATAAATTATATGAGTTAGACTTAGTGCTTTGGGATTCGTTTTACAGAAAATTTTGTTTTGTTGTTTACAAAATCTTGAAGCAACAATCAGAAGTTTAGGTAAAAATGGAGTGAAATTTAAAGAAAACTTTAACAAATAAATATAACACATTGAAAAATAAGAAAAAATGTCGTTTAAATTTGGTCGATAGATTAAAACAAGTAAATGCTCAAGAAGAAAGAACCGGGTATCTAAACCAGGATATGTTTGCATTTATTGTCCTCCGTTGCGAAAAATCGCCAATCGTTCGAATATATCAAAATGACCGGTACCTTTGACAAAGAATAGCCATATTTTTCCCTCTCTTTCATTTAGTTGAATTTCATAAGGCAAACATAATATATTTTTCTGAAAACTGGTTCGAGCAATGAATAACTTTTTTCTCAAGTTTATCTCAGGCGTGCCTTGTGTGCCGTGAAACAGTATCCGTAGCAAAGGAATCTAATTTGGGGTGGCATTTTGAAACTAAGCACCCTATTCTTACAGAATTGGGTTCAAATGATCATAGAATGAAAGCAGTCAGTTCGGTAACTGTTGAAACTGGCTGGAGATCGGTTTTCTATGGATTCAGGATAAATGGCCGAACGATTCCAAGTAGAGGCTATCAAACACAAAGCTTCATCCATTTACAAAACAAAGCGCAGAAAAATCAGCCAAGAAAACTTTTACAGAAGTCTGGACAGTGAAAAGCACCAAAACATTATTATCCAATTTGCAATAAAATTGTTCGGTATTTTTGGTAGCAGCGACCTATGTGAACAAAGCTCAGTCATGAACACAATTAAATGATATCAGCTTCTCTAACAGACTGACTTTTAGAAGATACTTCACATATGTCTCTGAAATATAGAAAACTTGTTGCCGAAAAATGATGTAACATTTCTCATTGAATTTGAAGGTGACCCGATTTTTAAAAATAAAAGATAAGTAAAATAATTGATTTTCTTTTGTCCTAAACTTTTATTTTTCTTTGATCTTTGATACAATAAACTTCTGCTAAAGGACAAGTATCTTTTATAAAGTTGCTATGAACAAAAATGTTCTGCGAGAAATCGATACTCTGTGAAAAGTCGTTTATCCGTGAACAAAAATAATCGAAATAATTTATGATTTGACAGAAAATACACCGTTTAAAAAAAAAAAAAACTCTAATCAACTAATGACTGGATTTTAATGAAATTTTCGGTACTTATTTATTAAAAGACAAGATTTGAAGTTCCCATTGCAAATTTTTGAGAGAGTTTTTCTTGTGTTTACATAGCTTCTTTTAATCTAATGATTTATTTTCCTTATGCAATCGAGTTTTCAGTGTGTTTTACAGATTTTGAAGATAAATCTTTGGATGAATACATTTTGTTTGCCTTTAAAAAATATTCTGGAATACGGATGCTTGTCTTTGGGAGTTAGTTGATCTTCTTGGCAATTCTTCAGTTTTATTTGAATCTGTTCAAAAATAAATCACGTGTTTTCAAAACGATTTTTATCGAACACTTTGATTAATTTGATATTTTCAAAGAATATTTTAGAAAATCATTTTCCCACCTTTGGTTGTCTGAAATTTTGTTATTCCTAATATAATGATGCTGAATAATAAAATATAGACAAAATATATACCATTGTGTATTTTTCTCAATTGTTGATTGAAAACCATGTAAAAATGTGAAAAGTCAAGTAAATCTGAACTAGCTTTATGCATAAACCTGGGTGTGTGTATAAACCTTGTTCAGGCTTCATGGACTTACAAATGTAAGTAACTTTTACATTAAGGAATGATATTATACATAATTTGTTTACTTGTTTTTTAAATGGTAATTTAGCCTGAAAATTCACTCTTGCGGCCTTTCGGTTAAATTCCTGCGATCAATGTGCCGTATTTGAGTGGTACATGCCTACTGTACGATCTCCTCACTACGTAAAGGATTTCCCAATGGATTCCGTTAGGGGATACACCGTGTGTGTATAATAAAATTACGAATGAACGGGAAAATTTCTCAAAAATGCATCTGCATATAATTAGCCTATTTATCACAATTTCTCACGGAACCCCTTGTGTCCTCTCGCCAAATACTAGGGTCCTGGGCAATCTAATTGAGAAACTAATTGTAAACACCGTATAAACTGCCCTCTCTCTTTCCTTCTTTCTTTCCTCATTTTTCGTACTTTCTCGTATTCATTTACCTCGAGAATTGATTAAAAAAAAAACGAAGCCTATGACGTAGAAACAAGAAAAAGAGCAGCTTTCCCAACAAAGAAAGAAAACTGTCAATCTCTTTTCAACCATTCTATCTTTGGGCCACTTAATTACTAACAAACGCTGTTAACCTATTTGAATCTGGTCTTGACCAAAAATTTCTGCGAATCAGTTAAAAAAGTGCGAAAAAAATGTTGAAATTTATGAGATGACGAAATTGAAAGTCTGTACTGCAATATTACAAATAAAACAAGAACAAGAAGTTGTCTACATCAGCAAATAAAGACCAACCGTTGTGAAAATCATCAGCAAATACAACAAAAAGAACATTTTGATTGCCATCCTCTTCCAGTGTTACAAAATTTGCGCTTTTTGCGCGAAAATCAGCGCGTTTTTTTTTTTTGTTGTTTTTTTTTGTTTGGGCTGTGCGAAAATGCGCTAAATTCGGACCATTTTTGACCAATCTTAGCATCTCTGTGGTGTGTCTTGGACAATTTTTGTCAATTTTAGCGGTTTGGGCTATTTTCGTTTTAAGCATTCCTGACTGTATAAATCTCGCAAAAATACATTTTGAGCTAACAACAATGCTCTTTTCTTCTCGCACCTACCAAAATTGCCTAACCTACCAGTTTTGGGGTGCGTGCACCCCAAGTTATAAACAACTGCTTTGAATTCTTTAGCGAAAACAGATTGTTTTCGAACATGTTCCCACTGTCTGTTAATCGAAAAATGTTTTCGTTTCATTACGAATTAATACATAAAGAATAATTGAAAATCTGAAACCAGATGATGGGAAATATTTAAAATAACTGTTTAAAGACAGTGTCGGATTCCTAATAATAACAATTTTAATAGTTCTTTCACGCAAAGCTTCATAGTTATGAACCAAGGTCGTAGGTAGAGAGTTTTACGATACAATCACTGGTACGGAGTTAGTTACTTTACCATAAATTGACTCAGAAAAAGGAGAGCTTGATTTTAATTATGTGTGTGTATATAATGTGTACGTTTCTGTCAATGTGTGTTTTGCCATGAATGCGCACATTTGTGTCTTCATGCTTCCGTGTATATGTGTGTGTGTGGTTGTGTTTGTTCTTGCAAGCATGTATGTTTTTATAAGCAAGAGGAAACAATTTTAATTTCTCTGTAAATAATACTTCAAGTCTCTCATGTTCTTTCGACTCGTGTTCAAGGATTTACACATGGCAACTTTGACGGCCAAGTGCACTTTTAAACATTCAATACTCTAAATTGAAAAAAAGAACAAGGGAAATCTGGGAAGCAGATTTATGAACATTGATAGAAACCTCTATTTCCTTTGAGCTGAGCGCCTGCGTGGCCGCGCACAAGAAGAATTAGACTGGACTGCAAAATGTTAACGCCGTGCACGAATTTTGAAAGCTTCAGATAAAGAAAAAAGTTCAATAATAAAACCACGAGATAATAATCAACGTCATCTCGCTTCAAGTTGCACCATTCGATTGCAGGTTTATGAAAAGATTATGTCTATTGATTGGTGCATAAATTCTGTCACTCGGCTGTCTACAAAGAATTTGCCTTTGCCAATCATTAAATAATAAAGAAAATACAGAACACTGAAGGAATCAATTATTTCATCATACACTTTTTATTATAAGTATAATTCGTTGCATAAACTTCAGACAATAAAATCAATGATTGTCTCAAAAGTAAAAATATTTTCTGCACACTGAACTTCTTCAGTTGCTTTCAGGCTTTTTGGTTCCTTGTAGGCCATGAGAAGATCAGAAGGAACATTGATTAGAGGAGTAATGATTTGTATACAGCTTTACAAGCATTGTGAGGAGGTTTGGATGGCATAACGGCAAATAACACCACTTCTAGCTCGGCTATAGGTTATAGCACACAGTTTGAGACCGTTAGCCCAGTAAGGCAGTCGATCTTGGACATCAGACGAGCACATTGGCGCCGTAAATTCCCACAATCATTCAAGAAATATAGACAGAATCGTGGCCTCATATGCCGTGCAACAAGGGAAACAACTTGGCCTTGCTTTCTTAGTGAGTATTTTGTGTTTGGTCCTCACTTAATGCTTCATGAATGGAATCCTTTCCACGAAATGTATCAGATCAGATATATAATCAGTACTGCATGAAATGTCAGATTTTGGGAAATGTGTGATACGATATCTTAAGTATAAAGAAAATTCATTAAATCCGAGCTTCAATCTAACGTCCAGACCAAAGACTCTAAATGATCGTTAGAAACTGTCAACGAAAACTGCCAACGGCAACATAGGTTTCTTCAGTTTTTAAGTTGGTCTGGATTATCAGCTAATTATATGTGTCGCGCTTACAGACCGCACCAATGGAGTTAAGGCACTGAAAATTTAACCATTTACTCCTTATTATGCCGAGAAAGATAGAAAAAAATCACACCCTCATATAAATTTTCTGTGGATGGGTCCAATTTACCATGCAAATATTTGCTAAATTGGTCCCTTAGTTTGTGTCCAGCAGTGTATATGTTCGTTTCTATAAAAATTTGGACTTTTTTAGTGATCAACGCCCAACAAAAGGCGAAAGTAATTCATTCATTGATCATCCCTTTTTCCCTTTTTTCAGTTGATCACCCCAACATGGCATGCTACACAAAGATATTGATCACATGACAGTTTCTATTGAGTGATTAACCAGACGAGTATTTTTTGTTTGTTTTTTGTTTTGGTTTTTTTTTTGCCAGCAGTTTCAGGTCACCCAGGCATATTAAATGGTTTGATGAATTTCTGAATCTCTTTCAGCCATTAGGATTTCGCAAGTTGTAATTGAGTCGTATCATTGCTATTATGGAAGGCATTGGAATTGAGAGTTTACTTGGGAAATGCCTCTTTCTATATGAATCATCGTGTCAGGATTCTCCTTTTGCGGTTAGATTTAATTTCTAATTCTTTATTGGATTATATGTAAAGTTGATCGCATGTTTTGGAATGTTAAGCATAGCGCTAAGGATTATAATATCAACGGTCGAGGGATCATATTCAAGGCTTTTTAAAATTATTATTATTATTAATTTGTTTTATATATATATATATATATATATATATATATATATATATATATATGTATGTATGTATGTATGTATGTATGTGTGTGTGTGTGTATTATGTATATATATCTTTCATTAAAAGTGACAGACAAGGAACTTTTTAATTTTTTTTACTAACTTTTTCTTGCTTTTGTACAAGTAGATTTTTGAGCAAAACATGTATATGCTTAGAAAGACACACACACACACACACACACACACACACACACACACATATATATATATATATATATATATATATATATATATATATATATATATATATATATTGATTTTTTGGTTTAGATGTATGTCTGTTTCCTGTTATAGTATGTGTTTTTATGAATGAGTTCTAATTTTTTTGTATGTTGGTGTGTGAGAGTGTATGAGGATGTAAGCCTCCGCGACTTTGTGCTTCTTTTTCTGTGTACCCATATGTTTGTGCGTACATGTGTATGAGTACCTCTGTGTGCATGTGTTCCCCTACGTATCCTCGTGTACTCGTGTATGTGCAAGTGTCTCTCTATTCTTGTATGTGTGTCTGTAAGCAAGAGGAAATAATTTTAATTCTTCTGTAAATAATACTCCAAGTCTCTTAAGTTCTTTTGACTAAGTTTCAAGAATTTGCACATGGCAGATTTTATGGCCAAATGCACTTTTAAACATACAATACTCTGAATAAGAAAGAGAAAGAGAAACCTGGGAAACAGATTTATGAACATTGATTGTAGCCCTATTAACCAATTAACTGCGATTGACGGGAATTTCCGTCATGACAGTTCTACGGGTAACTCAGTTAATGTCCATCTTGTTTAGAATGGCGGCAAATCTGTTCTATCTGTGAGTCAGAGATTTTATCTTGGAACGGGTTTCTTGCAACAGTTTACTTGCAATGAATTACTTGCAATGTACAAGGGCGTTTATCTTGCAATGGAACTCTTGCCATTGACAAAGGCTTTTATCATGAAATATACTTCTTGCAATGGGTAAGGGCTTTTATCTTGAAATGGATTTCTTGCATTGATATAGCAATGAATAACTATTTAGTAGGTTGGGATAATGGGGTGTGACCCCAGACCTTCTGATAAAAAAGGAAAATAAGAATATAACAACAAATGAACGTTTGAATGAACCATTTTAAAATTAATTATTTAATTATCAGCCATGTTCACGACTGAATTACTCCAAAATTACAGACTTTCCAATATTTTACCTGTAAACCAGATCAATATATACTTTCTAAGCAAATATTACATTGCTGAAAAAATATATTTTATCGTCTCAGACTGCTAAAATGCAAGGAATTTGGTTCTAGGGAAATTCGAAATTCCCAGCTATATTTGGTTTGGTCATCCCTTGCTCCCCACCCAACATGTTCCCCATATAACGGCCCTACTATTTCATCATCATCATCATCAGTCTTTTAGCGTCCGTCGTTGGACATAGACCTTCCCCAGAATTTGCCACACTTCTCTATCATGGGCGTCACGGAGCCAGTACTTCCTGAACTTATCTAGTTCATCTCTCCATCTAATATTTTGCCGGCCTCGGTTGCGCATATGGTCTCGGGGAATCCATGTTGTGAGTCGTGATGTCCATCGATTGTCAGCCATTCTTGCAACATGGCCAGCCCACCGCCATTTGAGATTTTTTATGGATTCTATGATGTCTCTAACTCTTGTCTTTTCCCGGATGTGTTGTGCTGTTTTGTGGTCTCTCCATGTGAGGCCCAGCATTATTCTTTCATGTGCACGTTGCATGGTTCTCAGCTTACGGGTCTGTTTCTTGGTTAAGTTCCATGTTTCAGCTCCATAAGTGACTATTGGGAGGATGCATTGGTTATACACCCTTCTCTTTAGGATTAATGGGATCTTATTATTTTTGAAGGTTGAGCTAGCTCTGCCAAAGGCTTGCCATCCTAGTGTGATTCTTCGCTTGATTTCTTCTTCTTTTGAGGGTCTCATGGAGATTCGTTGCCCTAGGTAGATGTAGTGGTCTACTTTCTCGAGTTCTGTGTCCTCGATTTCGATCTTAGTGTTCTTATCTCCAATGTGGTTGTTGCACATGATCTTCGTCTTGCTGAAGTTCATGTGTAGGCCGACTTTCTTGCTCTCCTCATTTAGTTCATCTATCATTAGTTGGAGGTCATGTAGGTTCTCTGCGAAAAGGGCTATGTCGTCTGCGAATCTGAGGTTGCTCAGATACTCGCCGTCTATTTTAATTCCTTTACTCTCCCAGTCTAGCCTTCTGATACTATTATTCTTCACCAACTTCTGCTGTTAAATCAGAGAGGTGATTAGTGTACAGCCTTGCGAGCGTTGTCAGGAAGTGTGGTTAGCCCAACGAATGGAATCAGTGAACAGGTTTCGTTCTCTTCACTCTCATGCCCCCAGAAAAATGGGTAAAATAGGAAAGAGTTGGAGCCCTTTAACCCTGTAACGCAGTTCATCTTGCACTTTGGTCCAGCGAAAACCTACAATTGTTATGAATTGTTGGAGAGATGGAGACAAAATGGTGGGCCCCCATGAGTCCTGTGACACGTTAAGCAAAATTCAATACTCTCCATTGAAACAAAAAACAAATAAAAAACAAACCTGAAAGTATAGCCGTAGAGGTACTACATCTTTTTTGCGTGAAGATCTATCTCAGGCAGTGTTGCTAACATTATTTTGTATGGAAACATCTAAATTCTCCAAATGTATATCTAATCTCTCGGAAATGAATTCCATATTATCATGGGCGTACAATCCAGGGAGGGGGAAGTGCCCCCTATATTCAAGCAAAAACGTGTTAAATTTCGAGAAAATCGGTGTAATTCGGGCATAACTGAGGAAAATTTCGGGTAAATCAAACGTTTTTTGCCCCTCTCATACACCTATACATGTAATTGATTAATTAAAAGTGACTTAAATTTTTCCAAAATTTTATTTTATTCGTGCTTGTGACTTGTTTGGGACCCAAAGTTTCCTCATTCCAAAAAGGCACTTTCTTCAGACACTGGTTGCGTCAGCTACTACATCGAGCTGATTCGCTTGGGTGTTATGAAAATCTAATCCTTCAGTGCGAAATATTATTTACTGACTGATTTTAAAGATATTTAATTGAATGTATATAAAAAAAACAGACCATATTTCAATAATCTATTTTTTTTATATCGATTAATGAAAAAAACTTTGTTTTTATAAAATCAAGCAGAGTTTTGACATCTTTTGTCCTATAAACAAAAAACCTAAGATGCACAATCTTTTTTTAATTTTTTTTTCAGGGAGCGGCATGTTTTGCTTCTAAAACATAAAAAACAATGGGTTACAATACTTCAAGTCAATGGAATTTAATACTTAGTTCAAAATAAAACAATAAAAAATACACCCAAATAAATAAGAAGCACCTATTTATAATTACAAAATGAATAAATAAAAAGAATTAAATAAAAACATTTGACTCTCCTATTTTTAATTATCAGTTTTACAACAGAGCAACAGAATCGTTAAGTTTACTGAAAACAAGCAGGATCTGGATACAAGGAGTAAAAAAAAATCATTATTTTATTATTTATGAAGTATTGTAACCCATTGTAATTTTGACTACTTTTTAATTTTATCTTAATCTTATTTTGTGAAATAAAAAAGCTACAAATAAAATTGTATGGAAGGTGAGAAGTAGTAAAATATTGTATTGAAAGTTTTCAAAATAACCACATCCGCCTTTTTGTTTGTGTAAATGTGCGTCTTTTTTTCTCATCAATAATAAATGCGTCACTCGTACACATCGTCTAAGGCTGTAAGTATTTGAGGATATATTCATGAATTTTTGTCTGTTTTAGAAGCCAAACTGGCCACTTCCAGAGAAGATGTGAAGAAAAAAAAAGCTCGTCCATCATGGTTTTTTTGTTTGTTTTCATAAAATCAAACAGAATTTTGACATCCCATCGTCTTTGGCACAAAATTTTGTTTATTAAAAGATGTAAAAATAAATAAAAACAAATCAGAATCAACAATTTGTTTTGTTTTCAAATTATTCAGCATGACATCGCATAGAAGATGACGTCACTGGTGTCCTGAATAAAGTGTCCTTTTGGAATGAGTCAAATTTGGGTCCAAAATGAGTCACAAGCACTGAAATATAAAATTTATTGAAAATATTTCTAATTTCATAACTATAAATTTGAAAAAACATTGATTTATTGAGAAATATCTAAATATTAGTACCTTGCAAAAGTGAATCACCGTAGCCCGTGCATGTACCAGAACTAATTATCTGAAAACTTATCTTAAATTATTCAAAGAAAATGATCTTTTATCAAAATTATACACACATAGACATCCGCATAGACACAGACACCCAAGGAGAGAAGAATTTGTAGCCCTCTTTGACTGGTTGGTCAGGCCGTTTCTGGGGCCATAAAGAGAAAGGGAGGTAACTCACATTCTGGTATTTCAATCAGTGACAGCGATTGCTGCTGGAGATGCTAAATTAGCGCAGGCGAGCTTAAACATTTTGACAATTTGGGGGCGTAATTTGACTATTTTGGCTACTTTTCAAAATTTAGCGCCTTTTAGTGCTTTTTGGCTGTCAAACTAGCACGAAAAAAATTTCTAGTCGGCAACTTTGGGTAGCTATTTCAAGTCATTTTAGAACTAACTGAAAAGCAGTTGAAATAACCACCATTACACAGTACATCCGAGAAAAGACAAGAGTCAGGGACATCATAGAATCCATTAAAAATCTCAAATGTTGGTGGGCTGGCCATGTTGCAAGAATGGCAGACAACCGATGGACATCACGATTCACGAAATGGATCTCCCGAGATCACATGTGCAAACGAGGCCAGCAGAGTATTAGATGGTGAGACGAGCTAGACAAGTTCATGAAGTACTGGCTCTGCGATGCCCATGATAGAGAAGTGTGGCGAATCCTGGGGAAGGTCTGTGTCCAGCGATGGACGTTAAAAGACTGATGATGATGATGATGATCATCATCATCATCATCATGATATTGATCATTACCTAAAAAAGATCTATACACATTAGTTATAATCAATGAATCTGAAACTCAACTTGAACCTATCCCGTAACCCTGGGGGTCATTGTGGCACCGCTGGCGAATTTGCAACCAGTCCTCTCTGTTTTCTAATGCCTTTAGTGAGATTTCAAAGTCAAGGCCTGTCCGCTCTTTGATGCTATATTCACATTGCTTCATTGGTCTTCCTCGCATTTGCTCGCCTCTCTCTGTGCCTTGTAAAATGGTCCTTGGAAGTCGGGAACTTTCAGAGATGTGACCATACCATTTCAGTTTCCTCCTTTTGACAACTATTAGCAATTCTCTGTGTAGCCCAATATCTTGTGTGATCTTCTTTCTCATCTCTCCATTTGTGATATGGCGCGTAAATGCGATGTCTTGTTTCTGTAGCACCCTATCTCCGATGTGTCTATTCTTCTGTAGAGATCTGCTGTGAGAGTGAGTGTAACTAATTGCTTCTCTAATTCTTAGTTGTCAGTGTTCGCAAAAATCTCTACTTGTGCAATATTTTTTATTGTGACAAAAATATGTGCGTGCTGAATGCTTGTACACATGTTAACTTGAAATGATGTTTTCATTATAGCCAAGAAAACAAAGTGTCTGTAGATAACCATCTGGCTTTATTAAGTGGTCTGAGAGCCATAACTGCATTTTCAGACGCCTCTGTAATTTATTATCTCTGATAAGGAAATTAAAGACGTCAATCTTTTTGTCTGTCTGTCTCTTCACACGATATTTCCGAAAGAAGCGGATGGATTTCGATGACATTTCGTAAAGGGTTGGACAGTGGGGTGAGGAAAAAGTGGATAAGTTTTACGGAGAATCCATGCACAATTAACCCCCTGCAATGGTGTTAACAGAGGTATGCTCTCTGAGTGCTTTCTAGTTCAAATTTACCTCTCAATTGCAGATCAAGGAAATAACAAAGATCATTCTCACCAACGTCTCTTATTAACGATTATATTGAGTGTGTGTGTTTGTGTGTTTGTATAGACGTACGTATTTCAATAAGTCTGTCAACTAATTTCCAACATAATCCCTTTCTTTGTCAATGCAACGGTGACTATAAATCGAACATTATACAGTGAAAATTTCAGATCAAATTCCACGTAATGACTACGTGTCAAGCTTAAAACGTAATGGTTCAACTCCAGTCGTGAGGATTCCATAAGTATCTATTATACTTGCTCTATTTTATTACAAATACATATTGATCACTTTTTATCCTGAACACAATTTCTCATCTTAATGAGAAAAATTCACACGTAGTATTATGATATGTAATTTTAAGGAAAGCATAAAATCCTTTGGAAATCTTAATTTAATTGCTGAAACATCTATTTAGAAAGAATTGACTGAAATCTAAGGAAAATCTCAGACATCTTCACTGTTTTAAACTGTAAACCTATCGAGACTTTCCAAAGTTGGAACACTTTTGCAAAATTTTGATCCTGTTGATAAAAGGTTTTCACGCAAATAAGAAAAATATCAGAAAATTCAAATCGACAGAGTTTGTCGGTAATTTTTTAATAATAATAATAATAATAATAATAATAATAATATATATATATATATATATATATTGTCTAAGTCAAGTGATGCATTAACCGTCTTATGACGAGTGATCATTTCAAATATATTTCTAAATAGCATAACGCAATTTACAATCATATATATATATATATATATATATATATATATATATATATAAAATCTTCATACTGATGGACACTCACGACGGGCTTGTTTCCCGATACTACGATCTTTGGGTGAGTTTTGAATTACTGGCTCCGTACCAACTCTAATTTTTTAAAAAATATCAAGCACTCCCTCTCCATAAAAACAACTGTTCTGTTGCAATGGATGTGCTTAATTAGCAACTACCTTCCCAGAAATGGGAAAGGCCTTGGATCAGTAGTTGAACAAAAATGGCTGTTGCAGCTTCTGTTGTTGCTGCTGACACATGCGCCTGGAATTAGGTAGTTTTATTATCGAAAGAAAAACAGAACGTTCCATGTATTACGAAACATTCGTCTGTGTTTTGATAAGATTTCTGTTTCTCTCTCTAAACAGACTGATAATTAAACCCATATGAAACAAAAGACTACGGCTTATATAAACATTGTAGTTAGTCAAAGATTCAAATTGGACTAGATCAACATAAAAATAACTACAGTGAACGAGTATGAATCTGCATCAATATGCTTACGATTTGCGAAAAAGGCGAGACCGTGAGGCAGGCATGGGCAACCGTTTCAATCTAGCGAGCCGCATGGTTCATCGTCTTTCGGGCCACACATTCACTTCAAAAATGTCAATTGCGTTACGGAAAGCGGACTTAATTTCTATTACAGACATGAATTATCATTATTATTAGATTATCGAACTGTCAAGCCAAATCAACAGTAGTTTTACTACACAAATTATAAAATTGACTCTCAGAAGAAATTTCTATAAGATTTTGAATAAATGCCTAGATTGGCCGTGGGTGACAAAAAAATGTTGCTGTAGGGTAAATCTAGTCAACGGGCTGGTGGTTACCTATTTGTGCTGTAATGCATATCATAAGTTAAAGCCGTAAAGTGTCTCAAAGGGAACATAAAATCAGCAACGATAAATGGGCGAATTAGTCTGAGATTACTTATGTATTCGCCATCAATTTAGATTTCCTTATTTTTCCAGTCTAAATTTCGGAAGATCATTTCGAAGCAAGCTGTAAAGAGTTTGGTTCAGCTGGCATCGCCTTGCATTACTCATTTTTCGAGTTAGAGGGGCTATGTTGTATGGGAAGATGGAAGAAAGAATGAAAGTAGGTCGTCGAATGAACTTCATTAAACCCATATGGCGTGCAACAAATACATAACGATCAAAATCGAAGAAACAAAGCTGAAAAAAAGTAAACCACTTCATTTACCTGGTACAGAGAGCGTCCATGAAATCCTTGATATGAGAAAAAAAATCCTCGCAGCTTTTGGCAAGCTCAACATTCAAGAACAAAAATCCGATTACTTGAAAAGAAGACTCGACAGTCAACACGTCCTCCCAATAATCACCTACGGAACGGATACATGGAGCCTCATCAAAAGACTGGCTTTCAAACTAAGAACCATGCAACGTCCACAGGAGAGAATCATGCTCGTCACAACTTGGGGAGATCACGAGACAGTACCATTTACAAGAGGAAAGAAGTCAGAGATATCATAAAATCTATTAGAAATCTCAACTGACAATGGACAGGCCATGTAGCAAGAATGCCAGACAGCTGCTGAACCTAACGACACAGAACGTGGATCCCCATAGATCATATGTGGAATAGTGCAGCTAAAAATAAGATGGTGTTACGATTTGGACAAGTAAAATCGCCGCAACGCCCACGATTGAAAGGTCTGGCGGATTTGGGGGAGAGTTTATGTCCAACAACAGACGTTAAAAAACTGATGATAAGTTTGATGAAGATCATACACACAGCAAAGAAACCCTTAAATCGTGCGGTTTTGGTTAAGGTGGGTTTTGATGTAGTACGTTTATGGTATTGTTGTACAAATTTATGTAACAAAGTACAAGCTGAAAAAAATATTAAATCATTATAAGACCTTGAACTGTGTGGTTTTCAGCGTTAACATTTCATCTTAAAATCTTTATATACAGAATTGAGTCGGAAAATATCTAAAAAAAAAATGTCTTTAAAAAAAGCCAAAAATATATCACGTATTTTTTGAGACATTCTTCGTCGCAAATGATTAAAATGGAATATGATTCGACATTTTTTATATTACTTGATTTCTGAAACAAAAAGAATTAATTTTTATTGAAGTCCCCATGAAAAAAATCAGATGTATTTGGATTTGTACGGATTGATTATATTTTCCTATTTTAGATTATTGGCTCTGGTCTGAAAACTAAAAGAATTAGATCAATATCTAAAAATTCAGTTAGATACCTAAAAAAAAATTAACGATTACTAAAGAATAACTCAGAAGATTCTAAAATGTCCAAGTCCCATTAAAAAACATCTGTCTGGATGTGAAATATATATATGCAATTTTTTACATCAAAATGCATCAGCAGATATCCAAATCTGGAGGTAAATTATGCCAAGTTCTGTACTGTACGGAGAATTTTGAAACGAATTATCCTCCCTGAATAAAGTATTCCTATATATATGTACACACACAAATAGATGATCAGAAACATATGCGTACATTTCCCACATATGTGTACAGATCGTTTGCATACAAATCGTGTGCGTATAGATTGTATGCGTACATATTGTATGCGTACGGACCCGAAAGTACATTAGGAAAAAACAACGCTTTAAAAATGCCTTTTCCTGGTGGTATGCGTGAATATTGACTGTCGACTGACACTGTGGAGGAGAAAAATATTTCGAAGGATTTTACGCATGTCCTGAAAGTGAAGGTGTCGAAGGATTGGAATGAGTAAAGTGCATTCCTGGGGATAGGGGGGGGGGGCGATAAATAAGTTCACGTACGTCACTTTACACGTCCACAGGAATGGCAGCCAGCAACGATACATTTTTCCTCTCAAGATCCCTGAGTGACGGGACAGGGCGCTGAGATGAAGATGGATACATGTCATTGGCCATTTCTCATTAGGGGATCAGCGCTAAGTGAATCCAGGCAGCCTCAGGCGAAATTCGAACTCAGTCGGCTGATTTCTTCAGCCGTTCCGCAATCTCTCTCTCACACACACACACACACACACACACACACACACACACACACACTAGTGCATATGAATATATGGAATCGATCAATAAGTCCATAGCTTGACACTATTTTTAGCTGAATTTTGATCTATAATTTTCGCTGTATAATGTGATGATTGTGAATCTCGCGTCTGTGGCGAAATTATGTCCGGGGCTGCTGACGTGGGAGTAGACATGGATGATTGGGCGATTTCATTCAGCGCCTATAGTTATTGTCTAATGTTGAATATCCACTAAGACTAGCCTATGTATTATAATTTACATCGATTACACTCTGGGGGTATGTAATATTTTTGCTACGATAGTTATAGTTATGGTATATGTAGAAAGTCTTGTTAGTGGTAGAGCTAGAGAAAGTGTTGGTGTAACCAAGGTGGGTACAGCATAGACGTAGGCGATGACACATGGTTCGACAAATATTTCTTGAGTTCAGTTCTGAGTCTGAGTGTGAAGAAGATATATATATATATATACACACACACACACACACACACACACATATATATATATATATATATATATATATATATATATATATATATATATATATATATATATATATATATATATATATAGTATCACCCATAAATTGAAGCATTGAAACTCTGTAACCAAAAATATGAACATGTAGCAGTGCAGAAATAAGTACATCCTGCAAAAGTTATTTACAATCAATATTTGGTGTGGCCGCCTTTATTCCCTTCTACTGCTTATAGTTTTGAGATCATTGACTGTGCACAAACAGTCACTGGAATATTTTTCCACTCCGCCAGTATGCAGCCTTTCAATTCTATCTTGTTGAATAGTCGTTGCTTTTTACTCTCTGTTTAATTTGCTCCATCGGATTTAAATCCGGTGACATGCTACGCCAATCGAACACTTTTACCTTTTGCTTTTTCAAAAAAAAATCGTTGTCTTCTTAGTAGGATGTTTTGGATCATTGTCATGCAGGAACATAGCTCTTCTCCCCAGGAGTTTAAATGAAAGGAACACGTTGTTCCCACCACCATGTTCAACTGTTGAGACCGAACACTTTTCCTAGTACCTCTCGCCATGAAGGCGCCATACTTGTTGCCATACTATCAAATCCAAATAGGCTGATCAGAGTATGCAGTCAATGGCGGTTCCCTATCGTGGTCGGGACATTTTCGATTGTCGTAATCGAAACATTTACGGCACCTATTTTATTTCATTAGCAATAATGCAGAAGCTCTGGTCACCCTGTCATCAAGAAATACCACTAAGAGGAATAACGTGCAGCATATCTTGAGTGCCACTGCAAAGCATCTCTGATGTTTATTTCGTACACACATGTGAGTGTGCATGTACCCACACATAAACGCACACGTATTTGTATATATATATATATATATATATATATATATATGGTGAGCAGAGGTCGAAATTAGTAAGTCTCGGTAGCTCAAGCGGTTAAAGCAGACCTATCCTACCAGAAGCTTTGTTAACTATCTTAGTAATCAGGTCCGAGCAAAAACTCAAACACATGGACACACACACATGTACACACACACACACACACACACACACACACACACTCACACATATGGTGTGTTGTTTTCATTCAATAACTTTTACTAGCCCTTTAAGAAAAGTAAAAGAAGTCTCACCCACCATCACACATCAAAAATACGTTTTTTAATGAGAATGTTCTCCATGTTTTCTTAACAAGAACATAACATATTGATGATTTCTGGAGAGTGCCTTAGACATAAAATGTTGACATGCATCGGGTATATCCTTGTACATTTTAATATATATATATATATATATATATATATATATATATATATATATATATATATATATATATATATATATATATATATATATATATATATGCTTAGTGTGTGGATGTAAAACAATCTGACAAGATGGTAATAATGATTGACACTATGAAAATGAATGGACTGAGACTTGCATCAAAACACATCTATGTATATAGGTTTATAGGTATGTATAAGTTTGTCAGTATGTGTGTATTTAGAAACGTGTAATTTACCCGGAGTCAGTCTTAATGGGGAAGGAATGTGTTCTATGTTGTGTTGAGGGTAGGTTCTCCGTGGTGGTTGTGGTGGTGGTACTGGGTTAGAGGCATTACATCGTGACTTGAGGGGGGGGCACACAGACATAGTTGGGGATCACGAAACTAACCCTCCCTGCGATCTCCCTTGTTTGACAACATTGACAAGCCGCAAGAAATAGCAAACGGTTAATTATCCACAAGAAATAAATACCAAGTCAAATCGCTTAAGAAAGCACTTATCATCAAATGCTTATTACGTCGGAACTTCAGAAGTCTTACTTGCCAGGCTTGCTCAGTGTTACCAACTCGAATTGGCTTAAAAAGTACCGTTTTTCCGCAGACTTGAAAATTGGCATCCGTACTTCATTAGAATACTTCGAAAAATGTTTCTTTTGATTTTTGGAAAGAACATCTAGATACTCCAAAATCTACATGTTTCTAGATGCTATTTTACTCTTTTTAAAAATTCTATTCTCATTTGAAGCCCGATCATCAAATGAAGTAACGATGAACTAAGACCCCAAGTTTGGGACAAAATTCGAATGAAAAATAATGAAAAATATGCAAAGATTTCCTATGTAGTTTGATTTGCTTTAAAAGAAATTTTAAAAAGGCTAAAATCAGCAAAATTTTCCATTTTTCAGATAGGTTTTTTGCTAAAAAATAGGTATACGTTTTGAGTTGGCAATAAAAATAAATAAATCAGCAAATTATTTATTTTGGGGGGCATATTATCATCATTGGCTAGATATGGGGCTAGATCTAGCAAAAAATTGCTGATGTGGAATCCCGGGGGTAGCTCCGCGCTGCCCTGATCGGATTAAGCTTATGTCGGAGCCTGTAGCTGGAGCTTGACTCTATAGCAGCCAGGTTCGTTTATTCTAAATCTTTCTTTTGTTATTCTAATCAAAACACAAGGAATGAGTGGTCGTAAAGGAAGTAAATGATCATCATTTTGTATTTGAACCAAAACACAATATTTCATTTTAAAGTAGGCTCATAAATTTATACTGTGATTAGAATCAGAAAATATTTAAACTTGTGTATCATGAAATTACTAGAATATTACCTGTCATACGAAGACTTTATTCATGTACAAATGAAATGGCAGTAAAGAGCCGAAAGCCAATACAGTTGGTAGTATAAATGTATTGATTGCAATCTACTAAATGTAAGTTATATGAAAGTCTCAACTGAAATCGAGCTGGTTCGGTAGGTAAACCGGACATGAATTATTAGACGAATTGTAGTTTAAGGCAAATAACCATTCATATCGTTAGGTATGACAGGAAGTCCTAACAGAAAATTAAAATGTTGAAAGTATAACTCATTTCAATATGAATAAAAGTTTAGTAATAGATTATGCAGAAATTATAAAACGTGTGTGTTATTTTATGATTTTACATTATCAAATTACCAATAAATGAGATTCGACTAAAAGATCGCACTATAGAATTAAGGAGCTGTAAATTGTTGAAAAGGAACCACTTTTGAAGAGTGTGCTCCTTGGAGCGAACGCCCCCTTCTAGATTTGCCTCTTACCTGTAGAATATTTTTGAAAGGGACACTAAACTGAGAAAGTACACGTAGATATCAAAACGCCTGTATAATTTCTCATTTGTTATAAAACCATTTGTTACAATAAATTCGTCTGACATTTCAGAAATAGTTGAACAACCAGGGTTCTATCTTTTTTATAAGTCTTTTGTCTATGTGTTTGTTTGTTTGTTCCAGCGCTCCTGGCCATGCCATTTTGTCTACAGTCCAAAAAATCAGCATCATTACTCCACTCCAGGGGAAGAAAATCTTCTTTTTCACCTTTTCCTGGCATATTTATCAATGAGATCTAGATTTTTCAGAAACTCGATATTAAAATATGTTTTTAAAATTCTATTTTAGAAGTTTTCCCAGAGAAAACGCCAGTGATGTCATGGATGAAATTTATTCTGACCATATTTATTCTTCAGTGGAATGTTTTTCACATTTTATGCTACTGATGGTATGCATGAACATCGTCTGTCGACTGACGCCGTCAAGAAGAAAACATTTTCGAAGGATTTTACGCATGTACTGAAAGTGAAGGTGTTGAAAGATTGAAACGAGTATTCCGAGGGGCAGGGGGATTAATAGGTTCAGTGTGTTCCGTGCTGGGGTCGAAGGGGAGGGGATGGTCGACTGATAGTTTCGTATACACAGTCAAATACACATTCATATGGTCTTTTCCAAGTAGTCATGGTATCTTTTCTGTAGGGTTTCCTATTCTCTGCCAGCCAGAGACTACTTCTCTAAACAGGAGGATGTTTGGAAACAATAAGCGAATATGTAATCTGATGGAATATGCCTTGAAGTTGCGTCGTTGTCCATTGCTCAAACTATAAGGGGAAACGAAGGGTTGTCCTTACACTTCTTCCCAGATAAGGAGAAAAAAAGCGGAGAAGTACAAACGTTGGGTATTCATCATGAAAAGACTGAACTATGATGCGAACAAGTGGACATCGTATGGAAAGTATGTTCACATTTGCAGTGAACTTTTTTTTTATAAAGACATTCTTTATGGAATTTCGGGAGGAAAAACAACTGACAGTTCACGTGAAAATTGACGCATGCTTTGAAGAGTCAATTCATTACGACGGACGGAAAGTGGGGGTCGAGTTTAACACTACACTTAACTTGTAATCTGGTCGATGGATGTATGCTTGTACATGGTCACATATACATTCGCAGGAGATGACGCTCTTTTTCAAGTAGTCACTGTATCTCTCCTGCGGGACCCTAATATGCAGTAGTTTGGAAACTTTGAAAACTCAAGCCCCCCCCTTCTTATAAAAGAAATATTGTGGCGATTTTTACCGTTTAGTTTTTAGACATTACTCAAGGGACTTTTTCACTAAGCAAGTTTTTTTTTTTACGGAAGAAGACGATGTTTATTGTAAATGGATTGCATCTACTCGAATTCAAATATACCGTACAAATTTACTTCGTGTACAATAATAATTGTTTTTCAATTGCTGTGCGATGGGTGATACTGTTGCAATGTCGGGTTTACAAGGGACGCCACTGCAAACCACCCTTGCAATATTTGACTCCCCATGGGTCCTGGGACCCCAGTTCCAAAATCAGAAAATCTAATGAATCAAACGCACAAAAAAGTACAGTTGAACAAAATTTGCTTCCATTCCCAAATTTTCAAAATGCTCATACGATATTCCCTAATTACTGAATTCTATATTTAAGCAATAATATCGACAAAAAGCGCAAGTTAACCGATAGAAATACATTATACTAAAATTTGTATTTGTATGATTCATCCATAATTGAATGTTTCCGTTATCTTTTGTTATTTTTTCTACCTAAAAACACACGTACGATATTTCCTCTTCTTTCACATTTTTTCTAAATCGACTTGTGATTCGAAATAGCTTCCTCAAAGAGACAGAAAATGATATAAACTGAGGTTGTTCTGCTGGTGTAATTTCCAGAGATGTGTGTGTGATGTCCTGCAAGATATAGGAAATGCTGGCAGCTCGACGGATAAAAAGATGGATCAATCTGTTTAGGGATTTACTTTCGAGTAGCATCTTACTAAATACATAAATGATAAATCATATTCATGGAGAAGTTTCCCGTATATTTCGAAAAAAAAAACAACAAAAAAACTTTCATTTGTACAAATTCATTGCATCATTAATCAGCTATCAAAGAATGTTTCCTGACCTTCTATGATCTTACGCCACTTTCCACGTAATTTGTATTTTACATCATAAAAAAGTATTTTGTCCCGTATTGAATTCTCGTGAGAGTACAGTTTTCAATAACCTTTTTTTCAAAAAACAAAAAAACAAAAAAAAACAAACCCAAAACAAAAAAACGATTTTTCTGTGTATATTGCAAGACAAAGCATGTAGGGGTTTAAATACTGATGTTCGTTTCCTCGCAGCCATGTGGATGATCCACTTCTAAGATTTCCCTAACATCACGCAAAAGAAGCCAATGAAAACTTTCAAGATAGGTTGATAGGTTTCGTCTAGGTTGAGCTGAAAATCCAATATATATTTCTTCATTCTTGTAACAAAGCGAAAAAAATTCTTATTCGCAAACGTGAAAAAATAATGAAAGTTGAATCGACAAAAACCATCCGTCGTATTTAATAAAACTTGCTTGAAAAAAGAATTGTTGCCAAAATATACATCAATTGATATATATATATACATATATATATATATATATATATGTTGTGTGTGTGTGTGTGTGCACGCGCATGTGCGTTCGTATGTGTCCCGCGCCCATACTTAATCCTTGATGATTTAGCCTTTACAGCTTTCGACACGATCTTGCTCAGCAAGCTACTGCTGCACACCAACACGTATATGTATGTATGTATGTATGTATGTATCTATCTATCTATCTATCTATCTATCTATATGAGCTTTTTATAGCCATAAGCTACTACTTTAAGGGCCCTATTTCGGTTGTTATGACTAAGAAAGGTGAGAACTTACCCAAATCTCGAAAACACATCATTGACAAACACATTTTCTCCAAAAAAACATCTATTGATAGATTAGAAAAGCTGCATAACAAATGTCATAAAGTTTCCCAGATACATTGGTTTTTGATTTCGTCTCATATTTCGATAACCAAAATTATAAAATAAAATTAATTATTTCATGCCAATCTCAGATCATTATCTATTTATCTATCAATCTATCGACATGAACGGGCTGAATATAGATAGATAGATGGATATGAACAGACTGAAATAGATAGATATGTTGATAGTTCTAAAACTAAGACCATATTCTCTTACTGGTGGTATGTGTGAATATCGTCTGTCAACTGATGCCGTTGAGTAGAAAACATTTCGAAGGATTTTACACGTGTCTTGAAAGTGAAGGTGTTGAAGGAATGAACAAAGTACATTCCAGGGGGCGGGGAGCAACAGATAGGTTCGCGTTCACACAGTCATATACGTATTCGCTTGAGATGACGATTCTTTTTAAGGGAACCTTATATCTCTTTTGTAAGGCCCGATTTCTCAGCCATACAGTGACTTGTGTTCCGAAAAGAAGGGCCATTGGGAACAGTAATCCCCCCATCTTCACCACTGCAGAAAGCCTTTCGTGATGTGATATTCAAAAGTTAAGAGAACTTGATGTGTGATATAGTTCCAAAAAAAAAAAAAAAAAAGGAAACAAAAATGATGCAAAATGATGTCCCGTCCATGGGTGAGATTCCGAGATATGTGTCCAGCGAGACACGGGAAACGCTCAGTTTCTTGACAGATGAAGAAATCAATCTATTCAAAAGATCTTTTGCTTTGCTCACTATGAATCATATTGCTAAAATAAAATCGTGCTCATTTTGAAAGGAATATTTAGATTTATATAAATTTTTAGCATCATTATTTTCCTGACTTTCTATGTTATTACGCTACTTTTCCGGTCATCTTTGTATTTCATTACAAAAGAACGATTTGCTTCGTTTGTAATCCTCGTATAAGAGCAGTTTTCAATAACCATTTTGTCAAAAAATTGTTTTTTTGTTTGTCGAGCAAAACAGAGAAGACTAATGTTCAAGTACTGACCAATGTTTGTTCCCCTGCGTTCAAGTGGAAGATTCACTTCTAAGATTTCTTCGGCATAATGCAAAAGCAGCCGGTTATGAGAACTTTGGGGATAGATTGATAGATGATATGGAGACAGATAGATTTCGTTTAGGTTGAGCAGGGAATGTTAATATCACCCTAATATATATATATATATATATATATATATATATATATATATATATATATATATATATATATATATATATGATTCTGTGTGCGTGTGTGTGTGCATGTGTGCGTGTGCGTGAGTGCGTGCGCACACATGTGTGAGTGTGCTCACGCATATGCAAGCGCCCACGCTTAATCCTTGATGATTTAGCCCTTTCTGCTTTCGACACATACATTTATCAAAATTATGCACATATTTATCCATCTATCTATCTATCTATCTATCTATCTATCTATCTATCTAAATTAGCTTTTAATAGCAATAAGCTGTTGCGTTCAAGCGCACTTTCTGGTTTGTTATGATTAAGAAAGGTGAGAAGTTTCTCGAACAGGGAATTATCTCCACAATACACCATTGGCAAACACTTTTTCTCTGAAAAATAAATATCCTGTTTCCACCTTTTGTTGATAGATTCAAAAAGTCGCATAACAAATGTCGTAAAGTTTCTCGGATACACGGGTTTTCGATCTCCTCTCATATTTACACAGTTTGAAGGGACTGAATCGCTAATGCTTTTTAATAGTTATGTCAATATTCAAGATCTCTCTCTCTCTCTCTCTCTCTAAATATATATATATATATATATATATATATATATATATATATATGTGTGTGTGTGTGTATGTGTGTGTGTGTGTGTGTGTGTGTGTGTGTGTGTGTGTGAGTATATGTGAACTATTCGGAATTGGACAAACTATATGGAGACTTTGTTGGTTAATCAATTGACAAATTAATCAATTAGTATGCCATACATGTTTTGTGAGGTCCCATCTCCAGTCGTATGTTTGTACCTTTTAGAAGTTAAAATATTAGGTTTCCATTGGAAACAAATTTATCATCAAATGTTTTGCTTTGAAAGCAAAAATAGAAATTAAAAATTAAAAATCTATTGGCGGCCATAGTAAAGGGTCTGGACTGTTTTGAGTATGTGAAGGAATCTCAGGTGATTTGGTGGGATCTTTTGTTGGAAGTAGTAGCTGCAGTCATGGATATTTTATTGATTGTTTTGGTCAAGAGTGTTGGGCATTCTTAAATGATTGTCAGGAATATTGGGAGTCTTGGTCATAGTCCAGTAATAAGCTACTTGGATACTTAGCAAGGTGATATAGAGTCCTCACATGTATATGTTTATATATTAAATTGTCCATAGGTGCATACATGCACAAATAACCTTACAAGATGGATATCGATGGTGGGGTAGAATTATTGATAGTATGTCCCTGTATACGGTGGTGGGTTATGATAATAGGAGAGCAATATTGGAAATTATTTAGGAGTATTCTGGTGGAGGGCTATTGGGTCGAAGCTATCCCTATTGATATTCAAAATGGTGGTATACAAGTTAGATGGGGTCCTTTTAATGCATAATTGAGTATCAGCTGGGAAATGAATGTTCTGTAAGCATTGTAGATATTCTGAAAAGTCAGATAGCTTCGAGTAATACAAGCAAAATGGACCCTACATAGGTGTCAATTGGTAGGGGTCTAGGTGACTATGTGTAATGTTCCCAATGTTTGATACACATAAAAGATAGGGTAAGATAAGTTTATAACAGTAATCATATGTAGGCGGGGGTCCAAATTATATAGGTGGGGATATTGTAAAGACTATATTTATGTTGATGTGTGTTATGATGGAGGGGTGTTACGTTGAATATTTATGAGTCAGGTGGAAGTATAATATTAGTTGCAGATATAAAGTTAGTGAGTTGGTAGTTAGCGTAGAGTAACTAGGAGTGAGAGGATTGTGTGGTTAGAGACTGGTGTGGTTGGGATTGTTAAGTTTTGTGTTGAGTCCGTTAGGAGAGAAAGTTTTGAGTTTATCAATCCACTTATCTTTACGCAGTTCTAGAATTCCAGTCGTGTCAGGACTCAGTATTTTTCTATTCATTCGATGACGGTAAATCTAGTGTCTGTGTCAAAATATGGTCGAGGTTATGGAAGTGTTGTTATACTGGGAGTAGGTTGGGATGATTGGGTGATTTAATTCTGTGCCTAAAGTTATTGAGTCTAACGTTGAATTACCACTCCGATTTACCTGTATATCGTAATTTACATTTAGTACATTCGATGAGGTAGATGACATTTTTGTTTCTGTAGTTGGAGTTATGGTAGATGTAGAAAGTCTTGTTAGCGGTATAGCTGGTAAATGTATTTGCATGTTCCTGCATAGACTATTTCAATTGTAACAGGGTTGGAAGAATTTGACATATTTTGGGATGGTATAATGTGAGACCTTGTCATTTATTATGGTATCATTGCCAATCTTATCATTAATATGTTTTGGCCTGTGGTGGTCAATGAAGCATATATATGTACGTATATTTTATAGCATACAAAACGTAAAAACAATAAACAATTAGAGAAAATGGGGCTGCTGAATGAAACGAGCCTACGACCGATAGGGTAGCCGCTTGCTCTTACTCGTACCATTGAGCTAAACAGCTGCCAGTAATGAAAAGGCCCAAATAACTGTTTTCACTCCAAATTCTCATCTGTTCTCGGCTTATTTGTTTCTTCTCGACGCGACAATTATATATTATAAAATGGATACATATCCGACAGACTAATAATAAATTATATAATATTATATGGAAACCCTACTTGGAATGATCTTGCGTCATTACACGGTTGATGTTTCACTTGGCATAGACAACGTAAATAGAATAAACGATTAAAGAAAATGGGGCGACTGCGAGAATCGAACCTGTGACTGAGGTAGATGCCACTAAAAACTTGAGATATTGGAATAGTCCATTTGAATACATCTAGATATATTTCCCCACAAATAAATAAATAACGTAACCCTGAAAACCATTTGTGCTTACCCAAGGATATCGATTAGTAATCAAAGAATTTAATTAAGTTGCATTTTTTTTAATCAATGCACCTTTTGAATCTATCAAAATGACACAAAGAATTTTCGAAACATAAAAAGTAAGCATAGTAACTCAATATTTATTCATATTCCCTTTGCGGGTCTGGCCTGGGGTCGTAGATTGCCTGCCCTGGTATGAAGGTTGCTTTTGTTCCCGACCCTTCTCTTGAGACAACCTGGCTGATGACGATGATGGATTTCTCTCCCTGGGGGCGCACTAGGAATCCAAATCAGGTACTTTGACAAATTTGGCTCTGAAAAAAGATCTTTGATTCTGGAAATAAACATTTAATCTACAAAAGATACAAATCAATTTTTAAAATACGTATTCTAAAACATATTTCTTGCAACTTTGGTCTGATGATGGATTTTTGAGTTATTTGGTCATTTTGGTTCTAAAGCTACTTAATTTGGTCCCAACCGAAACAAGTTTGGACTTGTGCGACAGAAGACAACTACCCAACCCTATTGCAAACTTCCTCATAACCACTCAGTCAAAAGCCTTACCAATTGTGCTCAGCATTGATATTCATACGTGCGTACGTTTATCCATGTATGCGTGCCTGTGTCAGTGTGTGTTTACACAGTACGCCTGCATGTCGAATCCATTCGCACATAGATGATTATGTCAGTATTTCATAGATAACAATTCTTTATGTGAAGAAGCCATTAGTTCACGCGAAGTCTTTCACCTCTGCTATTTTTTCTAAATACGTAAGATAAACACTTCCATTCGTTTCTTCTACTGTTTAATATTTTCTTTTCTTTTCGACCCAACCGGACTGCAAACCCTCTCAGAGAATAATGTCTGTTGATTTAACTCACTTTAATAGGGAGGGCATGACACAGGCATATTACTATCATTGTAATTATTATTATCATTATGATAATATTAGTATTAGTAATCGTAGCAATGATGGGAATGGGTTTTGGTAACTAAGCATTCGATAAGGACGCAAACTATGTATACGATAATGTCTCTATTAATAGACATTGAAATCATGGAAAACCTGAAAATTAGGAAGTAGGTATACCGCCCCCATGACTCCACACCAGACTTCCAACACATAGTTGTTGTAGTAGTAGTATTAGTATTAGATAAAGAAGAAAAAGATTTGGCTTTGTAGAAGGCCAATTCAGCGATTTACGTGGATATGACGTAACAGTTGTGATGTTGGATAGTGAAAAAGAGAAAAACAATGGATATTGTTGAGTCAGAAACTGAGGGGGGCGTTTTTTTTTTCTTTGCTCTTCTATCTTTTCTTTTACATATTTCATAATCCATTTCTTCTTCCTTTCTTTCTATTCTTCTTTCTTTCCCCTCAGTCTCGCAATTCAGCATTTCTAGCTTCCTTTCTCCTCTCACGTATCTTCCTTTTCTTGTTCTTTCTCTCTTTTTCTTTCTTTCTTTCTTTCTTTCTTTCTTCTCTTCTTTTTATACTCCTCTATTTTGTTTTTATTTTTTTTATCGTTTACTCTGATGATTTCCTTCCTCCTTTCATTCCCTTGCTCTTTTCTCCTTTTCTTCCTTACTTTTTCTCGACTCCTATCTTTCTGATTCTCTTCATTTATTTTTCTTCTTTTAATACTTGTTCTTCACATCACCTTTCTTTCTTTCATCCATTCTTCTTATTCATTTTTCTTCTTTTCTCCAATCCACTCTTGTCTTTCCTCTCTCCAATCTTTCACCCCTCTTACACTTTCATCCAGCCCTTTGCCCCCCACCCTACTTTCTCAGCATCGTTTTTTTTTTGCTCCTTCTCTTGTCCCCCTTTCACTCATCCACCCCTGTTCGTCCTCCTTTTGTTCATCACGTCCTTTTTTTCTTCTTCTCCCCCCTCACTCCGTCTATCCTTGCACTTTTCCATCTTTCCCCGCCCTTCCTCCTTCCATTCATTCCCAACTGGTCTTATCAAAACATGATGCAATTATCTCAGTAAGGCATTTCCTGGCAAAGACTGAGAAGAGAAAATGTTTCTTTTCTTCCTTTTATCTCAAGACAATCCACAAGTCATCGGTGACGACCAAGTACAGTTTTTGTTGTCTTTCACCTTGGACACAGGCATGGATCCTGTCGTTCAGCGGCATTTTGCAGCTGTGTCGGTGGGTGGGGAGCATCGGGTGACGAGTACGAGTCTGTACCCTCATGCGTGTTTGAAAGATTAGAATCAACATAAAGACAGGGAAAAAGGGCTGCCAATATCCTTGTGCATTGGGATGGGAAGGTAGAAAGGGTTGCGAGCCAGGCTGCACGGTAGACGCATATACACCCCTGGGTAAAGCAATTGAGCCAAACACTCATATAAAATATCTTAATAGCACAGAGAATATATGGGCGCGTATCAAGGCCAAACTTGTTTGGAAAAAATTTGGGAACACTGACCAGCTGAAGGAAGCGGTCAGAGACGAATGGAACAAAATTTTTCAGTACACTATAGACAACTATCGAGCAGCTTGACTAAACGGCTCAGTTTTCTGGAAAAAATAACAAGGGAAACGCTATTCCAAACTAAAACGTACTCTGTGTATAAACACTGCATGCAGTGTTATATAACATTGTCGAATATTCCTCTCATAATGAGAGTAATTGCAGAAAAATTTATGATAAAAAGGTGTGGCTCATTTTTTCACCAAGGGGTAGATATTTGAAAGAATAGAGAAGAACTCGAGTACATATTTTGACTTTTTAAAAAATATTTCCCCTTCACTGAAAAAGAGCTTAAAACCTGGCCATGGAAGGGAATCTGATAAGATAATATCTAGATATTTTTTTAGATGAATGGTATGAAAATCTAGATAATTCTAGATATGATTTGAGGCGATTTGGATATCAACTGAAAACTAGCGTCCACAATTTTCCATTTTCTCTTTCTCTCATTATCTCTCTCTCTCCCTTTTCTTTCTTTCTTTCTTTCTTTTTCCTCATTCATTCTTTTTTCTTGTCTTTCTTTCTTTCTTTCTTTTGTTGACTGATGACATAGGAATAGAATTTGCCTCTCTATTCTCCTTTCACTCTCTATCCATAATTCTAAACTCTTTTCAGTCTTAACCTGAAGTCAGAAATTGTCATTGTTGTTAAACGAGAAAGAGTCAGAACTCATTAGGAGTTTGACAACACATACACAATCCATCAGATATATTCATAGATTGATTGATTTCCCTGAGTTCGAATCTCTGTGAGTGCCCAAGTATTGAGACCCTGTGCCGTACTAAGCAAAGCATAGTTAATATATGTGCTTGTGTGCGCCTGCGATTATAAGTGCATACGTGTAGATGCGTGTGGACTGGTGTATGTGTGTAAGAGAGAAATAGGGAGAGAGTGAGAGAACAAGTGAACGTAAGAGTGAACACTCTGCCATAGCAATGCTGCTTACACACACACATACACACATATATGTGTGCGTGTTATTTGGCAGCATATTTTATTTCAACAGATCTTTCATTAAAAATGACGTACAAGGCGCAGCTTTTCATCTTCTTATTCACTAATCCTCTCGTCTTTTCGTACTTTAATAAAAGTAGCTACAAACATTGAAATCAAGGATCCGTTCACTTGCAAGAAAAACAAGAAAAGATTCGAAAAAAATCAAAAAGATGCTCGTTGTCCGCCATTTTTAATCAACCATATATATATATATATATATATATATATGTGTGTGTGTGTGTGTGTGTGTGTGTGTGTGTGTGCGTGTGTGTGTCTGCGTCTGTCTCTGTGCTCTTATATTCGAGAGAGAAAGAGAAGGAGGGAACATAATGATGCTTATATATATATATATATATATATATATATATATATATATATATATATATATGTGTGTGTGTGTGTGTGTGTGTGTGTGTCCGTGAGTACTTGTCCATGTGTGCATGCTTTCGTGCACGCTTATGGACTCTAACGAAAGCACTTAAAAATTTATGAATTCAAGAAAGGTTGCTCTAGAAAAGTGTTGATTGATATATGCGGTTTTTCTTTTTCTCGTTGACCCCGGCCTATAATTCAGAGTGAGACCTCCTACAATGGGGTGCACTCTACTGACTTTCACTGAAAGAGGCGTTCGGCACCATATCGAGCGGAACCCTAACACCTTCCGACTCATGATTAAAACCACCAGATCACAACGCAGACCCCATCTAGCACGTAGGGATGGGTTTTGTTTTCTTTTGATCTTTCAACAGCAGTAAAATATCCATACCTCAAATTCTCCAAAATTTCCGACCAGCCAATCTAGCCTCCTTCATATATGCTTGCCTGGTTGCTATAATGGTACCGTTTTCTTTTTCTTCCGTCTTGAATTCTGGTAAAACACAAGAATTTTTCGAGCTGATTCCTGATGACCAGTAAAATTGCCTCAGGGCGAAAAGCATTAGTCAAAAGAACAACAGTGTAGCGTGGTGTACTGAAAGTTACAATCGCGTCGCTCAAAAGGCATCAGTCAAAAATACAACACGGTAGTACGAATATTTCCACTGAATTTACTAATTAAGAAACTTCAGTGTTTTTTTCGATTCAAATGAACGAAAGTTCTATAATAATTTCATTAAATTACTCAAGTATATTCAACATTCAACTGAATCTGCACAGTTCAGTAGAAATATTTGTATTTAAGTTAAAGTAGTGATATTATTGATTGATACTTTTTAACCGAACACAGTTGTAACTAGTAGAGATCCTCAGTGCAGTTGTCATTTTGATTGATATCTTTTGTTTTGATGCCTTTTGACCTCGACTCAATTTTTTGAGAAGCAGGGCTGCGAGAAGTTTGACCTTTTTTTTCACGAATAAATGTTACTTGTCTTTTCACTTAACGTCTCTTTGTAACTTGCACTGGTCCGTGCCACGCTTCACTCCTTCTGACTGGTGCCTGTAGTCTTGATGCCTTTTGACCTGGATTCGTATGATCATGCAGTTTCTCAGCAGGTAGTACGATCAAGTTCTTGTAAAATCAACCATAAGTACAAATTACAAGTAAATATTTACTAAGCTTACCATTATACAGTAAAAGGCTATTGTAGCTTTGAAGTAGACTCGGTTAAACATATCTGACTGTTTCTTCTTTATATATATATATATATATATATATATATATATATATATATATATATATACACTCACACATACACTCACAAACACACACACATTATATGTAAATTCCACCTTCTTTTTCTTACGATTACGTACTATATAAAGCAGCCTGTATATTTACAAGGTTCAGCTTAGAATAGCAGATGGCTATAATCGCAGAGCACTTATTGGAGGTACATATATATATAGACTGATACATATAGAGTGAATAACCAGCTAACTCAGCTAACCAGCTAACCTCTTCTTAATGAAGTTCTGTTTTAACAGACCATTATTGTCAAGTAAGCATCTATTCTTTTTCTATCAGTTGAAAGACTATACTCATGAGTGTAACGATAATCACTTATTACTGTGTGTACACTTCTCAGATATAACAAAGGTTGGCATCAAGCAATTCTTTTTTTCATATGATAGAAGTGCACTTCGTTTCTTCCTGGCAGTTGCATCTTACTCCCAACCCAGCTTAAAACGCTTGTATGCTTTAGATATTTCACTCTAGATGGTTTTAGAATTCCATGGTTTTTGAAGCACAAAAATACATTTTGCGAGCTTAACTAAAAGTTACATTCAGAATTTCAAAGCACGGATGCTTAAAACGGCTATCGCTAAAGTAGCAGAAGTTTTTTCTATTTACATAACTAAAACTTAGCAAGCCGACATTATTATTCATTTTTCTTCACAACAACTGTATTTATTTTGATAGAAGATAATTTCTCTAGTATTCATAAAATATTGCATGAAACATAAATGGAAATGTTTTTCCCCAAAAAATCCCGCTACGTATACAAACTAAACACATTCTTGACCAAATCCGTTGTATTGAATTAAGATACTATTTACCTTCACGAAGCACATAAAATTACTTTAATACAATTCAAGTATTAGGATTTCTGTTATTTATGAATTAACAGATGCAAAAAAAATATAAGTTTCAATGGAATCTTAATTGTTATATTTATTTATTTATAAAAAATCTTCAATACGTGAAGCAATTTTAAACAATGCAGATGCCAGCACGGACTCAAAAATGATTTTAATTTAAATTTTGTCGACATTTTCAATTCATCTGAGTGCAGTGAATGTAACTTCAAGTTAAAATGAACGACGATTTTATTTGAACTAGCGTGGTTACCTTTACCTACGGAGCCTACGACCGTAAAACATCAAATTATTACTTGAGGTTTTACGACTGTATGCTCCTAGAGCGCGTATTATCAGCTACTACAAATAAATGTCGGCTCAAGTTTCGAGAAAATCTAAGCACTACTTATATAATACGACACATTCATGTCCATGTTTTTGCATGTAACATTTGTCAAATGAGATAATTTTCAAATGTCAATAATAGAATAGTGTCCCTTATTCATTTTTTCTACAAATGTATAGAAAAGAGGCCAGGTTCATTCTAGTTGAACATGAGCAAGAAAATTCAGTGGTACAAATGTTTTTTGATATTTTTCAAGTACAATGCAAATGCATAATTATTTGAATACAGCCGTCATTTTTGACGCCATGGGTAAACTAGTAAATAAATACTCTCCGGAAAGCTCGAGACTTAGTAATGAGGAATTTATTTTGATTATAAAAAAACTGAGAAAGGGGCGTTTTCTTTTATTTTCTTCGGACGTAAGTGGTTACAGATTTATTAGTTTCTGTTATCTAATGATTTTTTCACAAAATGAAGACCAAAAACAATTCACTTTTCATTTTTAAGAGTCCATTACCATTATTCATTCGCAGCTGGACATTTCTTGATTTAGATTTTTTATTTTTGACTTCGCTTAAACAGACTACAAGATAATAAAAAAATACATACATAACAAGGAACTCGAAAAATCTTGCTGCAAATAAAAAACATGTGTGAATTTTATGAGAGGCTTTTTTGTGTATTGAGCCATTTTATCAGGTTTTGATAATTAGAGGAGATGCAGTAAATTAACGCGACGAGACAAGTAGCCTGCGGTGCAGGGTGGCGGAGTGGTTGGGAGAATGGACGGCGAGCCGAGTTCAGACTCCAGTTGGGATAGTTTTTGTTCACTTTGCACTAATGCCCTTGGAAAAGGCATGAATCCATCTCTCCTCACCTTACTATGGGTGAAATAGAGCAGGGAAAAGTGAGTGGCACCACTCATGATGCTTGTCGCATATCGCAAACGGGCTGAGTAAGTAGTAAAGTAATACGAGGAGCCCAAGCACAGTTGAAGCCGTAGGCAACGCAAGGGCTGACTTCCTATAGCTCTTTTCATGATTTTAATACCTTACCAATTCTACGAGAAGCTTTGTAGAGGTGTCCTCGCCTTGATAGGTCTGTCCCCATATTATTTCGCAGCTGTTCTAAGTCAGATTTACTTGAAAATTCGTAGAAAGGTGTTTTCTTGATAAGATACCTCTTACTTGAAAGTATATTCTTGTCAGGGTCACGTGATCTGAGAATAATATGGACGCCTCATTGAACTTTCGGTTCTTGCATATTGAACCAATTTACACAATCTTTGCCAGTGAAGAAGATGCAATTTACAAATTTCATAAGACGAGTGGCCAAGCATTCAGCATCACTAAGAATGCTGGGACATTTTGGGTTCACTTCACGTTGATGCCCTTGGGAAAGGCATGAATTCATTTGACCTCCCAATTATGGGTAAAATAGTGGAAGGTGAAGTGTGACGCCACTTTGGGTGCTTGTTGTCCCTAAGTCTATTTCAAATATCGTTAAACGGAGCAGAAGCAAAAATATGTAGTATGTGGAGCATCGGTGGGCATGGCTGTAGCCAACGTTGGGACACTAACTAAATAGTAGACTGTTTGTGCATTTCTGATCGGTGCTAACAGACTGTGATCGAGACTCAGATAAGAGCAAGGATTTCGAATTTGACTTGGTGGGTCGTGAAAAATCCTCACACATTTAGGGGGCTGTGATTTGGATAAGTTTGGGAACCATTGGTGTAAAATAATGTCCCAGGTCTCTATTTGGCATTGCGTCGTACAAAAGTTGAATAGTCGAAAGAAATGGTCGGCTTCTTGTACGTGAAATAATTACATATTTTCCATTGATGAACTAATCTACTGTCTTCGTTGAAAGGTTTTTTTCGCAATTTTTCGCCCGAGTTCTCTCCTGTCCCCCTCAAGTGTCTGTTGTTTTCTATTACGTCATTGGATCTTCCCCCTCTGGGCCCTCTTGGCCCTCTGGGTCCTGGTTCGATGCACCAGCTTCAGATGCCCTAGCTAGAGGGTACACATCCTATAGATTGTCAAGAAAAGAGACACCAAAGACGAAATTATTAATCTGATCCAAACGAAAGCTATGATTAGAACTCCTCGTCAATCAAAACTCACATGAAGTAAATCCAGTTGAAATAAATGACCCGCCTTTTGTGTCTGGAATACTTACCTTTTTCCCACCGGTGATTAATAAATATCTGTAACGTCTACGGATGACGTGAAAAACAACACGGGTAATTTGGCTTCACACCTGTAGTTTTCATGATAAATATCTCTAAGGTAAGAAAATGGATCCGTTTGTCAATACTACCTTTGAACTAATAACTTATGATCAGTATTCAGACGAATTTAAATTATGTGCCTTCATTTATCTTTTCTTTTTTTCTTTCCTCTTTTTTTTGTTGTTTTTATTTTTATTTTTTCTTCAAAATGTTCGTACGTTCCGCCTCTTTCTGGCAAGCGGCTTTTTGTTATCTCATGAATCATCACCAAACCACTCCTATCCCCGACGTCCCTTTTCCACACACCGTAACTAATAACAGGTGAATAATTTCGGGGATCTTTGATTTAGGACCTTGGAATTTTATTTACATGCCCTCGATTTCTGCTCTTTTCATTTTGTCGGTGTAGCTTTGTGTGACCTTCCCTTGATCGACTAATTTATTATTTTGATCAATGGTTAACCAATGGCAGGTGTGCCAAGTAGGATGCAGGCCTTTTGGCTTCCCACCTGCAGAAGACGACGACAAATGGATTGTTCTTGTCCAGCGCGCGCGTGTGTGTGTGTCAACTTTGATCTCTGAACACGTAACGTCTTGATTGGTTTGTGTTGAAGCCACGTGAAGTGCACAACCTGAAAACATGAATAGGGTCACAACTTGAAAAGCAAACAAGTACCAAACAAAAACTGGGAACTAGATAGCAATCAGAGAGCGCAATCCTTTGCAAATGTCGTTCTCTAACTAAAAACTGATTGAATATCGGGAAAAAAAAACAAAAGGCGAGTGATAAAACTTTGATTTACGATTTTAGAGTTACTTCTCTTAATATTCAAATCTAGCCTTTTAATTAACTGTTCGTTTTTAGCTTCTTCCCCTGCAGAATAATGAAATATCTCTCAATCAAAAATACATTCATTGAAATTCATTAAATTCATTAAGAACAAAGAGACGTTGTTAAATATCTATACCTCTTCCAATTTGGTTGGCAGAGGTAAAATATGTCCGGTGTTGTGACTGAAATAGTTATGCATTTCCCACGGGTACAAGAGGTCAATGTTCAAGCTCAAGTGGAAGTATTTCAAACGCTGATTTTCAATGTAGGCAGACCCTTCTCATTCGTAAAATTAGCGTATCACGAACTTCCTACACTCCATCATTTAGTCCTGTGACTTCTGAAATTAAATCTAATAAATAGGCGTCGTACTACGAATTTGCCATTTGTATCAGAGGTTGGTGTTCAAGTCCAGGTGAAACCCAGAATTCCGAAAGCTGATTATCTAGATAGGCCCTTTTTACTTGAAGGTTTGGCACAGCACATTCTTCCTAGTTTTTACTCATCTTCTTTAACCTGACCTTGCATCATAATAATTTAAGCTGATCCAATATTCTCATATATTACCCCTTGCAAAAATATGGAATCATCTCTCCCAGAGGATGTTTACTCAGCTTTTTTACTTCGCCAAAAATTAACAAATAACCGATATGACACAAAACGATTTTTCTTTAGTAGCTGAACATCTTGATTTCATGAAATATACCTCAACCAAACAAGACAATTAATGGCATATTTCTTTCAGATAAGGTGGAGGCAAAAATATGGAACCACCTTTTAATTTGCATTTCTAAAGCAAATACCAATACGAATCTAAATATGAAAATTAGTCTGCAGTTGAGAGTGCTAACAGACTATAACAATCTGTTGGAGTTGACTAATAGAAAAGAAACATGACTCCAACAAGAGAAATGTCAATTGGAACAATGGAAAGGATTATAAAACTACTTCGAGAAGAAAAATCCAACACAGATTGTGACAAAAGATGTTGATTGTCCCCAGTCAGCTACATCTAAAATTTAGTGCAAGTATAAACACAATGGGAAGGTTATAAAGGAAATTATCTGATTAAACCACTGAAGATGTCAAGGCGTCTGCATAGATGACTCAAAGCAATATGCCTTGAAGAAAGAAAATTGACAACAAAAGATATGAAAATTAAAGGGACGGTACTTGGAGTAAATGTTTGTGACTGAACTGTGTGAAATCTGCTGAATAAATGGAAAAACGAAAAACCAGCACTAACACCTGGACAGAGGAAACAAGGTTACATTGGGTTAAAGATAGACAATTATTGAGTGTGGGTGATTGGATGAAAGTGATATACAGTGATGAATTATGAATCTGTATTGGCCAAGGCCAGGATGCTGCATTTTTGTCTCGTGCTGTGCCAATGGAATACATTAAGATAAGTGTCCGATGAAAACAAGCAAACAGATTGAGTAAGTGCTGACGTCATCACATGGTTTCCAGCTTCTACCTTACCAGCAATTCGACTTCTGAAAAACAATAGGGGAAATTTTGCACGTTCCTTTTTTTTGTTATTCGGTTTATTTCGATTGCAACTTCGTGCAGTTTTCCAAGTGTAATGAATATAAGTTTTCAACCACGATTACCTCAGAGGTGTTGCTTATCTAAAAATTTTCGATTAAATTTTCCTACAATTTTTCTTCTTATTGATAACAGATTACTACAATAAGATTGACATGGATGCAAGTTTCGGACTTGTTGTCGCTTTGTTGTCAACAGTCCTTTTGAGTTAATGCTCCATCTGTGCGAACAACTGAAAAAAAAAGACGAAAATTCTATAAAGTGACCCAAATTTATCAGAATTTCATATCAAGTTTTTTTTTCAAGGCAGGAGACAGAAACCAGGTGATTTTCTTCATAAAAGTCGATCTGTCAATTGCTATTCGAGAAAGTTGGAACCAGATTGATGGTGAATGTTGTTTTCAATTTGAAAAAAATGACTCAAAGAATTCAGGCCACCATAAAAGCCCAGGAGGAACAATAAAGTATTAATTGTGATTTTTCATTGAAGATTCCACAATTTATTCCTCAGCATTGAGTTATTCCATAATTGTTCCTCTGGAAAAATATTCCATTAATTTGCATAATTTTATCTTATTTAAGGTGTATTTCATAAAGCTAGAATGTTTAGATATTAAACGAAAATTGTATTGTGTCATATCTGAATTTTGTTTATTTTCTGCGAAATAAAAAAGCTGGGTTAACCTCCTCTAAGTGTGTTGATTACAATATTTTTTCCATGGATGGTATTTGAAATCATCGTCGGTATACAATTTGTCTGACGAGTGTATTCATGTATTTCTTTCTGGTGCCTTATGTCCGTGTTCAAGATCAAAGTTCAAAGATAAATGCCATGATTTCGGCAAGCAGGTAGGCTCTAATTACCTGGAGCACTGGCACAGCCGAATCCTTCAACCGTCTGTGGTTGGCAAACTTATTAAATAGTAAGCGATGGAATGATCACAAAACCATTTGCAAATTTGACGACTTATAAACAGATTGCATAGAAATACTTTTAACGTATTACACCATTGAGCTAATTTTCATGTCTTCAAGTAAGGTTATCTTCGAATTCAGCTTGAGATGAAATCAAAAGTGAATTATATTAAATTATCGGTTAGGGTCAGGGTAGGGTTTTCAGTTTACGGTTAGGGTTATTCGATCCAATGAATCGTTGATTTAAATTCATTCCAGTGAATTATTTGAAATTTCTTGAATTTTCTTCGATCTAATAATTTTTAAATTTTGTCCGTTACCATAAATCATTTAAAATTTGTGTATAGATTTTGTTTATTCCAATAAGTGATCATCAGAGTTTTTTGAAAGAAACTTGTTAATTACCTTCCTTCACAGTTGAGAGATAAACGAATTTAAGAAAGTAAAAATTTTGATCTTGAAATTATAATTTTTAATTTTGAAAAAAAATCCATGATGACGGTCATGGGCAGAGAGGGAAGATAGTTTTGTGTCAATCTACATTTGATTCAATATCCATTACTTCCAATTATGAATCGTTTGTAGCATTTCTTCCAGTTCCTATCATATACATTTATTACATTGTTCAATTAAAAACATGATTAAAATGCCCAAAATAAAAGTACAAACCTAAGATGTATATATTTTCGTTCCTCCTATCAATAGTATTTCAAGTGCTTTACTTTTTTTTTCATGAATGTTTAGCTTAAAAATTAAAGAGCGCGTCGTAGGGGGCCGTGTTTTACGGTATGAAATAGAGTATGTATTTTATTACATTGAAATCAAGTAGTCGGAACGTGTCCCAAAGCCATACCCCCAAAGCAAGATAAGAAATCTAACAGACCATAAAAGTGCACAGGACATGATTCTCTTTAATATGAATAATTACTACATGCATTTGCTGGAGCCTTCATGCACAAAGCTCCATTCTTTTTTATGTGAAGGAGCAATTTTTGCCACTTTAAATATGAAATAATTTGCGCTAAATTCAATGGTTTTTATTGCTCTAGAGAATTTCTGATTTGGTCTGCTTATCGCTTATATGTTCTGGAAGACGGAAAAACAAAATGGACATTGTTTATGAATGAATTTACAATAGAATTAAAATGAAAAATAATAGCAATTCTCAAGTATCTTCTTTTGTTTCTGACCGGAATTATTTACAAGAAAGGAAGTCACCCTACCAACAAATGCAACCCCAACAAGACACGCATTTGTGCACTCTTTACTTAAGACGAATGAAAACCTTCCCAGAAATGTAATATTTTCTACTAATTTTGACTACTGCTTACATTCACCTTAATTAACCCAGAAACTTTCTTAAAAGACGAAATTTTTCAAATTCTTTTCTGGGGTTCGATCTACAATGTATCTTTAATGCTCAATTAGACCCTTTCCTCCAGTCAGCCGTACAGAATTGCAGCATTGAAGTACTATAGTGAGTTCCCTTTGGGGGTTTCTATTTACAGTCTAACTATACTGTTCATAAGGACCCCCATTTTATTCATCGCACAAAAATACGACTTTGAAGTAAATTGCTTACTTGCTATCACTCTATTGAAGATGATATTATTTAAGATATGAAATTTGAAATTTTCATTTGGGTTGAGGGTTTTATCTACGATGTATCTATTCTGTTCGAATGGGCTTTCTCTTTAGTATTGCGTTTAGTTTCCTTCATGTCATTGAGAATTTATTTTTCGAGAACAAAAACTTTGCAGGGGACTGTTTACGATATAACTACTGCTCAACTGGACCTCCACTTTCAGTTCATTATGTTACAGGTTTGAAGTATTTTGCTTCTTCTTTTTGCTTCATTAAGAAATCATTTTTCAAAAACACGAAATTTTGGATCAGGGGTTGTATTTATAAACTGCACAAAACATTGGCTTTCGATTGTTTTGTATTCAGATACCCCTAAATGCGCCAACTTGAAGAATGGAAGATCATCCGGTTGGTCAGTAATTGCAAAATCATGTTTTTGGGTCTGCTTCACGCTCACAGGATTGTGTAATATATATATATATATATATATATATATATATATATATATATATGTGTGTGTGTGTGTGTGTGTGTGTGTGTGTGTAAAAAAATACATTAATGAAAATAACAACACAAATTATTTAGAAGATGTAATGATGGCATTTAAAGAGCTGTTATTATTATTATGTAATGACCGACGATGTCCGAAAGATCTAGAACTAACCACTTCGGAACGTTTTCTTTCTTCATAGAAATTGATGATGTTGATAAAATCTTTGTTCGTAAACGAAAAAATTAAATAGACCAAGTTTATCAGTCATTTTTAACGATATATGTCTGAATGAAGAATTGCTAATCATTAAACTTTTTTTCTCCAAGTTTTGTTTTTGATGTATTCTTTTCATTTATCTTTTGTTTCAATACATTGATATTTTTTCTTATTCAACTTTTTATAATACATTATGCTTTTTATTTCATGCATGCTTTTAATAAATTAAATGCTTTTCTTTATCCAACCTTTGTTTCAGTGCATTAACAGTTTTTATATGTTTTTGATACAATAAAGTGTTTTTATTCAACCATTATTTTTAATAAAGTTTTTTTTTTTCATCATTTTCTTCTTTATTTTATGCACTGCCAGATTTTAATTGTTTAAAAGATTGTTGCCGAGCTTTTCGGTATTAGAAATATTTGAATGCCTCGCGGGCCAAGACCAGTAGAAAATGAAGAGATCATACAAGGCTATGGAAACACTCTTGTTACTTCATTGTTTTTCATTCTAGGAGTTCATACCTTCATAAACTTTCATATACTGGCAATCAATGAGAACAATGATAATTTGCCACAAAGTGTGGTTCGATTCTCGCCGAGTATATTGATAGAACAGCAGGAATGCACAGTGTTAAAACCTGTTTAGCTGTAAGATAATGATCCATCCGAGGCCAGAGCAAAAATGAGACTTTTTCTTGATTTTTTACACTGAATTTTATTGTTCGCTAACAAAAGAGAGATAAGATCAAAAAAAGTATTCAATTATTTTTAATGTAATGTCATATTATACAAAGTCGGCGGGTCGGATGAAATGAGGCTGCGGGTCGGATGAAATGAGGCTGCAGGTCGGATGAAATGAGGCTGCGGGTCAGATTTCGCCCGTGGACCGTAGTTTGCCATCACCTCCCTGGTTCAAATTTGTTTTCAGTTGTACGATACATACGTTTTCATCTAATTTTGTTTCTAATATATTCATTTAAAAAAATCTATCTTTTGTTTTTGATAAACTCATTGCTTACCCAAATAGATGAATAGTTTTTCGTTTTTAATCGTTCTTTTTGCTAAATTGACTATGAAACTATTTATGACGTTACTTATCCTTCTATTTCTACTAGACAATCAGCGTTAAAAAAAATGATTGATTTGGATTTCTATCAGATTTTTTCAAAAGATTCAACTGAATCTGTTTCGGTTGGGAAGTCCATTTGATGGTAGATAGGTGATATTTTTGTCAGCTAAGTTGTTACTCATAAGTAAAAGAGTCTAAGGTTACGGACAGAGAAACAGAAAAATACACGCTGTTCATTATTTAAGTTTCTACCAATATCCACTGCTTAGAAATAAAAGTACATGGTTGCTTTTAGGTCACGCGGCGATGTTACCGTGTGTTTTTATCTGCATTCAATATTTTTACCTTAAATTACCATTCATTTTTGTTTGTCATTTCGTTACAGTCTCATGGAAGGGGCAGTTGGAATTGATTGAGGTCCACGGTCGTTAAGAAAGAGGAATGTAAATTCTGGTGTATTGAGACGAACGAATAATTGGAGGCGGGGATTGTTCTGATAAGTTGGAGCGGGAGAGGGCGAGATTGAAAGAAAGAGAGAGAGGTCCCCGAATTCGGAAGTTCTCTGATTGACTGACTCTAATGATGATAGGTCTTTCGGCCGAATTACGTAGAAATGTCTTAATCAGAGGGTTAGATTGGATAGCAGTAGTAATAATGTCGGGAGACGCGAGTAACCGAGCGGTTAGCATCATGGAGAATGGAATCTGAGAGTCGAGTTCAAGCC
Source organism: Thysanoteuthis rhombus (assembly GCA_963457665.1). Lineage (NCBI taxonomy): Eukaryota > Metazoa > Mollusca > Cephalopoda > Oegopsida > Thysanoteuthidae > Thysanoteuthis > Thysanoteuthis major. The sequence goes on along the minus strand of OY735219.1, from coordinate 47,557,611 downwards.
CCGTCTGAAACGTTTTATCATCCCGTCTTTATAATACGCCATAGACAGGCCCATCACCCCAAATGTTTAACCCTTACTGGCTTATGTCCAGTAACGGACCTTAAATAAAGTAAAGAATGAAGAATTGGACAAAAAAAGAAAGCGAATTTAGAAAAGTTCCATCCAAATGGATACAGTTTACTCTGGCACAAGGTCAACAGATCAGCACACCCAGTGTAGATTAAGCCTGCTACTGTAGAAATAGTCGATTAGACTAACTTACTAACCAATGTTTTTCCCATTGTGACACAGGTATCATTGGTATGGTCAACAAAGTGCAGTTTGAGCACTAAGCCAAAAGAATGGGGTTTCCAGCGAGAACCTGAATCTCTACAGTTGTAATAGTTTGCTAGACTAACTTGCCAGTTATAGTTTTTTCAGTGTTGCAACTCATTCATTGTTTCCTTCAATTAAGTTTGGCTTGGCCTGACCCATAGCCAAAAGGATTGAGCATCAAGATAGAATCCAATTTTGCTTGCTAACCGCTGTTCAACGTTGAACCACCTAATAATCTTGCATATACCTAGCTTCAGTGTGCGTAACATTTTCATCGATATAATAAGCGAGAAAGTTTGCTTAATTCTTTGTCTTGAAACAACGTCGCCAATTCTCAACAAATATCTTCCATTTGGAGCACGGAAGTCTAGATGTACCCTTCAATAATGCACGAAGAAGGAAAACTTGATTCACACCTCCTTACAGGTCAATATCCTGTAAAACGTATTTCTATGTGAGGTGTTTTTCCCGGAAGTGAAAAATCAAGCGAGATAATTCCATACCAGTATTTAGATGTTTCTAGTTTTTTTTCTTTAAGAATTATTCAATATTCAAGCGGTGTGCGTTGAAAAGTCAACTATTGAATAAAAGTGGCCAGACAGATTATCGCATCATTGCTGTGAATGCTACCCACATGCGGGTTGGCTACGTTCCAGTGCCACCGATTCAGCGTTGCCAATGGAGGGACGCCGTCTCAGTCCCGATACCTCCCAGCGCCGAATATGTATACAGAAGTTTTTATCCAGGCTAACAACAAGGCTATCCAAAGCGTCCCGGTCAAACCTTAAAATAGCCTGTGGTGTGAGAAATTTCTGCTAAATTCAGAGTTTTTTTTTATCTTTGTAAATAATTTTTATTCAACAGATTAGATGTAAAATATTTAAAAAAAACATTTCAAAAACATGTATGAGGATAAATGTCATTCATTCATTTGAACATTAAAAACATACAAAATTGTCCTCAACTCTTGCAATAGAAGATTCATTTCTGTTCTCTAAAAATTTGACGTTTGATTTAAAAGAAAATTACTGTGAAAATATTAAAATAGAAAAGTTAAATCTAAATTCAAATAAATGAATAAATCCCATTTTTACAATGATCCATCAACATCATTTTAGGAATACGATGAGTAAAATAGTTTTTTTAGCTTAATTTCCTTTGAAGGAGTAATTCTTCTATAAAGTCGTTACTTATTTTACCGTTGATAACTAAGTATATCGACAATAGTGGTGTTGAAGAAATATCTTCAAATAGGGAGCGAGTGATTGATTTTTATATTAAACATAGACGACATTGTCTTAAAATTTAACTTCTATGTCGCTTGCTCACTTGTTGGAGTAAGCAGACAGCTTTTCATCACCGTACCAAATTATAGAACAAGAGATGATGTCTACCCGACCACTCTTATTGATTCAAAATTTCTATTATTATTTCTGTTTTATGTTTTGATAACAATTTAGAATCTTTTTAAATACTGAAATTAATAAGAAGAAAAAGAATAAGGTAGTATTCTTTCATTCAATACATTACGACTAGCGGTGGAATCTAGGAAATAATTAACAATTAAGAGTCTCGAAAAGCTTCATGCTTCAAAGCAGCTGGAAACAAAACCAACTTTAGTTACAGGTCAATATCCAGTGAAACTTCTATGTACTTCTTTGTAAGGTGTTTTTCCTGGAAGTGTAAGAATCAAGGGAGGTAACTCCATTCCTATATTTAGATGTTTCTAAAAAATTTTCGTTCAGAATTATATAATGTTCAAGCGGTGAGGTCAACAATTGAATAAATAAAGAATTGCACGTACAATTATTTAAAAAAAGGAATACTTGAAAAAAATTGTAACCAGTCAAGTCATTTTAATTCAACTCATATATTTGACATCCTGGCAACGCCAGGTACCTCTGCTGTTTTTGTTTTTTTTTGTTTTGTTTTTTTCTCAATATTTACTAATCTTAGCTAGTTACAAGTCTGAGGCCAAATTAGGAGAAACGAGTGTAGGGAGAATATTTTGACACCACTCTTTTAAGTGGGGGGGACTAGTTGCTCTACTCTAAAAATCAGCAGTCGAAATACCGGCGTTTACCTTGGCTCGAAGATCGATCTCTGGCAACAGTGAAAAATAAACGTCCATCACAGCTATGAGGTTGGCCATTACATTGCTTCTGTTGTATTCATTGCTTATGGTTCTATTAATGACCATTTGCCAATTCAGCGACACCAATTATGGTCGAACACTGAAAGTCGCAACTGCTGCAGAGGATTAATGAATTCGATCGTTTTATCATTGTTACTTTGGCCAAGATTGGAACATCACTGAAAATCGTACATCGAGCTCAAAACCCATAAACCACAGATGACGGGAATTTCAGTCATTGTTGTGCCATGGCTCAACTGCAAATGACGAAAATCTCCGTCGTGTTATCACTAGCTTAAAAAATACTGAGTAGGAACATTCCCTCTTATTTTTCATTTACATTAAAATTTCATGTTGAGCAATTTCTTTCCCGAGACAAAAATATGTGTGCACTGAATACTTATTCAAATTTGAACCTGAAATTATTTCAAGATTTTTCAGCACGTTCTATGTAGACGTACTAAAAATCTGGAAACGATTTCAAGTAAGGTAGATACCAACCAACAAGTTGATAGGAATAGTTAGCAAAGGAGTTATTTTAAATAAATATAATTATAGTATTATTATTATTCTTGGTATACTTGTTGATTAAAGCTGTATTTATTGTAACTAACCTTTTGCGCACAAACATTTTTGGGTGGTACTGGCTGCATAACCAGTGTACTCAAGTACACGCACACAGATGAGATTATGCAAGGTACCGGTCTCTCGGCTGAGAATATTTCCTTCTGATGCCATTGGTTAGTGTTCAAGCCCAGCTAAACTCCAGGAACTCGAATGTTGGTTTTATTGGCAGGCAGGTTCTTCCAGCTTCGGACATGATGGACACAGATAACGAGAACGCTGAACTGATAAACCGTTAAAAATTTGGCGGAAGTGAAGCTAACCGCTAAATTTTAATACATGGATTTAGCTCCGTTTCGTATCTTTTGTTGTTGCTACAAAAAACTTTATAACAGATCTAAAGGACTGAAATTGAAATATGCTTTAGCTTGGACACAGAGCTTCTGAAAAAGGTATATAGAATGCTGATATCAGATGATGAAGGAATACATAAACAATTAAATGAAGAAATTAAATTAAACATTAATGAGCATTCAACATAGTTTATTTGAAGCTCTATGTCTAGGCTACAACATATTAAATTTTCAGCTATTTAGGTCTGTCTTTTATGGTTTTTGATTCTTTAAAAACCAAACTGAGCTAAAATCCATGTAATAAAAGTTAGAGCTTAGCGGTTATTCTTTCATGCGCTAAATCTTTAGCGTTTTTCTTAGCTGTGCTGTGCCATACTAAGTTGAGCTTAGTAATTATCAAGAACAAACTGGTGTGTCCTTTTACTTCAGGGTGAGAATTGCTCCGATTAGTCAAGTCCTGCGAAACTGATGTATATGTATAATTCTAAAGAGTACCAGTCAGGATCTATCACATTATATTTTTTCACGGTAAAAACCTCCCCCGGGTCCAATAAGTATGCACACCAAATCTGATAGCTGTACTTCAAACTGTTTGTTTGTATGTTCTCTATAGACGGACAGTCTCTTCACAATTATTGATATAGATCAGACATGAGCAACCTCTTTGATTTAGAGGGCCACATAAGACATTTTTCATCTTTTATTCGGACCACACATTCACTCCAAAAATGTCAATCGTATTAGAGAAAGCGTAATTAATTTCTATCTTAGACAAACGTATGAATTGCAATTATGATGTTTTTGTTTTGTGAAGCTAAAACAAAAGTGATTTATAAGATGAATAACAAAATATGATTTCTATGAAAATGAAATAAGATTTTGAATAAATGCCTAAACAAGTGTTGCCGTGGGCCAAAGCTTGCCGCTGGGTGGTACAGATGAACGCCTTCTGCTCTTGGTCGTACAGCGTTTTCTTATTTGTAAACAACAGAAAATGTTTTGTCACTGTTCGTTGTTGTTATTTTCAAGCAATTAATACGGTTACAAAAGCAAGTCGTGTGGCCTTTGTTACGTGTTGTTGCTTTCGTTGTTATTGCGTTTCATTGTTGGAGAATTTTTGGAAATAAACAAAACGAATGAGAGAATATTTTGTTATCGGAATGTGAATCGATGCATTCCGTATGATCAGCAAACACCTGCTGTGTATATCGGGTGGCCGTAAAGAAGGGATAGGTATAGACAATTGAAATGGATCGGTTAGAAGAGCATGGAAGGAGGAAAGAAACAAAGGAAGGAATGAAGAAAGGGAGTGAGGTACAATGGAGGGAAGGTAGACCTGATTGTGAAGTTTCACATACTTGTACTCTTGATTTTTAAACGACAAACAAATAAAAAGAAATAAGAGAATTAATGGAAGAAAACAGGGGTAAATGAATATGTTGTCTTGTCATTGCTTTCAATTGATTGAATTGGCCATTTGTTTTTTACATCGAGTTCAACTTTATAATCTTGGCCATCATCCCTGCATTGGAAAAGAAAAAGTAAGAGGTAAACTGGAAGACGAAGAGAGAGAGAGAGAGAGAGAGAGAGAGAGAGAGAGAGAGAGAGAGAGAGAGACAGCAAACACAACAAAGAAAGAAAAAAGAAAGAAAGGAAGAAAGGACGAGAAAAATAAAGGAAACACAAGAGTGGAAAAAGAGAGATAGACAGGAAGGGACACAAAGGCAGAGAGAGAGAGAGAGAGAGAGAGAGAGAGAGAGAGAGAGAGAGAGAGAGCAAACACTAAGAAAGAAAGAAAGAAAGAAAGAAAGAAAGGACGAGAAAAATGAAGGAAACACAAGAGTGGAAAAAGAGAGATAGACAGGAAGGGAGAGAAAGGTAGAGAGAGAATTGACAAAAAAAAAGGAAAGAAAGATCAAGATAAAAATATAGAAAAACTAAAGGAAACATTAATGGAGTGAAAGGCTAGGGAACGTGGGGCAGAAGAGTTACTGCATTGGAAAGGCTGACGAGATATAACTCTCGAAATTCCTCGGTCCTAGAGAGGCTGATGAGATATCTAGTGAAAAATGTTTTTTTCCTCTTGGTGGTTAATGGGATATTTGGCCAAGATAACATCGCATATAGATAAATCCTTTGCGCTTGCTGTACAGAAAAAAGCAATTTAAATTTCACGCTTTAATGACGAACTCATATTATTTTTCAATAAATGACATCCTTTTCAATGACATCGTGTTTTAACGAGTCGTAAAAACAAATGTGCACAAGACTTCTAAATGAAAACCTCAATCAACAATATACTTTAGGCAATAAAAATGATAGATTATTAGATTGCTTAACTTATGAACACATTATCATGATTCATTTTCTCGTAAATGATCAAATCTATCCTTGAATACTGATGAAGTCCCTCGACCATTTTTATGCTGGGAGATTAAAAAAGTTGCTGTAAATAATAGATCTGCGAGAATATTTAAACATAGGTGCCGTTAGAACGCATGTGTCCTTATCGAGTATTGTTACAACGAGAGTTGATGGTATATTCTCAAAGTGGTGGTAAATGTGATTTATACAGCTCTTAGAAAACAACATTGTAGCATTTAAAAATGACATTACCCATGAAATATGATTGTCTCTGTGGTTTATTTAGTTTTTTATTGTTTGCGCAACCAGTCAAATGAAGCCCGTCAAAGCGATAAATAAATAAATAAATAAAAACAGATCTGTTACAAAAGAGAGCGATGAGAATCGTGGATGGATCCAGGGCAGCTTTCAACTTCTCAACCTAAATGGAATGTACACGGGAAAATTCTTCTGTTTGGTAATAGTCAAACGGAATTCCTCATGATTAATTGCTGGAACGTGGACAAACCCTAATTGTGTCAAGCAACAGCTGAAAGTAAGTTGAAAGAAATACTATAAAAAAAACCGTGTGGTTATCCAGTTGGGAGTGAGACTCCATAGAGTGAGGTTGTGTCCTGAGTGAGCATCACATTCACAATGGCCGATTGAGACATTCTTTACGCCATGTGCAAGATTTTTTTTTTTGGGGGGGGGGGTTTAAAATATCGCATTACCCAAGGCTGTTAGCCCCCACCTTCATCCATCCACACACTCAGTCCAGATTTAGCTCCTTACGATTTCTAGCGTTTTCCCTAAATGAAAAATCAATGTCGAAAGAATATTTCAAATCACCGACGAGATTAAGCAGAATGTAACGAGGTAGCTGATGGTAATCCCGAAAGAAAACTTTGCAGATTGTTTCGAAAAATGGATGGGGTACTGGAATAAACGGGCGATATTTTAAGGGGAGTACTTTGCCATTGCCCAAGGGAGGTATTTTTTTTTGTTTTGTAATATTAAACACCTGAATAATTTCTGGACAAGACACACATTTCATTTGACTTTTATTTTCACACCTTTTCACATTATTCCATCCATTTAATTTCATTTATCTCACGGAGCATGTCTCTTTCTACGAGAGCATGTAAAAGATTTATAGAGAAATGTTTTCATTTGGGTGTTTGGAAGGCGGGGCATTTCAGACTTGAAGAAAACGTGACGAGGCAGCTGATGGCAATCACGAAAGAGGACTTTGGAAATGATTTTGTGAAGTGAAAGGGACGCTTTGTCAAGTTTGTGAGGTCAAAAGGAGAATATTTGATGAGGACTATGGGATCCTTTATATCTAATGGCATGATACTTTCCGGACAGACCTTATCCTTTTGACTCTTATCCGCAAGTCTTTTGTGTTCTTCCATCTGAACATACTATTTCTCATTGTATATGGTTTATCGGACTATTTCCCTCGTCTACGTTGACTATTTTTTCACAAAGCTTCAACCATGTACCCCGACCTTCTTCAGGTGTCATTTGTTTAGGAATGTTGAGACTAATAATAATCTCAAAACATAGGAACATAGAAAAATTAAATGAAGTAACAGACGTAACGTGAAAGATAGGATAGACTAAAGGGCATGCGTCAAAGAAACTAGTTTCTTCATTCTGGAACAGGACAGCGGAGGATACGTGACTGAAACATTGTGAAATATACGCAACATAGACGAAGAAAATATTCCGAATAAGCCACGTACAATCATTGAAAGACCCGTCTGATAAAATTCAGATAAGAATTCCATTCCTCTTCACAAACCATTTCTCTTCATTGACAGCAATTAATAACATCTTGGGAAAATGCTGTCATGTTTTCATATTCAGTGTTATCAAAACATTCAAGTACAGGAAAACACCGTCTCCATTAAAAGAGTGAGAATCACTTGGTGTATTACAATAACTGTTTTCGTAATCCTAGTTTCATTGCTAAATGTATCAAACTGTCAACCAACATAGTTATCATCAACATAGTCAACATCAACATCGGTTTCTTCAGTTTTCAAGTGGCTCTGGATGGCTAACTGGCAATGTAAGTATGTATGCATTTATTGGTTGGTGCAAAAATTAATTGTGATTTGTGTTATTTTAAACTTTGACACTCTTTTTGGAATAAACTATCATTTGAATATGTTCATGGAATATATCTATAGTGTCAATTTCGGTCCACTCATCCAAACTGGATGTTTTATTCTCATTGTCTATTCTGAGGCTGTCAAATCAAAGATGAAAAGAAAGCAAATTCGAGCAACTTTGTTGTATGAGTTAGAAATGGGACGTAAAGTAGCGGAAACTGCTTTCATTATCAACCAAATATTTGACCAGGAGACGGTCAACCAACGTACATCTCAAAATTTCGAAATGGAGACGAGTGTCATGACGATGTGTGCGTCCTTCTGTGATTGATTGAGACACACCCATGAAAAACAACTCAGAAAGTTGTACAGGAATTAAACGTTGACCATTCAACAACTGTTGGACATTTGTACCAAATTGGCAAAGCAAAAAACCTCGACATATCGCGCGAATGAAAAGCAAGGAGACACATATGTCATGCAAATGATTTTGCAAAAATTTGAACGAAACTCACCTCACCCAGTTTCCTCTCTGCGACCGATTATCACGGTTTCAAGCATTTCGACCACTCCCTACAAGAGGAAGTCTCTAACTCCCAAGCAGCAGTTCAAGACACCTTTGAATAATCCAATGAATCCAGGACCTCAGAATTCTATGCTTTCAGAATTACTGGGTTCGTTTCTAGTTGACAAAAATGTAGATTCTAAAGGTTCTTATTTCGATCAATGATTTTTATTCTAAGATAAACTGGTTGAAAGTTGATGGTGAAAAACCACAATTATTTTTGCATCACATTGATGTGTATCTATCCCGCGCACAGGCCGCACTGATGGAGCTAGAGGGCTGGAAATGTAAACATTTACTTCTTTATTTCTAGAAAAACTTTTGGATTGAAAATTTGCCCCTAAACATGTTTTGTTGGGTTTTAACTTACAGTGCAATTTTATGCTGAATTGGTCCCCTAGTTTCACACTTATGTCTTGAAAAATTAGATATTTTCGAGGCGACTATCAGTTTTTTGAGCATTTCGATCACTTCCTGCCAGGGGAAGTCTTCAACAACCAAGCATTTTGTCGAAACGAATGAGTATAATTTCTTAACCAGAAAGATAAGAAGTTCCCTTTTTTAAAAAGTTCCCCTTTTATCGTGTTTACTCCAGAGAAAACAGATTAGGAGGCTGGAAACACTATCGACAGAGCAAATAGACCTGGATGGAACTCATTACGAAAAACTCATTTGTTTTAGTCACGTTTTTAAGGGTCGTTTTAATTTTTCTTTTCAGGTACTTATATATATATATATATATATATATATATATATATATATATATATATATATATATATAATGATATATATATATAATGATATATATATATATATAATGATATATATATATATATATGTATATCTATATTATGATAAATATATATACATATATATATATATATATATATATATATATATATATATATATATATATATATATATATATATATGAAGTTATATTTAATAAGAATTGAAAAAAATGTCGAAATCCCACAGGCAAACTTTGCATCAGTCACAAATATGTGCATGTATGTGTATATAGACTGATGCAGAAGTTGCCGAAAGGATTTTGACAATGTCTTTGAATCTTATGTATCTTCATGTATATTCATTATTTAACCATCAAAACATTTTCCCTGAATTTTTTAGAACATTGCATCACCTTACAGTTGAATTGTATATTGCATTTAAAGGGAACGATTCCAGTTTTCAGTCCCTGCATTCTTATTGGAATATTTTGATATCTTGATATTGTTTGACACTGAAGTGACCTTTCTAAGGTACATACAAAACCTACGAAGATACTGTGATGCCCAGTCAACAGATTTCCCTCTCAGCCTCGCTGATATAGCCGAGAGGAAAGTGGAATGCAATAAGTATGGCGTCAGCTAGTCTGCTCTGCTATTGTACCCATAACTTGGTGGGGAGATGGATTAATGTATTTACCAAGGGCATCAGTGCGAACTGAACATAAGCATTCTTTGAATTTGACTCGATGATTCAACTGTCTACGCCGTCAACTACAAACATACACACACACATACAAGTATAAATAATAATAATAATAATAATAATAATAATAATAATAATAATAATAATTTTGTCATCCAAAGACAGCTGTTTCGTTGTATTACAACTCTTTCGTGTGGCTACTGATTATCCAATAACCCTTTCAACACAACGAGGTAGGATCGAAACTTTCGCTTTAGACCCACAGGCCATTCTACCCCTGCCCTCCGTAGAACTGGATGGGTAGTGCTTCTTTGAGTGAATGTTTGGGTGTTGAGCACTTTATGAAATAAACCAATCACACATCAGATATTGAATTACTGATTTTTATTTTGGTATATATATATATATATATATATATATAGTATAAATGTATCTATTCGTTTCAATGAAATTACCCTTTGTGTATCTGAAAGTTACATTTTTGTAGATATGTGAGGCTTGTCAGTTTGGTTCAGTCGGCAAGTATGCTGTAAACTGATCACTTGGTCGTTATTTCAAGTCAGTAGGGTTATGTTAATTTTATATATCATTTTGCTTTAACGTTGCTAGACAGACACATAGTGAAAAGATCAATCTCCTCAATAAGCTGAGCGTTTTTCTTGCTCTTGTTCTTGTCACTGGGGAAAAACAAAATCAACTCCAACCTCTGACTCAGACTAGAATGCAACAAAACTGTTTGAACGCAGATCGATATTTCTTCCGGTGGAACCCATTTTCAAGCTACTGAATTTTGGGTTTCTCCCTCTATTTTTTTTTTCTTTTGGATGAGAGGATTTTGTGAGTGTAATATATTTTCTTCGTTCCCAATTCAACTCCTTTGCCTGGTCTTCTATTTTCCCCAATTTCTGTCCCTTCCTCAGAAAAAGAGGCAAGAAAAACGTTTTAAAACTCCAAACCTGCATCGGCGATGAAAACAAACAAACAAAACTGCTCCGAAATGTCTATCCCGGATTATGTAAGTAAAAATCAAACTTAATAGCACCTTAGCGACGAGGCGTATCCACGTGGAGCCAAGGGAGGTAACACAGATGTGCTCTATTTGCACAGATGGCGCTTCGCTCAGTTGTCCGACATTCCCATCAGTGTATCCAACATTTCTGACTTGGTGAAGAGAAAACAATTGTCGAAGTATAATACATTGACACCCAGCTCAGTGCTACGCCGTTTAGAGCTGATCCGCAGTAATACACTTTTCCAAATAATTTTCGTAATGAATTTAGTAATGTTACATTCCCAAAAATAAATAATTGATGGTAAATCTGTATATGTGTCCAATTTGAGTACAACCAACGAAAAAACATTTTTGGCAAAGAGTTTCAATCCTGTAAAATTTGATCATAAATGATATAATCTGTTTTACTTGTGTAATGTTCCAGTAGAAAATCCTGCTATGTTTGGTTTAGACGAAAATGAACATTCTATGAAAAAAAAGGGCAGGGCAGTACTCATCTATAGGCGATACCGTATATATATTTATATATGTGTTTGTGTGTGTGTGAAGTGTTCATGTGTGAAATGTCAGAGGTGTATGTGTGTTTATATGTTTGTCTGTCATGCTATAAAAAGTACTTAAACATGGATGTAGCCCAACCTAATTTCGCATGCCCACTCAATGGACCTGGAGGGGAGGTTTTAAGACAAAAGGTTTCGAGAAAAATATTTTTCAAAAGGATTCAGAGGGGGAAACTAATATAATGTTAAAGTGGAAACAACTTTCCTCATTTTATATGTTCATATATATAAAAAGGTGTTTCAAGTGAAGGTACCCTCCTTGAAAGAGTCGAAAGTGGAGGTGACTTTTCCCAAAACTGAAATTAGATTAAAAGCTTTTGAGAAAAAAAAAAGCATTTTAAAACATTTTAGAGGTGGGGGTTGGGGCTCTATATATTATGTAACTATTATGCGAAACTGGGCCTTCACTTTCTGTTCAATATACACACACACGCACACTCACACACACACACACACACACACACACACACACACACACACATATATATATATATATATATATATATATATATATATATATATATATATATATATATATGCAAAGAGAGACAGACAGACAGATACTTTAATGTTTGTTGATCTATTGATAAGTACACCATGATTTCAGATCATCTTGCATTTTATGAAGCAGCAGACTTTATGAGAAAATAATCACAATAATGTTTTTATTATTTCTAATGTGTTCCTTATTCTGATTAGCTAATCTTGAAATAACAGCATTTACCTCCCTTTTTCTTCTTGTCCGTCATGCTTCGGTGAGAAAGATGTTTGAATGCTTCAGAGTCGTCTGATCCCGATTCTGTGGGGAGAGAAAAAAGGCCGATATGCTGTAATTAAAAAGGTCGACCAGATAAAACTGGGTAATAAAAGATTGATGCAAAAATAACCAGCATTTATTTGACAAAATCTTTCATTCATATAAATTCATAGCATCATTATTCAGTCATTGAAATATTTTCCCTGACTTTTTTAATGACCTTATGTCACTTGTGAGCTAAATTGTGCATTTCATCATGTTCTGTTGATGCAAAAGTTTCCCGTATTTTTGATAGAATATTCTATTAATATGAATTCAGAGGATTCAAAAAGATATATTTCCAGGGTCCGTTGGACGAGGGCGAAAGCATATTCGGATCCTTTCCGTTCGGAATCTTAGCGGCAACCCCGTTACAACTGAAGAATATTACCATCTTTTTTAAAAGGATACGTGAAGCAGGGGTTTCATAAAACAATTATCCTTTATTAACTATGAACACAATTTTCCCCCATTGATTATAAGGTTTCAACTTTCAAACACCAAACCTATGTGGAAAGACTTGATCCAGAGTGGGCAAAGGCTCTCTTCGCAAACCCAGCGGGTGCTCATATTTATCTATAGTAATAAAAGTAAATTACGAATTCTGGAATTTTTGTTCGTCCGAGATTCCTTGTTGAGTAGATAACTCTATCGTTGTATATAAGTTGATTTAGAGTACTTTTCCAGCGGGTACAAAAGCAACCATTTGCATCCCCTTACGGATGACCAATGATTAAGGAGCAATAATTTTCATTGATTTTTTAGCGCGTTGGTTACAACAATTTAGACTCAGAAACACGTGCATGCACACGCACATACACATGTGTGGGCGAAAACGCACTCACGCATACACATAGGTGCGTGCACACACGCACTCACACATGCAAGTACATAGGTACACACACAGAGAGTGGTCCAGAAGAATCAAAACGGTCAGCTTATTTCGCACCACTCTGTATTTCGTTGACTTCATCTGCTTCCTTAACTAATGTGGATGATTTGTTGATGGCTGCAAAGAGATATGAAGAATCTGAAGTATTTTATATATTCGAAGATTTATGCAAAGGCACCAAAAACCTAATAAGGAAATTCAATTATAAGAAGAACAAAAGGTAAAAAGCGTAATACAGTATATATATATATATATATATATATATATATATATATATATATATATATATATATATATATATATATGCTTATAATATGAATATATATATACATATATATGTATATATATATATATATATATATAAATATACATACATTTATATGCATACATATGCATATATATATCTAAATATATATATATATATATATATATATATAAATGTATATATACATATATATGCATATATATATATATATATATATATATATATATATATATATATATATATATATATATATATATATATATAAGGATAAATGAGAGAGATAGAAGGAGAAATTAGAAAAATGAGAAGAGACATATTTTTGATGATTGCAGACAATGAATTAAAATTACAATTTCAAGAATGCCACCAATGGCAGAGACGACAGAAAGGAGGGAACGGCGAATGAAAAAAGAATCGTAGATACAAGAAAAATTTGGAAAGAAAATATATCACAAGAACAAGAACACTTTTCAGACATAATGGCAGAAGGGAGAAAGAAAGAAAGAAAGAAAGAAAGAGGGAATGTAAAGGAGTGAAGAAGGGAGAAATTAAAGAAAGAAGGACTGTAATAAAGAAGAACAGCAACCAAAAAGAAAGGAAGGAAGGAAAGAAGGAGGAAAGGCATCAGAGGTGTGAATACGTGCTTCAAGGTACATCGAGGATTTAATGAGAATGTTTTCGTTTACGATTCGAATGTTCCTAAAAAGCATAACATCCAATCCAGAATGAAAACCTCCTTGATGGCACTGTCTGGCTTGGTAATTATAAAACCAGACAGAAAGACAGAATACTAACAAGAAAGAATAAAAGAAAGGATGGAAGAAAGAAGGAAAAATGAAAGAAAGACGACTAATTCAGGAAGAAGGCGCGTGCAAAAATAAAGAAGGACGAATCTGGAAAGAAAAAAAAAAATAAAACAAAAAAGGAACGGTGACAAGAATTAAAGAAAGAGAATTTAAAAATGAAAGAAAGATCCTGTGAATAAGAGAGTACTGTACACTGTACAAAATGAGTGAAGAAAATAGGACTATAAAGAAGAAGGAAAGTATGTAAAGAAGAAAAAAAGGAAGAACTATAAAGGAAACAAAACTCAAATGAAGAAAGAAAGGAATTCTCTAGAAAAAGAAGGGACACAAAGGAAAGAAAATGTGACTGTAAAGGAGGAAGGAAAGAAGAATAAGAAATAAAAAGCGTGAGAGGAAGAAAAAACAAAGAAAGAATAATGATAGAGAGAAAGAGAGGGAATAATTCTGACGAAGAAAATAGGACTGCAATGAAAGAAGAATGATTTTAAATAAACAAAGACTAGTGAAGAATGTAGGATTCTAAGACAGGAAAGGAGAAAGAATCTAAGAAAGAATCGTAACGATACTTATAAAAAAAAAACAAGAATCTCCCGAGAAGGAAAACGGAAAATTCTAGAAAAGAAAGAAAGTCAAAGGAAAAGAATTTAAGTAGAAAAAAGCAAGCAGCAACGTAAGAAACGAGTACATAATTGAAGGCAGTTGGTTGTAACATGTTACAGGAAGAGATTTTAATTGTGTAATTCAGCAGAAAAATATTCCTGTCTTGAGCAGGTGTGAGAAAATAAAAGGAGCAAATGTGGAAAACATGTTTACATGAAAGTTCAGCTGAAAATCACACACAAAAAAGAAAAATCAGAGTAAATTTATTTTTATGAAAACAATTTTGTGCAAAATGGCGAATTTTATAAACTAGCTCAAAACCCAACATGCAGAAGGCTTTACATGGAGCCTTTGGCCACAATAAGAGATCAGAGATTTGAACTATATATTTATCAAATCATACCATACATTTAATAATGATCACCATTATGAACACCTGGAATTCTTTTAATTTAAAAGAAGATTCTGCAAAAGATGGCTGAATTATTGTAAGATAGATAAATGGAAATATAATAATTATTATCAGATGTTATCGAAAATATGCAAACACAGACCCCACAATATACTTTTTTTCTAATTTTCAGATCGTAATGCACTAAAAATGCTCCAGTGTCTAATCTGCAACAATAGAAAAATTTCGTGGCCATAGCTCTAGACATCCCTGAGTGAATAATAGCTAGATGATTTACGTTTTGTTTTTTCTTAAATTCATCTACATAAATCCTTTGACTAAATCAAACAAGATGAACTGAATAATAGAGAGTGTTGACTAGTTTAGAAGGATCAGGATATGCTAGAGTTATCACGGTCAAATTTTAGCAATTGATTTAGAAATATGACAGTTTAGAAACTTGTTTTTATCGTTAACAGTCTAGATTCACGTTCAATACAAAGACACGCGAATTTTGTTGCAAGAATAATGTCTCCAAGAAACAGGTTGCTGTATTTATTATTTTGATGCATACATTCCTGATGCCATCTCTTGCATCACCTTTTTATGGCTTCTGCAATCAGCTATTAGTAATGCATCGTTTACAAGCCTTAGGAACATTCAAAAGCCAAGAGAATGGGTTCTGAATGAACTTACCGCTTGGATAGTGTATTGGTGAGCACGTCTTCCCCACGTGGAAGGTCCCACGTCCGATTCCTGGTATGAGTGAAAAGTGGACATTTTCGCAGTGCACTCGGCAGCTAATTGAGTAGACTCTAAGCTGTGTGATTCGGGTGAATTTATCCCCTCGTTGGACTTGCATCCTGCCAAAGGTAGAGGGTCATAAAGTAGTAATAAAATCTTGGTCTCGACCAAACTTCAAATCTGCTCAGATCATTGAGCGGGCGCATGGAACAGAAACCGGGACTTCGTCACCGGCTGTCCTACTCCAACGGGGATTGTCTCCTAAGAAGCAGGATGATTTACCTTGCGTTGAGATCATTAAAAGAGATAACATTCATAGGCACTTATCTTCCTCTTTCTGCTTCTACACTTATTTGTCAAAACGGTCACAGACTATGGAAAGTAGGTTTATTGAGAGAATCAAAAATGAAGGGGAAAATAGGGAACATCTAGGGTAGTTTTCAGTATCCCAATCTAAACAGAATCGACGAGAGAAAAATCTTCTCTGTGTTCAGATGGATTCAAATTACGAATTACTAGAAACTAGACAACACTACATTTTACTTGTTTCAATGACATAAAAAGACTTTCGTTTGAAGAGAAAAGTCGAACGGTGTTTTCGCTGCATGAAAATGTCCATCAAGTTGTAAATGTGACGCAGTAGACGATTAGGAAGTTAGGCTTAAAAGTTCTTCTACGGGCAGTGTAATCTTTAGGCTGATCACCTTCCAACTATCACTGCTTTCGCTCCTTGTTTGGTCAGCAGTTCTGAAAATTTCAAGTTAGCAAAAAATTCCTCGAGGAATTTCTCAAATCAAAACTGGGAGTTTTCTTTTATGTCAGAATTCATAATTCATCTGACAGGTAGCGTTTAGTCAGAGAAGAAAACACTGAGAAAATACTTTGACGATTGAACAATGATTATATGAATTTAAATTTATCATATTCATGATGTATAAAATGCAAGGAACTTTTGCATCAACCGCATTTGATGCAGTATATAATTCAACTGAAAGGTGGCAAGGCCATAGGAAGCCAGAGAAAATATTTTGATGACTGAATAAAGACGCAATGAATTCCAGTGAATAAAAGGGTTTGTCGAAAAATGCTGGGAATGTTTGCATCAATGAAACGTACTATTTTCAGGGAAGAAAATGCTCGGTACATGTTTGGCTTGGACCAGACCTACAAAACTGCAACTTGGAAACTAAACCACGGAATCAGGGAAAGTGTAAAAGCAAAAGAAATGATGATAGACGAACAGAATGAAGAAAACAAAAAGGGAGTCTCAACACCAGTAAAATAAAAACGATGCACAACAAATATATTGAGGACAAGGACACGACGATCAAAATCGAAAATACAGGGCTGGACAAAGTAGACCACTACATCTATTGAAGGCAACAAAGTCCATGAAATTATCCGAAGAAGAGAAAATCAAACGAAGAATCACTCTAGGTTGGCAAGATTTCAACAGATAAGTAATCAAAAAAAGGGTGTACATATATATATATATATATATATATATATATATATATATATATATATATATATATATATATATATATATATATATAGTCATCTATGGAGCTGAAGCCTGGAACCTGACCAAAAGATTGACCCTCAAACTGAGGACCATGCAACATGCTCAAGAAAGAATCAGGCTCAACCCCACACGGAGATAATCACTGGGCAGTAAAGAAGAGAAAAATCACGAATCAGAGATATCATAGAATCTATTCAAAAAACTCAATGGAGAATGCGATGGTCATGTTACAGCAGGCAACCACTGGACATCACGAGTCATGTGGATCCCCAGAGATCATATGCAAAACTATGGCCGACAGAAGAAAATGGTATGATAAAGTAGCCAAGTTTTGAATAGGGAAGTCTGGCGAATCTTGGGAAAGGTCTATGTCCAACCATAGACACTAAAATTGACGATGACGATGATCTAGCGATGCAGAAGGAGTCAGTTATCATCCTGGTAAAAGAAAGTGGAATCAACAACTGTAATATGTCTTGATTCGTTTCTAAAATACAATGCTAAACGAAACATCACTAATAGGGGCCATTATAACATAGCATGAATAAACATACGAGCTTGATTGGTTATTTGTAAGAGACTGTTCTCCTCTCCTGGTGGGTATAAGATTCCGTGAAATCATTGATGAACAGAAAATCTTGCGAAAAATTTAGGTGTTAGTGGGGTTATGCACGAAAAAGGGAATCAGTTTCTTATATGTTAGCATACAATCATTATCGCAATGTATGTAATCCTATCCCACTTGAAACTTTGTAACAGTAATCATTTTAAAATGTATGATGTCGTTGTTGAGCCTCAACCAGATCGAATGGATTAGTACTTTGTATCTCATCTGATAGCTACTTTCCGGTGCTTGGGTATCGATGTGACTAAATGTCAATGTAAATCGCTAAATGTTCAGTTATCGAATACGTATGTGTTTATTTTCATACACATGGAACGTATACGATAGTATACAGTTAATTCCGAGATTCTCCATGATGCTGTCATTTATTATTATTTATTTCGGAAATTTTCCGCGCTAAACATGGTAATGCTAAACGGGGTAGTACTGTATTTAGTTATCACATTTAAGAGGAAAGGTTCGCTATTACTATACAGTAAAAAATGAAAAAAAAAATATTCAAAAATACACAAACTGCTTTGTGAACGGACGGGGCTTTGGAGGCGAGAAAATGGTAGTCCAACTTGATTGCTTTGTTTTTATTACAATTCAAGCGTGAATATTTTTTTGAAGAATTTTCGTTTAATTTTTTGACAGAAATGCAGAATTATCAGAAGATTGAAGACCACCCAGACATGAAAACCAGTCGAGCATTAATCTGGCGATAATAGGGAAGCGTTTTCCGGCTGGATACCTCGCTCTCTCCTCTTTCTCTCTCTCTCTCTCTCTCTCTCTCTCTCTCTCTCACACACACACACACACACATACATGACCGGCCATTCGATAATAACGAGAAATCGACTACCTAGGGTAATAGCGCCTTAGCCCCCTTCAAAGTACCCCCTTTAGGAACTCGAACACTTGTCCGATCGTCCCTTCTACTTTTCAAAACATTCTGCAAAATCCTTTTCAGGGTCGCATCAGCTGCCTCGTTGTGTTCTCTTTAATCTCGTCCACCGCCGAAGATCTTTCTAGAAAATGTCAGAAGTTGCAGGGAGCCAAATCAAGACTGCGAGGAGGGGGATTGATAGACCTGGGTAATGCGATGATTTGCAAAAACAAAGTTGCAAAAGTCGTGCAGACTGACTCGTTCGGTATTAATGAATGCGATGGTAAGACAGTGTTCAATCTCGTTTAACGGCACTGAGTAGCCCGAAGGCCATCTTTAGTCGATGGCCAAGTTACACCGAGGCTGAGCAACTGGTTCTCGAAATGTTCCAAAGGGTCGGTTGTTTTTTCCGGGCAGACACTGAATTATTCAACAATATATATATAAACGTATGAGTGTGTGTGTGTGTGTATGTAATACAGTATATAGATGTGTGTGTATGTGTGTGTGTGTGTGTGTGTATGTGTGTATGTTGTATGCATGTTTGTCTATGAAAGCAAGTTTTTTTTAATTATTCACCAGATGAGGCATGAATTAACAGATGACGATGTTCTTAGCAGAAGAATATGTAACATTCAAATTTGAAAAAGGAGGAAGAAAAAAACAACAGAAAAAAACAAATGTAATTTCTTATATACAAGCTGTGAAAAAAACAACATCAGAAAACTCGAAAAACTAATAGAAAAATGACAAAAAATTTCCACACTTCAGTTTGTTTAAAAGAAGGGATGTGGCTTAAATGCAAACGCACGCACACGTATACACATGCATACACATGCATACACATGCATACACACACACACACACACACACACACACACACACACACACACACATATATATATATATATATATATTTATATATATATGTATATATATATATATATATATATATATATATATATATATATATATATATATATATATATATATATATATATATATATATATATATATATATATATATGTTTGATAAAAGACGATAGACACGGTATATTTTATTTTATTCTCTTGATTACCAATTCTTGTTTACGTCCAAGGGAGCATCTGTGTGGTTCTAGTAAGTGTAAATATTGTCCAAACATTTTTGATCAAGCGCTATTTGAATTTTACTCCTGTGGTCATTATAGAAATCAAGTAGAATTACATGTGTTATTTTCCTTTTATGCTTGTCTCATTTCTTTTTCTTATCTTTTTATAATTAAAACAATCTTGGTCCTGAATTATTTATACCAACGGATTTTTTTCCATTAGTTCGCTCACCACCATACCACGGCGAGGCGTTGTTAAGATGTTACATAATCATATGACATTAATATAGTAGTTTCGTATTTCCCACCACAGGATTTCGAATTCTAAAATTCTTGAAAGTTTGGTACAACGCAATCTTCTTACTCCCATTTTTGCATTTTCCCGTACTGAGCAATGCTTAGTAAATATCAACCGATCCCTTCATCGTGGGTTAATTATTAGCAAACTTGAATAACTGACCATTAATACCATGTAGTGATGTCGATCCTTATGGGAGATCTATACTTGTTGTTTCGTGCTAGATATCGGGGGTGGGGGCTGTCTGTCCTCAGGTAATGGTTAGTGAGCAACAAGTCATCATGATCATCATCATCAGTCTTTTAGCGTCCGTCGTTGGACATAGACCTTCCGCAGGATTTGCCACACTTCTCTATCATTGGCGTCACAGAGCCAGTACTTCCTGAACTTGTCCAGCTCGTCTCTCCATCTAACATTTTGCCGGCCTCGGTTGTGCATACTACAGTTTAAACCTCTCGATGCTCATATAGTACGGCACATTTGAATCTGCCACCATTAATTTGATGATTTGCCTCGAGAGTGATTTCATTCTGTTTCAACTCACGATTTGAATAGCAATTTACTGGTTTAAACACCGGTTCGCTAAACCTGCAGTTTCAATCCGGATCGGAGAAAACTAAATTCGACAAGTTTTGATTGTTATTTTAGCATAGAATTAGACATTTTTTTTCAAATATCTAATAAATCATTTTAACACAACCACTTAAAACCATTAGCAAACACAACAAAATTTTCATCTATTATAATATAATTTATTTTATATGAATCTACAGTGTAATAAGCAACGTGTCCGTCCGTCTGTCCGATTGTCATACTTTGAAAATCACAAAAAAAAAAGCTACGTTGAAAGGGATGATTGTGGGGGTGAGGTTCTGAAATGGAATTGCAACACCGCGACCATGAAGAGCGCGAATGAGGGAGGGTGAAGCAAGGTGGGGGTATTTGAAATGGATAGGGGTGAAACATAGAGGAGAACGCTAAAGGAGAACGGTTGATATTGTCCACCGAGAGAAGTTGCTTTTGAACAAGATTCTGAGTGTCTATGAGCGGAAGATTTGGTCGAGTGCCGTGGGTGGTCACTTCAAGCAACTCCCAAGAATTCTCTCTTCAGATACTACAGAGCTTTAGATTTCTACCCCTGGCTATACCGTTAACAAACGGGTATTTTAGTAGTTATATCTAAAATATATCGAATTGTTATTCGAAAAAATCGTTCAAAATCGATACAATTGCTATTTTCCGGCAGTAACCAGGTCTCAAGTTTTCTGGATTAAAGACTTGAATGTACTTCTATGTACCCGAGAGTGTCCCAAACTTCCAACTTAGCACTTGATTAAGTTAAGCTATGAGATTTTTTGTCGTATGATATTTGATAACGAGCTATTCTAGACCATTACAAATGCAGTGAATTCGAGCTTGACTGGATGCTGTATGCTTGCGGCCTTGTGCCAGACTAAGCCAATGTCAATAAATATCGAGATCTTACTATGTGAGCAAGCTCGATTCTCGTTGAAGGGTCCCATACTCGTGGCCGTGTGTCTGACTAGCCTGTGCTGCGTAAATACCTCTACAGACAGAAGGAATAATTTTGTATACACATGCATAAATGCATTGGGTGCATTAATTACTTTTCCCATAAAGCCCGCTTTTTTTTCATCAAATATTTTAAAGTCTGGTCTGCGTTTTTTGAATAAATCAGCAGCTTAACAAATTTTTTTCTCTCAAGAACTAGGTTCCCTTCTTACGTTTTTTCTCTTTATCCAATGATTCTTTTTCTTTCTTTTCTTTTCTTCTTTTTTCTTTTTTGAAATGGAATTTTACCCTTACCGTCTGTTCATTCTTTCTTTTTTATTGTTCCTTCCTTCCTTCGTCACTGCCTTCTTTCTAAGACTTTTGAATAACCGCTC
Source organism: Thysanoteuthis rhombus (assembly GCA_963457665.1). Classification (NCBI taxonomy): domain Eukaryota; kingdom Metazoa; phylum Mollusca; class Cephalopoda; order Oegopsida; family Thysanoteuthidae; genus Thysanoteuthis; species Thysanoteuthis major. The sequence continues at coordinate 47,535,400 of OY735219.1, read as the reverse complement.
ATGCCTTAAACCTTTCTTTATCCCAGAGTTTTAATGGCTCTGAATCTTCCGTTTTTTCTTCCCCTCTTTCTCTCTGTATTTACAAAGCTTAGTACGTCTCAAGACCAAAACGACGAGGGCAGGGTATGAATTCGGCGTAAACCCGCAACTAAGACACCAAGGAGACCTTTTCGTTAATATTTTCTAAGCTTAGCTTCGCACGTAATAACGTCTGGTTATGGATGGGGTAGGGAGAAGGCTATCAGCAGATTGTATGATGTACATTTGCCAAGTGAGGAAGGCATGTCTGCTGAGAAAATCAGCATCCAAAAATCTGATTTTCATCATCCTTCTATGTCGTTGGACATAGACCATCCCCAAGATTCACCAGACTGCCTATCATGGGCGTTACGGAGCCAATACAATGAAGTGGTCTACTTCGTCTCGATAACTAATTTTCGGTTTCGCATGTGATCTTTGGAGATCCACGCTGTGAGTTGTGATGTTCAGCGGTTGTCGGACATTCTTGCAACATGACCAGCCCATTGCCATTTGAGTTTTTAATGGATTCAAGCTTATCTCGGACTCCTGTTTTTTCCTGAGATATCGTGCTATCTTGTGATCTTTACATTTAGTATGGTTCTTCTGCAGGCACGTTGCATGGTTCTTAGTTTGAGAGTCAGTCTCTTGGTGAAGTTCCACGTTTCAGCGGGTATCAAAAACCAGGGATGCCAAATCAACTATTTTCGGCTAAATATAGACGTTTTCCCCTATTTAGCTAATAAAAGCAGATGGCAAAAAATCTAACCCTTACAAAAATTATGACAAGCTAACTCAAAAGATATATATTGATATTTCAGTGATAAATTCAGCTGAAAGTGGGGAAAATTTAGCCGATTTCAACTATGTTTTGAAGATCAAGCAAAACGAATCAAGCTACAGAAGGAAATCGTTTTTCATAGTTTTCATTTATTTTTCAACATGAGATCGATAAACCAAATTTCAACCGAAACTTCTACTTTGAGAATATTTTTGAGTCAGATACTAGTTTGTTTTCAGTAAAGTGCTACTAATCGGATTAGTTTGATAAAAGTAAAAGTACAATTTTTGTAAATTATTTGTTCTGGAGTCTTAGTATATTGTCAACTTACTTGATGATTGATAACATTTTTGCCCATGAGTTTAGCGAAAGTGGGAAAAATTTTGCCGAGTTCACCCATTTTTTGGAACAGTTTTCCCAGAAGAGAATCAAATTTGAGTTGAAAACAGTCAAAAACAGATCTTTTCTTTCTTTTCCCTTTTCTTTCTTTACATCGTTTCTTTCAATTTCCTTCTTAATTTTCCTTTCCCTTTTCTTTCTTTCCCTTTTTCCTTTTTTCTTTCCCTTTTTCCATTTCCTTCTTTCCTTTCTTTTATCTTTTCTTTCTTTTATCTTTTCTTTTATCTTTTCTTCCTTTTCCCCATTTTCTTTCCCTTTCTTTCTCTTTCTTTTCCTTTTCTTTCTTTACCCCTTTTTCCATTTCCTCCTTTCTTTTCTTCCTTTCGCCTTTTTTCTTTCCCTTTTTTCCATTTCCTTCTTTTTCCCCCTTTCTTTCTTAACCCTTTCTCTTTCCATTTTCTTCTTTTCTTCCTTTTCCTTCTTCTCATCATTTCGTTCTTTTCCTTCTTCTCCCTTTTTCTCTTCATTGCTTTTTCTTCCTTTTCTTTTTTTTCCATTTCTTTCTTTTCTTTCTTTCGATTTCCTTCTCTTTCTTTTCCCCCTTTTTCTCCATTTCCTTCTTTTCTTTTTCATTCTTTCCTTCATTTCTATAATTTATTTCTCCTTTTCTCGTTACTTCTTCATTTTCGTTTTTTCTTTCTTTATTCCCCTTTCTCTCTTTCCTTATTTCTTTCTTTTTTTTTCTTTTTGTTTATATCTCTTCTTTTCTCTTTCCATTATTGTATCTGAGTGTTTGTTTGTGTATTCAAGCACTCCTGGCCATACTGTTTTGATCTACATTCTTCAGAATCTTGATGTCCCTAGATATTTTTACTCTATTTTGGATGTTTCCAGTGGAAAACTCCCGAGTTGTTAAAAATAGAATTTATTCTGACCCTATTTATTCTTCGATTAATTTTTTTACATGACTTCAAATTTTGATGCTACAGTCGTTCAATTATTGACAGCAATGGAAAGTATTTCATTTTGTTTATATCCTTTCCCTTCTTTCCCATAATGTTCTTCATTTGTTTTTCCTTCATCTTTTTTGTCGTCTGTCTTTTTATATATATTTTCCTTCTCTTTCTCTCTTTCGTTCCTTCTTTATTTATTACTTTCATTCTTTCTTTTTTCCCTTCATTTTCTTTTGTTTCTCTCATATCTAAAGAATAGTTCGTAAATCCAGTCTTAAAAGTACAGAAAAAACGCAGTCAACATTCATTTCTTATTCTCACAAATGTTTGATTTTAAATTTAACATCTCGGAAATGTCTCCTCAAGCATTTCTTAAACGTACACCAAACAATACCTTGATGAAATAGCCATTCTCAAAAATAATGCTCAGTTCATTATCAAGCTGACTTGGGGGGCTGAACTAGTTGCATATTTTCCACCAGCAACAGCGATCAGGTTTCGATCCCACTCACAAAGCCAGTATTTCGAATTCCGATCGTTTTGACACAACCTTCGTTCCTTTTGGCTTTGACAGACTAAGGAACCTTTTTTCAATTCTTCAATCGAATCTGATTTTTAATTGCAGACACTAAAGGCTAGCGTCCTTACAACGCACAGGGTTCCAAAATCAAGCAAAAATGGCCAACAAATTTTAATGTAATTCATAATTTTTTTGAATTCTTATACATTGAAGAATTTTGTATTCATTTATGAAAAGTTCCCAGTTTAAAACACAAGTTGAATCTGAGTATGTTTACAAAAAATGATTTACGAAAAATCCTTTTTTAGTCCATTTAATATCTAAAACTGCTTGAAATAGCACGAATTGCAGAAATATTCATATCTATGTAATACCCTCAGGAAATCTATCAGCATCTACCCACAAAAATGCTTTTAGAACATAGAGATATTTTTCAATGCTTTTTCTCATTAAGGAGTTTGTCCATGGAACTCAGACTCTGAAGCTTTGCGAAATTTTAGGAAATTTCAAAGAAATTATTAAAAAAAAAAAAAATCAATATTTTCTCCGTTAATTCAATGTATAATTTAATCATGCTAAATGGATACAGCCTTTTTTTTATCTAGAGCATAATTGAAAAAAAAAATAAAACTTTGATGTAAAACAAATTATATGTAATTTAAAGTATAGGAAATATTTCAAGTTTCAATTTTTTTTTATAGGTTATAAATTATTGCCCTGAAAATGGGAGGAACGAGAAGCTTTCTGAGGAAAATGTTAGCAATCCTTATAGAGATTAGGATCTAATACTTATATATTATTCAGATGGATTAAAAGTTGATTAGTAACTACTTTTTGCCACTAATAAAAACACTGTGCAGGGCATCTACCAAGCCATATCTGAAGGCAAAGTTTTTTTGCATAAGAAATGAATTTAGAATATGACTTCAATCCCACTGACCCTAATTGCCATTAATTGAAGTTTTCTCTTCAGTGGGATTCAATCTCCGACTCTTTATGGTGTGGGAATATTTGTTTTTCAACTCAATCTCCTCCCTTGCCAATGCATTTAACCCGACATCGCTCCACAGATCACATAGATAGAATTATGCAATTAAAATTTCATAAAAAAATAACTGTGCCAGGTTAGACTCACTGATCCATTCTCTTGAGTATATATGCCACCGGGACCCGGATTTTTTTTCCAACGGACGGTTTGAAAGTGAAAATATATGAAGTCCAATCAGTGTACTTTGGAAAGACTAAAAATTTGATGCAACTTGATCTTTTTTCTTTCTTTTTAGGCTTCCATACATGAAAAGTATGAACATTAGCTTCTGGTGTAACAAATGGGAAAAAAACTGGATCGTATGCACGACTCAGTAATAATGATCTTCGATAGCATGGTAATAGGTTTTAGCTAAAGTTTTATCGTTGTCAAGCTCAATTCCAAGTGTGGAGTTGACTTTACTTACTGTAACAATAAGAATGAAACAATACTCACCTTATTCCAGGGAGTGAACTTCTCACCGTTTGTCTGTGCTGTCACGTTACAACAAAACGATTAGTAAAATTAACATTTCTTTACTGTGATTTGCAATTAGAACCAGCCGATTGGTAGGCAACTTTCTTACCGACTGAGCAAATTTGACAAAACTTACATTTTTACGAAAATATGTTAGATATACGCAAGTAATTCGTAGTCAGCTTTCTTACCGACTGAGCACAACTCACAAGTTGTATGTCTCTACGAAAATCTATCTTACGTATATGCAAGGGACTATCTAATTCTGATAAACAAATATATTTACACTAAAAAATTATGTATTTTTATAATTCTTTATTTGTTGACTCTACTGTAAAAAAGATAACCAGTGATCATCTTCAGTCAGGATAGAAGTAGGAGTGATGTTTGACCCTGCAGCAGTCAGGCTTGTTATTTATATATTCGCTTCTAGTCTACTTTTATCCTTTTACCTCATTCTTCGCACGAAACGCACACAATTAGTTCGTTTAATTCTAAATAACAAGATGGTTCACAGCTGGCGATAGACATAGTTCCGGTCTGGGATGGAATCTGCATTGAACAATGGGATAGGAATAGGTTGTGTTAAATGCACGTTTCTAGGGTTTAGGGAAGGGGTGGCACTAAACAGGGTGGTTCGGCTCGGGTAGGTGCCTGAAGAGAAGCGGGTATTTTGAGAGAACATCTTTGCCCTAGTAATAGCACTAGTGTCAGAATTGCCTTTCACTGACAGGAGATAACCCGGATGTTGTTAGCGGGTCTTTCTCTCTCTCTCTCTCTCTCTCTCAGTCGACACAACACATGGAATTTGGAATGCATGACTGTTGTCATTTTTTCTTTCAACAAATACCTGACCCCTTTCTACCCCCGCACTCGCCACCAATTATAAAGGAAGCGAGCATGATGGCCCCTGACGTGACAGGTGGGCTCAATGGTTAGATATTAATAACCTGTAGCAGATGTCGCTAAACTGCATTACAACGGCCATGCAGATGCACTGAGAAAAGAAACTGAAGAGATCAGCTCATTAGTGAGTTTGGGAGGTGTGAGTGGTCGAACAGTGATCGGCACAGAGAATGGAATCGGCTAGTTCAAACTCCAGCTGAATTTACCTGATGCTCTTGGAATTGGTATGTATTCATCTGTTCCTCGAGCCAATACGTCATGGACCAGTATGACAGGGTATGGCCTGTCATCCCTATGTTTTACACTTACTTGGGAAAGTGTCCTACAAATTTGATGGGCCTAGCAAGCCGTAAGAAGATCAATTGAAATAAAGGTGAACCAGCAATGAGACCACCGTCTCCATCTCCTCGTGATACATGTGGAAGTTTAAAAGTGTAGAAAACATTATCAAATTTTGACTTTTCTTCCTTCCATCTTATTTTTGTTGCTCGTTTATTTTTTTGTAGTTGTGATAGACCTGATAGTCTTCAGTTATCAGAATTTCTTCGATGAAGCATTGTTATCATTATCAATTTTGGATCATTTCCCCTTTACTTTTATTTTTGTTACTTATTGATCCCAACTGCAAGGCTATTCTGATATTCTACAAATGTAATCAGGATTGCCAATTTACGTATAACTTCTCGATTTTTCGATTCCGAAAATCACTCTCGAATAAGAAATGGAAATCTCAGATGGTAACACTGGACTTCGAAACATGAAGAGAAGAATGAAAAAATCTAAATATTATCAACACTGGACTAAGAGATTCGAAAAAAAAAAAAAAACAACCAAGAACCCTGGCCGCAATAGTAAATAAGACGGAAATAGAATAAAAAGGCTGCCCCTGACGTTGGAAGCCTGTCTGACATTGACAACGTCGAATAGATTTATCATTGGAAGCCAATAAGTGGACCTCACATAAATGTAGTCGTATAGCCAGAGGAGAGTTAAATGAGTTATATATCCGAGGTAAATATTTATATACATTTGAATACAAGCCAGCAAAAGTAGATTTCTAGGTAAGACAAATTATAAAGCCCATGTACTCTTTAGTTTTCATGGATAATAATGGCTGACCCAACAAGTTTTTAATTATCTAATTTTTGTACAGAGGCGGCTTTGCCACGTTTTTCATCTATAAATCCGGCTCTGCATATGCTTCGAATTAGAAGCAGAAATATCAACAAGGATGAAAATTAAGCATTCTCAACATTCATTCTCATAATTTATTTTTGACTAGATTTTTCTTTGTTTCAATTTTGATTGCAGATAACAGAAAAGAAAAAGCACACGGAATTAAAAAAAAAAAACGTCTTAATCCATGTCTGCCACAACCAGTGTGGTTCAAAATATTTTAGTTCGTGCAGGACCCTAGTAAGAATTTCTGATAATTTGAAAAAAGATTCTTTTAATTATTGCCTCAGTCAAATCGAGAGGAGAAGTACAATAATCCTAACTTATTGCTCCAATGGAGGGGGAGGGGTCAACTCAAAATTCACGCCTTGAAAGAATAATAATAAAAGCAGAAGTATTTTGTATCCAATAAAACGTTTCAATGATTCGTGATGTGAAATCTCTGGGAAATGACTTGACGTCTTCCGACTCAAACGCGCATATACACACATACTCATAGTCATTTACTCTGCTTAGTCGGACACAAAACATCACTATTAAGTGAAAATCGTATTCACTCTGCAGGAGAATGGTTTGAAAGCTTAGATTCTCGGCCATCGTACTACTGCAGGATCCCACATGCAGATATTCATTAAATTAATGAATTTAAAGTAAGTGAATATGAAGTGTTTCAAAAAGTAGAGATTCGGACGTTGTATCCTGAAGTAATTATTCTAATTGTTAATCACTGAAACCAACCACAACCAGACGTGTACTCTAAATAACAGACTCTTTTTTTGTATCTCCGTCACCTTTTTTTTTTTGTGAAGCCAGGATGAACTGGCGGAACGTGATGATAGACTGAAAAATCCCATTCGTACAAAACAGGGTCCACTGAATAGTCATTTCACTCAAACATTCTCGGATAGATTATTATCTTCATCAACACACTGAACATTTATATTCCCATTCCCATATTATAAACGTACAAAAATAAATAAATAAATGCACACAGGAAAGCATACAGTGAAAAGAATTTTACTTCTGAAATTCGAATTCAGTTTTTCTGATGACAGATCCGTCAAATATGGTGGAGTATGCTATTTTATTGCAGTTATAACCAAAATTGAACTTTCAAGGAAGAAATTTAATTATTGCAATACTTTGTAAAAAAGCATTTAACTGTGCACAGAAGATACAAGTCAAAAACATTCAGTAAATTTACAAAACCATACGTTTCATAAAACTACAGTGCAGAGATTATTAACAATTTTTTTCCTCATAATATTTTTCTTTCTTTAAAAAATATTCTACGAATTCAAAAAAGGATTCATCAGCGAGTAGCGGCGAAGAATATCTTTAATTCCTAGAGAAACAGAGACTGAAGTTTCCAGAATCGCGAGCGATTGTTGGTTCAATTTTGTTCGGGAATTTTTTCCATCAAAGGTTCCTCTTGTTTTGGGCGACCCGACTTTGCACAACAATGAAGCCCTCCTAACCGTAATTGAAGAAAATCTTAAGCTGGTAACACTGGAAACGATACACGAGTTCAAATCATAAACCATCTCAATGGACTCAGTAAAGTGTCAAAACTTGGTCAATGGGTTCCACATAATCTGACCGGTTCTCAACTGAATCCGAGAGTCACCATCTGTTCATCATTAAAGACAAGACATGCCTACGAAGCATTTCTAGAAATGGTGATTACCAGAGATGAAAAATGGAACCATAATAATCATTTTCAATGAAAGAGATAATGGTTACGACTCAAGGAAAAGCCTCGGTCTGTACCAAAACCAAGATTTCAGTCCGAGAAGGTAATGCTCTCTGCTTGGTAGAATATGAAGGATGTCGTCTATCATGGAGAGTTAAATTGTAATGAGACAGTCATGGCTATGAGGTTGGAATATTATTGTACCAATCATTGTTAAAAAAGCGAGCTTCATTGGTCAATCGGGAAGATGTTTTACTCTTGCATGACCAAGCAAGACCACTTGTTTTAATATGGAAGTCTTGTCTCATCCTCCGTATTTGCCAGACCTTAACCTGTTCCAAATATGTAGAATATATGTATTGGAGCCGCAATAAAGTTCATAAAATAGTTCTTTATTAGACTTCGAAATTCTTCCCGAAAATGATCAGAGACAGTCGAAAAACTGTTCCTCTATTTTTGTTACATACATACACATACACACACATATATATATATATATATATATATATATATATATATATATATATATATATATATATATATATATATATATGTGTGTATTCCTTTGCTAAGATAGGCTAGTTAGCACCCTTACGATGACTATGACTTCTGATGTCTCTATCCAGGCCTCTCTTATCACACGTTTTTTCTCTCTCTCGGCTTGGGTACCTGCTATGTGAATTTACCGACAACGTGCACCCCAAGTAGCGTCACTCACTCCACCCTTTAATACTGACTCATTCCTCTCTCAAAGGATTTAGTGCAAAGTGGGCTCAAACTATCTCAGCCACAGATTGAACTCGTCTCGCCGAGTCTTTAATCCTAGCCGTTAACCACTGGGTCACTCAGCACTTAAATTCCTTAGCTTAGGTATTGAATTTAGTGCTGGTTTTTACTGATACAGCAAAATAGTTCTGAGATTCACACGATACCAACGTGTAGATCCGCCCAGTCAAGA
>OY735219.1:47401552-47521552 GCA_963457665.1 Thysanoteuthis rhombus | reverse complement strand
ATATCTTCAAGTTAAACTAATTCGAATTGCCAGAGAAGTAGAGGGGGTATCACTAAGACCTTTTACCTTTAAATGAAGAAGAAAATAAAGTTTCTCATTATTGAATGATCCATGAAGTCAACAGGCATAGAATGTTCAAAGGATTTGCTCCCATCCGGAATAAAAAAAAATCATTAGATATTAATCCAGGATCTTCCAGAACTCATTGCAGTCTTCCAAGAGCCTCCAATAGTTTTGTACCGCCGAGAATTAATCTTAGTCTCTTGTCGACCAAAATGTCCAAGAGATAATATTGAAGAGAGGGAAAATGGACTCTCCCTGAGGTGATTATCACATTCCTATTAAAACCTTCCTATTATGACAAAACGATGAAGATTACGTCATAGAAACCCTTAAAACTTTATGTCTGATCATACATTAAAACTGCTCAAGTTGAGTTGAAATCTAAAATAAACTGTAATTAGGATATATAACCCTGCCATTTTTGACAGGTATAATAATGATGATGATAATAATAATAATAACAATAATGATAATAATAATACATTAGCTGAAGACCTGAGGAGACTTATTGTCACTCAGCCTTCAGCGATAACCACTGGGCAATCGGTGTGAAACTGTAAATCACAGTATTACTGCGACCTATGTGTACTAGGAGAGGAGGGCTGGAGACTTGAGGAGACTTGCTGTCACTCAAACTCCAGCGGTTACCACCAGGCAACTGGTGTGAGATTGCAAAAAAAAAAAAAAATAGATAAAATATTATTATCATTATTATTATTATTATTATTATTATTATTATTATTATTATTATGATGATGATGATGATGATGATGGTGATGATGATGATGATTTTTTTTCTACCTTTTCTGTGACTTGTTGCAGAGAAACTTTTCGGTTGTATATTTCGGTAAGACCTGTCTTCAGATCGTGCCAGATTCATACTTACTATTGGTTACTTTTATTTTCGATTAAGATGATGGTCAGATCATTTTGATTGACAATTTACTTCATAAAGACCGACCGACTGCCTACCATGAGTATTTTCTCATGTCAAGCCCTATTCAAAACCGTTACAATGAAACCTAATCTGGGGAGGGGGGGTGAAGAAACTAAATGAACTTAATTAATTCCAATTGTGTATGAAATCTGGGTCTGATGAGGAATAATGAAAAAAGTCAAAAATGCTGTGTTTTGTCCCTATTTCCATCTTTTTCAGCATTAGCCTCTTTTTCTGACCGTTCTGGAGAAACGTTTTGATTCTCCAAGATCAAATTGCGGTTCAAGTTTGACACCAAACTAACATCACAGATTGAGTTTCTTGACTTGGAAAGGAAACGCAGCTCAATCGTTTGTTTTTTAGGGGTTTTTTTTTCTCCCTCTATCTCTCTTCTAAGACTTCCGTACTTCGTCATTATGAAAGCTAGCTTTTGATGGGGACTGACGAGTAAGACTAAAGACAGGATTCATATAGTGATTGCAGTTTGTGGTGCTATCATTTTAAGCTTCTAATGTATATTTCTCTTTATTTTATATACTGCTGAGTGTCTATAAAGGAAAAAAAAACAATAAAACTTCAATGATGGTATTTATATCCTCGATAAAGATACTTAAGATTGAATAATGGATGGAGAAAAAGAAGTTTCTCTCTTTTCTTAAATAATTCTGATTACGAGGTCTGAAAAATGGATCAGCAGAAAAGTTGTGTTGACAACATCAAACATGGGACGAAGAGATTCAATCGTCTGAACAAAAGTACGTAAAAGTACTTCTTCTAGGAGTTATAGACCATATAAAAGAGCTTTCCCAAAAAGTGTGCAATAATATATGTATATATGCGTTCATTTATGTGTGTGTGTGTGTGTGTATTCATGCACACGCACACACACATGTATATATATATATATATATATATATATATATATATATATATATATATATATATATATATGTATATAAGTGTGTATGTGCTCATTTATATGTGACTTTATATTCATTCACACGCACACACACACTCACACACACATATATATATATATATATATATATATATATATATGTATATATATATATATATATATATGTATATATATATATATATATATATATATATATATATATATATATATATATATATATATATATATATATATATATATATATATATGTATGTATTGTTCCGTGAAATAAACAAGAAAGGGAAATAGGTAGAGAAAGTAAATTCTGTGGAGGAGTCTAATATTTCTGGTGACGTGTCTTTTGTTTAGATCTCATCAAGTTTGGCATCGACAGGGGCTTTCAACACCGACTGGTCGACGATTTTCCGGTTGCAATTAGTGTCAGGTATGATGGTGGCCCCTCTCCCCCCCCTTGACCCAGTCTCTGGGATTTTATGTTTATGTCTGTGTGCGACACACTGATGATTATTATGTCTTTTCAAATTCGAGCTTTGAGAGAAGAAGGAGAAGAAAGAAAGATGGAAAGGAGGAAAGAAAGGGAGAAAGAAAGAAAATGGGAGGATCACCCAAATATATCTAACAAGTCTCTAAAGGTACATCAATGATTATCTCCCCTGTCTATAACTAGATACTAACAAACAAACAGAAGTATATACATTTACTTAATTTGGGGTAATATAGTTGGAGACCAAAGAACTGAGAAGAATAAGAAGAAGGAGAAGAAATAAAAGAGGCGGAGGAGAAGAAGAAAATGATGAAGGACGCCTACCGTAACGCAATAATCAGCAAATCTTCCTCCAAATTTGCTGATGCAGAAGGTTCGATCAGAATTATTACAAAATTCCTGACACAGATGATTGATTTTTAAGGCAGAAAGTTCCTTCCAATTGTCCCAATCTTCATATCTGTCTAATGTAACTCGTGCCAGAATCAAATTCCGCAGAAACTTTTATTTCGACTGCAACTTTTTTGTAAATATAATTAATAAAAACACGTGTACCTATATTCTTGTGTGAACGGGGTATTTATTTATTTAAATGTAATAACACCCTTGCATAACTGTAAGATAAATTTCATTGATATCAACGACTTGTCAGTTTGGCTCACATTCAGTAAGAGGGCTGGCTACCACTCAATCGGTTGTGATTTCAACCCCCTGTTGGGAAATGTTAATCTTATAGATTTACTAGAATGAAATAAGACCTTGCATATTTCTAACGTGAAATTGTTACTTTTACTCCCAGAAATTTGGTGAAAATGGTTCTTGCTGTTACTGAAGAAAAACAAAGTCAACTCCTGATTTGGACTGGAGTTTGGCAATAATTTCAAAATACATAAGCAGAAGTACTGAAATAGACATATAGCGTCATACATGCATTGATATTAAGATTAAGGATTCCTTGTATTTCTTCTGTGGGTTCATGCCTCTCCAACGGCCAGCGACTAAGCTCCCTGAACAGAGGTCAGTCAAAAGGCATTCACTTTATCGTCATACATATACTTTAAAAAGTATACTTTTCATAAAAAAGTGTAATCAAGCAGAATATTTATCAGATATGAAAGCAATAATGAACATCAAAAGCTTTGTTCATTCAGACTTATCTATAGTTCTATCTGATAAGCTGAATATAGCGAAACAAGAGTATACCATTGTTTTAGACCAAATTCATGTTCGGACTAATTCATATATTGTCTCTTCTATAAGTATTGAGCTCTACTGGAGTAAAGATTCTTAAATATATTTATAGAGAGAGATACAGACAGACAGACTGGCTTTAGAGCTTTAAACACTAAATATATATAAAACAAAAACCTCTTTACAAGAATCGTCATTTCAGTTAATTATTTCCCGAAATCTGTTAATGTAATTTAAGTAATTCTTTTCAGTTGTTTTTGTGTTTTACACAGAATTTGACATTATAGTACTAAGTGTATTTATTTCTAGTTGGGATCATCAGTTGTTTGCCATGTAACCCTTTCGGGGATTTAAAAACAAAGTAGTTTTATTGACATTTCCCCCCTGACAGTTGAATTCTCCAATGGACCAAATGTATCTATCATAATTTAACCTATTGAAGTAGGTGACAAAGAGAATTAGTTATCAACTGCAAGATAAAAGCCCTGAATTACAGATAAAATTGAGCTGCTACCAATCAAAGTTAAATAGAACTGCGAAGGCGTAATTTTCCGCTATTCGCAATTATTTGTTTAAATAGATTTGGGATCTTAATTCCCAAACTGAAGAAAGTCTTTTTTAGTTTCATGTTAAGCCTTTCTTGCCGAATTCCAAACCGGAACTTAACTTTGTATTTCGATCGTAATAAGAACAATCTTCACCACATCTAAGGGAGTATACATTCTGCTACCGTGATTTGAAATCAAGACTAACTGATTTTTAGTCTCGTCTCTTACCCAATGAGCTAAATTGACTAGCCATACATTAGTACCCAAATTTGTTAGAAATATACAAGGGCTTATTTCATTCTAATTAGTGAATGAATGAATAAATGTACCTATAAATTGAGATTTTGAAACCATGACCAAGTGTTTGGTAGCCAGCTCTCTTGTAGGCCGAGCCGAACTTACAAGTCTAACATATCTACAAGATTCATCCTTATCTCTATCATTGTTTGGACTATCCTCATCTTGATTGTTTTCCATACAACGTTTCAGCTGTTGTACTCAACGGCCTTCATCAGGTATCATCTGGTAGGTATGGGGAAGTAACGAACCGAACCCTTTATTTAACCGACAGGGGGTATATAGACGGCACTCCCCTCTTAGCAGTAGTAGTATTTTCGAATTATTATCATTATAATATTGTCCACATGGATACATGGCGTAGGGGTTAGAGAATCAGACAGAATTACTGCAAGTATTCTAATGGTTCTAGGTTCAATCCCAGTCTGAGACAATTCAAAAATTCAGAGACACAAGATTCATCATACAGATAAGCACTTATTTCATCCTGATAATGAAATACATTCACTCTAAAACAGCATATCTTTATAAATTTTTCATCTCTTATAATTACGATACAAAAGTTGAAATAATCATATTCAATCAGATTTGAAGTACGGATGGAGTTTGACCTTGCAGAAGCCAAACTTGCGAATATTATCCTTGCACAGAATTGGAGTCTTTGTCGTATACTGGATGTTTTTCACAACGAATTAACTGATAAGAGAAAAGTTGTATAATCGACACCGTCGTTAAGAACAATCTACCCCATGTAGATTATTGTTAAATAAAGGTTGGTTTAAAATTCTCAGAAAGGTTACCGAATACAACTGGTATCTGTGAAGGATTAAAGGGTACCATGACCGATAGGTTATAACTATAACCAGAATGAGGACACTAGTCCAAATGGATCACTATATATATATATATATATATATATATATATATATATATATATATATATATATATATATATATATATATATATATATATATATATATATATATATATATATATATATATATATATATATATATATGTGTGTATCTGATAATTTGTTCAGTGATAATGGGTTTTTTACACCCCACCTCCACGCCAAAATTTGCTGTGCCACAATTGATAAAAGTTTGAATTAGGCCTGCGAATGAGGCACCCAGTGAGGCTCAAACTCACGACACCATCTTTCTAACCATCACCCATCAATTCACAACCGTCATCAATACGTGTCGAGTAAATACCCCTAAATTTACCAGGATAGACGTTGCCAGTTCATTTTATAATAATAAAATTTGCTATAGATTCGCCATAGGTGAATTAAATGAATATTTTCCTCTGAAGGGCTGCAATTCTAGTTTGCTAACGCTCTCTGTTAAGAACTTAGACACTCCGTACAAGAGCAGATGTGCATTGACTGTTGGGTTCACCCCCACCCCCCTCACAGGAGTAATACGACAAATAGCATCCCGTGCAGATTAGAATCCTAGCCCGAGTCACATCCCTGGAAAATAGCTCGCGTCAGCTTCTGTCAGTAAGTCTTAGATCTCAAAATTGCAGACAGCTGTATCGTCCCGATTCTCCTTCAATAGAACTTTATAGCCAGCTCAGACATGAACTAATTATGGAATGATCACGTCCGTTTGTTTAACCACAGATCAGCTATACTGGCGGATTTTCGTGCAAAGGCGCGGCAGACCTCCCATAGCTAGCTTGCATATGTCCGGAGAAAGACACTCCTGACAAACCAACGACCTGGGGACCTCGCTCTTATCCAAGTCACCATCTGGACCGTATTATGCAAAGCCTGGGGTGGAGTCTGCCTTGAGCATGTCGCCCCGCTGTATAGGCTGCGGAGAACCCTTCTAAAAATCTTCGTTCGCAAAGCCAAGCCATTCATTAATTTCATCCATAAAAGTATGGCAGATATAGGAGTACAGAAACATTCGAGAGCACATGGAAAAATAGATAAGAAGATATCAAGAGAGATAGACAAGAACATACTGAGATAGATGGATATAAACAGTCTTGGACAGGTATTTAGTTACCAGGCAAAAATACCGTGACGGTCGTTGTGATACTGATAATAAGATCAGGCGCCGTATGGGGACGGGAACATGATGATTAACCGTCGCGTCTCTCACAGTTGCTCCCTGTTGGAACTAATCGATTGGACCTGTTAGGCTTTGAAGTAACTGGTATATATATATATATATATATATGTATATATATATATGTATATATATATATATATATATGTGTGTGTGTGTGTGTATGTGCGTGCGTGTATGTATGTATATATATGTATGTATACATATATATTGTTTTAGTGTGAATGTATTTTTTTATCAGAACGAAATAGGCGCGTATCTGTAATATATATATATATATATATATATATATATATATATATATATATATACAAATTTGTCGTGAGGATACCAAAAGTGTTATATATATATATATATGTATAATGTGTACTGCAGAGAGTGAGACAGACTCGGGAGGAAAGTGTTAAGAGGTAAGGTTTATTGATCCTTAAATGTAAATTGTCCAGACATGTTTCGGGATTCTTCCCATCTTCAGTGGTGTGTGCTGTGAGAGTATGTGTTAAAAGATCCCATGTGGAACCAGAGTCCACTATCAGGAGCTATGCATTGTGGGTAAATTGTGTTGTAAGGGCTACTGGAGGCTTCCAGCTGAGTGGGAGAATCTCCAGTTAGGTATCAGGTTTTTGGTTAAGCAGTAGCAGTTGGCTTTGGGGAGGGCAGAGTGTGTCAGGGTAGGGGGAGTGATGTGGAGTTAGATTTTTTGGTATGTTAGGGATAGTGTAAATGGAGGGATGGTGAGGTCAAGGAGCTATATAGGTTTCAACCTTATAAGTTATTGAAAATGTGTTGGCTATGATTTGGACAGGGGTTATAACTAGCTAAGGTGAATTTATCTATGGGTCTGGTTGACTTTGAAGCTTCCATTGTTGAATGTATCTTAGATGTTGGTGTAAGGATATTAATGGTAGGAGTTTTGTGTATTAGGGTTCTGTGTGGTGAGGGTTGTTCAGTTTAGTATTTAATCCATTAGGATATAGGGTTTTGAGTTTGTTGATCCACATATCTTCGTGTTTCTCTAGAACTTTAGTTATGTCAATTGGGGTAGTTTTTTTCTATTTCTATGATGGTAAAGCCAGCGTCCGTGGCAAAATTTTGGTCAGGTGTACAAAAGTGTAGTTCCACGGGAAGTGGGCTACGATTGTTTCGTGACTTAATCCTATGTCTATAATTGTTGAGTCTAATATTAAATTGCCACTCGGACTTGCCTATGCACTGTAACTTACATCTATTGCACTCTAGAAGGTATATAATGTTCTTACTGCGGCAGTTGCTATTGTGATACATGTGGTAACTCTCTTTTGTGGTAGTGTTTGTGAATGTGTTAGTGTGCTTGAGGTGGTTGCAACATAGACTGTTTCTTATGTCGCAAGGTTTGCAGAATTTAGTGGTTCTAGCTGTATTTTTATGTACGTCTTCATTGTTAGTGATATTATTGCTACTATTCATGTCTCTGATGTTTTGGGGCCTGCGGCAAACGATGATATATGTAAATATATAACACTTTTGCTATCTTCACGACAAATTTGTTTCATAATTTCAGACTCTCTTCTCCTAATAGTAACATATTTTATATCGACCAGACAGGATAAGGAGACACACAGTTTCTCGATGGTTGGAGATGTTTTTAGTCCAAAACTCGCGAGAATGGCCCAAAATATTCAAATGCAAAAAATAATCCTGATTCCTGGTAGTCAAAATTACTCAAAATTTAAATTTGACCTAACCAAAACGTCCGTGGTCGAATGCTTTTCAAAAAGGCCAGATTTGACGAATTTGGGCATACTTTCTTTTCATGAATTTTCAAATAGAATAATGAAATATTTTTAATGAAATGAGTTCCCACCAAACAGCTCAAATTGGGATAAAACTTTGAATAACAATTAAATATGAAATACTTCATCTAAAAATAATTAGAATACCTATTAAATTAGCTTTATTCTCCTATCTACCGATTCACTGTGGGTGTGTTTGCTAGCCTAGCGTGAATTGGTCAGATTAATGGGAAAGCAAAAGTTGACAAAATGAAAAAAAAATTTTAAAAGCAATAAAAATTGAACGTCTTATTTTGGTCTAAACTGAGTTTAGAAATCCGGAAGTAATTGACGATATCCAATCTCGAGGATCAAGGCGAATATACCAAGCGACCAGCACCTGTACTGGTTGAACCCTCTTTCTTAATGTCGAACAAAAATAAATTTGATAGGTAAGGCCCTGGATTGGTCACCCAAGTTTCATCGTCTTTGTCGGCAACGGTGCAGACTGTGACATGGTGTTCACCTTTCACCTTGCCTTTTCTGATATTACAAACATGGCCCGTCGTTACCGTCAATTCACCGGATGTTGAGTAGAACCGCACTTGTCTGCCCCATACGACAAATGAATCCACAAAAGTCTGTGCGTGTATACACACACACACACACACACACACATATATATATATATGTTATAAAACACGCATGCACTCACACACACACACACGCATACACACACACACACACACACATATATATATATATATATATATATAGAGAGAGAGAGAGAGAGAGAGAGAGAGAGAGAGAGAGAGAGAGAGAGAGAAAGAGAAAGAGAAAGAGAAAAAGTCTCGAGAAGCCAAAGGGCCAAGCACATTTCCCTGTATAATATTTAATCTATTTAAATAGTATTCGCCACTGAATTAGGTGCATTCACAACAAATGAGATTATGTTGAAAAATGAGTATTTGTCATGTAAAATAAATCCTTTTTCATCATCTTTATGTATTTGCTTTTTTCTTGAGCAGATACGGAACCAGGGCTGAATGATTGGATTCAAACTCCCTCCTCCCAAACTTCTTCAAGACTGTCTCTCGTAAAATGTTCAATAATGAATAGAAAACCAAGGGGTGGGGGTAAAGTTGAGGCTAGTCCGACTGGAAGAAATAAATAAATATAGAATTTTTAAAATCGTTACCCCTCACCAGAGAGTTACGTTTTGACTTAACTCAGATGCAAACCAGTGTTGCCAATTCAGCGTTTTTCCCATTGTATTTAGAACGTTTCTCATTTTGTTTAAAAATCCACCAACGCCATTTTTCACGCATTTTAGCGTCATTTCATTGGAATTTTTTGCTAATTTTTTTATTGTCCTTAGCCCCTTTTTTTTTTTAATTCAACAATCTAGCGATTTTCAGCCCCATGAATGCTCAATACTTGGCTCACTATGTTTTTTTTTTAATTTTCTTCTGGCGTTTTTGATGCTTTTAGAGATTGATCTAGCGCGAAAAAATGTTCGAATTGG
The DNA here is from genome assembly GCA_963457665.1 of Thysanoteuthis rhombus. Taxonomy (NCBI): domain Eukaryota; kingdom Metazoa; phylum Mollusca; class Cephalopoda; order Oegopsida; family Thysanoteuthidae; genus Thysanoteuthis; species Thysanoteuthis major. Next base: position 47,511,752 of record OY735219.1, on the reverse strand, counting down.
CAGCACTGCTTGACCCCCCACTTTTTTCCTTGACCTGGCTCTACTGCTGTATGTGTGTGTACTGTGTGTGCGCGTCCATCTGCCAGTCAGTCTGTCTGTGTTTCGTTGGGATGTGATGATTAGCTAAGTTGATTTGTTCTCGCAGATCTTCATAGAAAGTCTTATCCCAGTATAAGTATCACACACAAATGGACATCTTCATAGTTATTGGAAATGCAAGCATATATTTTCAGTCACACACACACACACACACACACACACACACATATATATATATATATATATATATATATATATAGAGAGAGAGAGAGAGAGATAGAGAGAGAGAGAGAGAGAGAGAAAGGTATGGATAGATAGAAGGTAAATGTACTTGAATGCGTATAATGAGTATATTTAAAATCCATTACATATGCACATCTTTTGACACGCACGAACGAAAATGTAAGCAAAGATGTTCTTGCGAACGTAGGATTATGTAAATAAAAACAATATACATCAATGAACATTGGAGGACTGCCAAGTGGAGGGTGGAAATGTACACACGAATGCTCTCCCAGCCGCACCTCATCAAACCTGTTTGAAGCCAACCACCCACCACCTTAAGGGATCGTTCCCAAGGGGGGGAGGAGGGCATATTTTCTGCTAGTCCTCGTCCTAGCTCTCCAACCAGACCGCATCGGTACATTCGACGATGCTAAGGAGAAAGTGACAAATTTCCCTTTGAACCGCGAGGTTGTTGCTTTAGCGCCAACTTCAACGAACTTGAAGATATTGGAATGAAAGCATTGGCATGTGGAAGAGGAAAAGAAGAGGAATTAGACTCGTTAGTATCGAGGGTTGTACCGAATCAGCTTTCAAAGGACTTGAGGGCAACACGAGGCAGGGTCATGGAAAAATTGATCATTAAAGGCTGTCGTAGAATTGGCAAATGGACGATCTCAGATAAGAAGAAAGACCGGAGCTTGCAGCAGCCGAAACGTTGCGATAAAGACAACAAAGAATAGTCAAGTAGTCCGAATAAAAATCCATCGCTTGTTCCTTCCAAACTATCAATATCTACTAGCCGACCCCGTGGCTATTTCCCTAGTGTTGATAATTGAGATTATCCATTATCCCATGCCTCTCCTCTTCTCTCACCAATATCGGAACAAAGCAGCTGATGGTGCTGGGCTTGGACAAAGTAGGGATCGGGCGGGACCACTTCGTGACTTGCGTAGAGATTATTGGAGACATATTTGAAAAATAATTTTTATGTCACTGTTTTTACTTTTTTTCTTCGCGTATTCCTTTAGGTACGCTCTGTGAAAACGGTCAAAATTCTGCTAATTAAGAAAAAAACAAAAAAATGAAAAATTTTATCATTGTAAAACGTAACATACGGCCCTGTTTTCCATCGTTAAAAATGAAACTTGGAAGCACCCAGAGAGTGCAAACTTCTGCTAACGCCATTGTCAGGGGAAGTGATTGCTCATGGATCCACTCGAAAATTTATTGTTTCCTCCCATAGCCCATTGTCCACACTTCCTCGAAGTTTCATTCAAATTCACTTTTGAAGATATCGTGTGGACAAGTATGAATGTATATACATCAATGTATGGGAAAAACGGAAAATATCTCACACCCAAGAAGAAAAGGGGGGTAATTTCGCATGGATCCCCTCCAATATTTAACCACCACTGTCGTCTCTATCTCTTTCCTCTCTTTATTTATCTACATATGTGTCTATTTTTCCTTTCTCCTGTTTTTTGTTCGTATTTCTCTAGCTTCCTCTCCTCCTAGTTTTCCTCCTCCACTTATTCGCCCTCTTCCCAACTTTTCCTGATTCTTTCCTGTGTCCAACTCAGAAAAGCCGAGTTTCACGCAGGTACTACACTCAAATCCTGGGTAGAAAACTGTGACGGTCTTACGTACAAACAGTATTGTATTATTCATGTTCGGTCTGTCGATTGAATTATCCGTGAATAATATGTAATTAAATTCTTCCAACCTTATCCGCCTGTCTGTACTGCCCATGGATGTTCGGAGAATCGTTTACAAAAAGTAAGACCCTCCCAAGTATTATTGCTCGCTTCGAAATTCACGGAACAAAAGAGCCAGGCGCCCTGGGAGAGACTGAACTTACAACACAAGGGAACGCTCTGGAACAGCGCTTCTTAAACAAGAGAATGGTTCCCCCAAAGGCGAATGAAATTATTTTGAGGGTAAATGAAATTAGATGAGTGAATTAAGGATGATTCAAACAAGAATGGCGTATGACTTGATTTAATTACACGTTTATACTTTTCAATACTTGAAAAATATTTCTTGTGTTTCTAAGAATGTAATCCTAAGCCAGGGCTGGAGAGTGGAGCCCAAACCAGTGGGCGGTCTCTGCACTTGACTGTGGACTGTAGGTCGACTTAGGGGACAGTTCAGGTTTCCGGACTAAGTGATGACAATATTGCTTGGGCCAGGAGCTGATATCAGACACCTCGAAACAGGTAATCCAAATAGAGTTAAACGGAAGGCGAAAGGGAAGGACCAAAGCAGCAGGAATTATTGGTGCAGTGCCGGTTGGGGGATTGGAATGCCACTGGAACACAAGTCAAGGTTTGATCAACTGTAGATGGGTCGCTTTAGCGAGGGTGTGTGACGTTGAAAAACCTGAATCACCCAATCACTGATGCATCTTTGCATGTATCTAAAAACCATAAGATTGTTGTTTACGCACAAATTACTAAATTATAATGATTTTCTGTTAATTTTTGTCTTCCATAGTTTCATTTATGCACTTTTATGATGTCCAAAGACCTGAATAAAAAGAAAAACGTAAGAAATGATTCAATTTATGCATTTTGCTCTTGATACCTAATGAGTTAGAATTATATTCAATAGAGAATAAAACAACATGATTTAAAAAAGGAAATTATCGAACGATGCGACCACATTCTACTCACCATCATTACAATGCAATATGTCTTTTACTAACATCACTCTCTTCTATGGCAGGCTGAGAAGATTCACTTTTAATATAAAGATTGGTAAAAAAACCCAACTTCCTAAAGAAAGCATGTCTGATCTGATCGTTTGGTTCATTGAAATTGTATGACATCATCAAAGAATGCTTTTATTCTCTGAATGATGTAATTTCAAATGGTTGCATTGTGATTACATTGTAAACTAAACCCCTTTCTAAAACATAACGTAACCGGCAGAAGCTTCCATGATTTAGTTTTATTCTTTGTTCCAGCACGGTGAAGATGCAGGAGCCAAAATCCTAGCATGTGCCGAGAATCTATTTCGAACATATTGGGGGCGGAACAACCGACCGTCCTACAAATCCTCTTAGTGAGATGCATTTACGCGGGAACACATTCTAAAAAAATAATCGTAGATGAATGAATTTTTTTGATACAGACTCGAAGGTGAATTCCATTGAGATAATTTAAGATGCACTGGCCTACAAGTCAGTTTTGGTAACTATCACTCTACCGTAGGCGCCTGGCTTACCCCCCCCCCTCTCTCTCTCTCTCTCTTACACGTTCAGGTCGTGAGATACAATTTGAGGAAGTTTTTTTTTTTTCAGAATGACGCTTTACAGTTTTCAGTTTTGAAATCGATTTCATTGTAGACTTTACTTGCATTTCTTGTCACTCCGAGATCAGCCAGAAAGGAGGAGAAAAAAAGATCGGTTTCCCCGCGGGAGGATTAACGGGATCATCGTCGGAGGCATTTTTTCATGCTCTCCAGCGGCTTGCGACAGCCAGTATCCCCAAGAAGTCACTAATCTTAGTATTGTCCAGGCTTGACGTTGCTCAACTTCGGTGATCATACGAAAATAGCAAAGGCAATTCTTACAAGACATGGAGTACATTCTTGAAAAAAAGAAAACAAGATGGAAATAAATAAATAATATAAGTAGGGCAGGATGAGTTTGGCCACGCCTAAAATCGACACCACGTGTACAAACATATTGTATGGGTAATGAGAAAAGGTTTCTCCCTAATTGCACCAGTCATTGAGCGGGAATATTGTCTTTTTTGTTGGTGCTGTACTATTGTTGCCGTCAAGCGTATTTCCGTTGCTAGGAATGATAATAATGTCACTAACAGTCATGGTAGGAGACGGAGATGAGGGGAAAAAGATGGAAACATCGGAAACAAAATAGACTGTTAAGGGACCGGAAGATACTTGAACAGATAGAGTTGCGAACAAAGACACTCCTAGGATGGTACAGAAACATGCATACATAAGAGGTATTTCACACACATGTACATACACACCCAAACGCACACACGCACACACACACAAACACACACACATATATATATATATATATATATATATATATATATATATATATATATATATATACATATATGTATATATATATATATCCTAGAAAGCTTTACAATTTTAAACACCCAACATTAAAAAACTTTTTCAAAACTGTTTTGTGTCACTTCAGTCACTTATTTCCCAAAATCTGTCAATGCAATTAATGTGTTCGGTGTTTTTTCCCAAACTTCATATATACTTTGTTATTTTGGAACAATGTGTATTTTTTCTCTTGATGGGATCATCAATTATTTACCATGTAACGGTTTCGGGGATTTCAAAAAGAAAACAGTTGTATTAAGATGGCACTACAGCAGTATTGATCAAATATCACCGCCCTTTCAGCTATGATTTTATCATATAGCTTATATCATACATGCAATTTATTTCATATTGGGTATTATTATAATGTATTGTATATAGATGTTATTTTATTTTATACTTTACAACATTTTTTGAAACAGGGCTTACTTTTGTAGGTTACCCCAAAACGTATTTGAGGATGGGGGATCAGAAAGTATTACAACAGACGTGACTCGCTGTTTGTGTCACTTCTAGTGAGTGTTCACCGATGTGAATATTAAATCCCTTGTGTCGGCGTTGATCTTAGACTCTATACATATATCGAGAGAGAGAGAGAGGCTCACTTTACCTAAAAACAAAGATTCATGTAGCATCCAGTGAGGAAATACTTCCCAAAGAATGGCTTGTGAGACTGTCTTCACAGACACCCCCTATGCGCTCAAACATACACATACTCATACATCCATATTGGCTGCAAGGATCGAACCTGTGACCAATGGAAGCCGTCTTAACGTGATACTGATCTTACCACTGAGCTAAATAGCCCGCTTGAGAGTCAGCGGCCCAAAAAACTGCTTCATGTCCAAACCTCATCTTCATTTATTTTATACATCTGTTCAATTGTTTCTCAACGTCGACAATTATATCATTGATAAATGGTTATATAATCCGATAGAGCCCAACTGACATATTCATCGTATACTAACGGGAGGTCAGTTCAAATTGAGTTTCAAATAAAATAAAGCATTCATAATTGTTCTGGCGGAATACATATCCATTTCTTAATAATAGAATCGTCCGCGTTGAGGAACAATACAGCATTGAATGGACAAGACTTTGACAGAAAGCAGTTATTTGGTCCTCTGACGGGTTATTTAGCGGGCTATTTAGCTCAATGGTAGGAGTAGCGTCATATATATATATATATATATATATATATATATATATATATATATATATATATATATATATATATAGTGTATGTATATGTGTGTGTGTGTGCCGGTGGATTAAAGACAAAAAAGGTTTGTATATGAAATAATTCATTATTGTTCATTCTTTCATTTCATTATTTTGAGTCGATAGCAAACTACTGCTGACTTATCGTCATCATCAGTGCATGATCATAAAGTGACATAGAGCTATTTGTATAACCGTTAATGTATGTGGTGAGGATGCGTTATAAGATCTGTTATCTATTGCTTTTTATATAAAGGGTAAAAACAACGAGAACTACTATGAATCTTGTAGACTCTTGCTGGTGTAGCGTCTTCTACACTGACTGTGCTTCGTATTTATTATGGCCCTGTGCTATACTGGTGGGTCATGAGGCATTTTATATGATCCTAAATTGAATATAACTCGTCGAACATACTGGATTAATTGAGGACACATCTAATTACTAATAATCTCTCAAATTCCCGACAGTCTCAAACTTTGATTTGAAACCTCTTATTTGTGCCCAGAAACATCGAATTAGAGGGTAAAAGAAAAAAAAAGAAGAAATTAAAGAACATATAGAAAGGGTTCTTTTTGTACTTACCTTGACAACTTATGTACATAATTTACTCCAAAAATACAATGAAATACCAATCACAACTTACTGCTTACGGATCCATTAATGATTACACAGAAATGATGATAGTTAAGAATAATCATATGAATATATTGAAATATATCATCGAGAGCTGACGGCCAAATCGCGTTAGATACACCGGTGCTCGTGCGATCGTCAAAGTTAAGCAACGTCAAGCCAGGTGACGTAAGCGAGAAAAGTAAGGGGCGTCATTTCGGATTCTGGTCATCTCTAAGTCTATTTGACATATTGGGAACCGAGACAAAAGGAAAATTAAGATACGGGAATCCCGGGCAGAGATGATAGATGCCGTAGCCAGCGTAAGGGCAAAAGCTAGCTTCATATTCGAAAACTATAATAAATGGTTTGTGATTTCACAGAAGAACCTCATGAACCATGTAACTCACCGTCCATCATTTATGATCTTCATTGCACCCAATTTGACTCGCTCCGAAAGGTATCTCTTTTCTGTCAAACCGGGTAAATACGATTCTTTTAATTGAATTAAAATTACGCATTTATTTTGTTTGAAAAAAAAACACTCAATGTAGGGAAGGTGGCCCGATTGTAAATCGTGAAGTTTCTCTCACTCGATGTTATAAATGGCGCACAACATGCCTTTTTGTTAGTTTCTTTTTTTTCACATGGAGTGAATGACTGTGTGGGAAACTCATGGAAGTAAAACGGAAGTTAATACATAAATGATATTGTTATTGCTTTGAATAATTTGAATTGCTTATATCTGTTGAAAAATTGATTAGTAATACATATTGTATAGCTGACAACTGGTGTAAGGTCACTTGCTCCTGGTGACCTTCTGGAATGAGTCTAATTTGGGTCCAATAAAGGTAACAGGTGCCTATGAGTCGACGCTTGCAACTAAGTTCCAGTAATTAAGTGGAAAGAACGGTCGCACGTTAAACGTGAGTCCCCCCCCCCATCGGAAAATAGGGTCATGAGTTGGAATCTCACCTGGAACTTATCCTTCATTCCGATCCGTGCTATTAATCTATTTACTTACTGCTGAAGAGAACCAAACCTGATTTTAGTTGCGATAAAAAGCAACAGCAATTAAGATATAGGTGAATAGTAGCAAAAATGAATAATAATGATTTATAATACTTCATCTACTAAAACAAATAAAAAGAAAATAAGCTACTAAACTAGTTTTCTAATTACTTCTCCACAACCAGGTGTCTTTCTGCACAGGTAATTACTAGTTGTCCATGAAAGACCACACACGGCGAGATAAACTCTAGAAAAGATCAAATTGCTGGCTGCAATATTCTACCACTTCTTCCTAACTCAACCAGTCTTGCCAGCTGGAAACATTCGCATTAAATGGACCACAAAAAGCGTCAAAAACTGCCAAAATGTGCTAAAAAAAATGCTTAGCAACTTATGATCATTTTAATAGCTAAAAATGACTACGTCTGTTGAAAATTGCAAGGAAGTAGCTAGAGATTTAGAGAAAGCTGAAAAATATCACCAAAAATGATCTAAAAATAGCTCTAAATGTTGAATTTTAGCGCTAAATTTAGCATGAAAGGCGCTAAATTGACAACATTGCAATCAGCTTGAGCCTTCTAAGATTTCCATCTAATCTGATCAGTAGAACATTTTACTGGCAAAAAACTTCAAAAGGATGAAAGAGATCACTTCAGCATTATTAAATTTCTTCTCGTTCCAGAAACCGGATTTTTCCAACAAGCAGTAAAAGAATAAGATTCACTGTGCTAAAGATGATTATGATCTTGACAGAAGAATTTAATTTTTTAGAAGCGTATAAGAGGCTCTACCGGTCGCTTGGTCTGTCCCTTTATTGTTTTTCAACTGTCTCAAGTCAGATTTACTTGAAACTTGGAAGAAAAGTGTCACTTGATAAGATGCTTCATGCCAAGAAAAATCTTGCACTCGGGGTTTCATCGTCTGGCAATAATGGTGTTTAAACTCTACGCTTCAAAATCAATTTTCTCAGCTGTTCCTTGTCAGATTTAATTGAAATTTGATAGAAAGATGTTCCTTGATAAACATCTTATCTTTCTTACCTAATATTATCCTCTACTCAGAATCACGTGATCTGGCAGTAATGGCGTTTAAACTTTATAGTGGACGCCTCATTGAGCATTTGGTTCTTGTTTAACATTTGAACGGCTTTATATCTGGGCTCTAAAATTCACACACACACACACACACACATATATATATATATATATACATACATACATACACACACACACACATATATATATATATATATATATATATATATATATATATATATATGCTAGTATACTCAAATACACGAGTATTGATGTATACATTCACGTACATAAACACCAATGAGTATGTACGTATGTTTGTGTATGTATATGTGTGTATGTGTACGCGCGCGCACGTGCACTCGCACTGCGTACATGTTGTGGGCAACCTTTTAGAGTATAGATAAAATTATACGTGTCATTTAATCTACAGCGAAGTTCTAAAAGTTAGGAGGAAAAACTTTAGGGAAAAACAGAAAGAGAAATTCAATCGTTGATAGGAGCAAAATGTTATCGGCTAAAGTTACGTCAAAGTCGTTTGAACAGTAACTGGTTTGACGTAAACTGCATTTTATCTTTCTGATAAGAGTATTTTTCCGGGAAATAAGGCTCACTGGATATGCATACACATCCATCAATGACAATGTATGCAAAACAAGATGAAAAGAAGCGATTATATCGCTCTGTCGCTTTAACATAAACATGTATTTATACATATATATTTAATGTCTTTAGTGTTTGATGCTGTAAAGCTTTCTTGATATATATATATATATATATATATATATATATATATATATATATATATATATATATATATATATATGTATGAAAGTGTGTGTGTTCGCCTTTCTTTATGTATATATATGCCTGTATGTATGTGTGAATATCTATACCTTATGCATATCTTATTTAAATTTATGAGTATTTATATCTTATGCATTATGTGTGTGTATAAAGCAAATATATTGACTTTACAAATCAAACATAATTTTCTTCTCCATGAAGGGGTCTTTGATTTTCAAAGATAGTATTATTACTAATTTTCCCATCTTATTACTTAACCAGCCAACAGTATTTTCAATGTTTTATAAAATAAAGGAAAAAAGTGGAGCCCTCAATTGCTTCAGACGCCAATAGATGAGATCGAAAAATCTCTTTTTGGAAAACACAGAACAAAAAATCAAGTGCATGTTTTCGTCTATTTATTTTTCCATGAAATATATAAATGTATATTAAACAGATATATTTGCCAATATATATATATATATATATATATATATATATATATATATATATATATAATTACGGTGGATGCTAACATTTCGTGCCTAATGCACTCATCAGCAACTGAATGCACACCCGAGTTAGTTAAGAAAGTTCGACGGAAAATCGTTGGGAAAAGTGGATTCATTCAGTAAAATTTAGAAGTCGACTTGCCGATTCCGTTTTTCCGTGCTAATCACGCTCATCATGCTCGCTAACCTGGGAAGGTAACAGCAGACACCCATGAAAACGAATGAATGAAAGAATGAATGAAACTGCGCAACTATCATAAACGTAATGAGTGAATCCTGACGTACAACATATATCAGAATTCGAATAGATCTAATATTATAATAATAATAATAATAATAATAATAATAATAATAATAATAATAATAATAATGATAATAATAATAATAATAATAATAATAATAATAATAAATCATAAAGAGCGCGAGGGATAGTGCAACAAACAATAAAGTAGAAAACAATGGAACAGTACAGCAAACTAGAAAAGAAAAGTGGGAAGGGAAAAAATTGTACGGCGAGTTTAAAAGACAGATAAAAGATATAGCAGACGAGAAATCATGGACGTGGTTACGAAAGGGAAACCTTAAGAGAGAAACAGAATCGCTCATCATGGCAGCCCAAAACAAAAGCATAAGGACAAACTACATAAAAGCAAAAATCGACAGAACACAGACAAACAGCAAATGCCGCATGTGCGGTGAAAGAGATGAGACAGTAAACCACATAACTAGTGAATGTAGCCAACTCGCCCAGAAGGAGTATAAGCATAGACACGATAGAGTAGCAACGATGATACACTGGGAACTAAGTAAACAAATGGGATTCAACCATGGGGAAAAGTGGTATCAGCACAAGCCAGAGGCAGTTTTGGAGAATGACAACCACAAACTACTGTGGGACTTTGACATCCAAACTGACCACCTCATCCAGGCAAGAAGGCTGGACTTAGTAATAGTAGACAAAAAAAGGAAGGCCTGCCAAATACTAGACGTTGCTGTACCTGCAGACCATAGAGTAAAAAAGAAGGAGGGTGAAAAAAGGGAAAAATACCAGGACCTAGCAAGGGAGTTAAAGAAAATGTGGAACATGAGAACCAGGGTAGTACCGGTCATAGTGGGAGCACTAGGAACTGTCCCCAAAACGCTGAGGGAGAGACTGGAGGAGATCGGGATTAGGGGGAGGATAGAGACCGTACAGACCACAGCACTACTGGGAACTGCACGGATACTGAGGAAGGTGCTAGAGATATAAGGACTGCAACGAATCGTAGCTCTGTCATGATATGCGAAAGAGAGAGGAGACGTTAGCTGAAGACCTGAGGAGACTTATTGTCACTCAGCCTTCAGCGATAACCACTGGGCAACCGGTGTGAAACTGTAAATCGCAGAATTACTGCGACCTATGAGTACTAGGAGAGGAGGGCTGGAGACTTGAGGAGACTTGCTGTCACTCAAACTCCAGCGGTTACCACCAGGCAACTGGTGTGAGATTCCAAATAATAATAATAATAATAATAATAATAATAATAATAATAATAATAATAATAATAATAATAATAATATTAAAACACCAGGCAACTGGGGTGAGATTGCAAATAATAATAATAATGCTATATATGTATATATATATATAAAAAAATATATATATATATTATTATATTATATATCATATTATATTATATATCATTATATATATTATATTATTACATGTATTAGATATTATATATCATTATGTATTGTTATATTATAATATATATATAAATATAATATAATTATATATAATAATATATGATATATATAATAATGTATATAACAATGATATGATATATATGATAATAAAATAATATATACATATATAATAATATATAATATGATATAATAATATAATAGATCGAATAGATCACTCCCAAAAATACGATATTTAAAGGCTTACTTTTCATCGTAGTTCATCAATTATTCTAAGACCTAAATGATAAAAATAGGGGTCTGCCAGAATATTCCCTATATAAAAGAGGGGCTTCAGACAATTACGTTTTCTTTGATTCCTTTATTTCTCCGTTTCCTTTCTTTCTATCTCCCTTTTTTCTAATATCTTTTTTCATTCTTTCTTTATCTTTGTAGCGTTCTTTTTCTTTTCTTTCTCTCTTTCTTTTGTTCCAACTGATTTTCTTCCCTTCTCTTTTTCTTTCTAACCTTCTTCATACTTTTCTTTTCTTTCTCTTTTTTCTTTCCTTTTCTTCTCTTTTGCTTCTTGCAAACCTTTTCTTTCCTCTTTTTTCTTCCCCGTTCTTTGTTTTCCTTCCTTTCTTTCTTTCCTTCTCTTTTAAACTTTCTTTTTTTTTTCTTTTTCTCTCTTTTTCTTGTAACTTCCATTTTCTTTATTCCTTTCTCCCTTCTCGGTATCCTTTTTTTCTATCTTTTTCCTCCTTTTCTTTTCATCTCTTTTTTTCTTTCTCTGTTTCTTTTCCTTCATTTGTTCTTTTTCTTTCACCTTTCATATTTTTCTCTCTTCCTCCTTTCCTTCCTTTTTTCTTCTTTGTTCCCCTTCTTCCCTTTCTTTCTTTCTTTCTTTCTTTCTTTCTTTCTTTCTTTCTTTCTTTCTTTCTGTCTTTCTTCCTTCAGACACGATACCGAATCTTGTTTGATTGTACACCATTATCTCGCTCTTACATTTCTCTCTAATGGAATTTACAAGCAATCTTTGTACACGGCTTACAGAAACGTCTGTAACTGTAAAGAGCCCAATTCTATTGACGCCTTCCTTTCTCATAGAAAAGATAACGTCAAGAAACAAAAATTGAAGCTTCTGACTATTTATCCGTCTTATCAGTCCCCTCCAACTGTGGCCTGTTTCCTCTGACCCCTTGAAAATATCCCCAGTCGTCGCTGAAAAGATGTATCTTAGCGGAAAATAATTATCGAAGTGGTTTGGTTTCAGGGAAGTCGGTGGGAGAGGGTTAGCCAGCGAATTATGTGCACTAATTCCTTAATCCATTCACTTATTATTTCATTCATTCGTCGTCATTAGCGCCCGCTGACACTTTACCAGAGGTTTGGGGGCAAAAGGATGTATATTGGAGATGGTGGGGACAAAAATACATTGGGATGTCAGTCTTCTAAAAATGGACCATGGGTTGCTTAAGCTGTGACTCATACCAAGTTATGATCGTTGATAGTGTTCCCCTGATCTTCGGCTTCTATAAGATTCCAACTTTGAGACTCCTCATGACCTCGGTGAGAAGGCCCGATCCAGGAAGGGAAGGGGCAAATGCTCAGCCGGTCCCTCCCAACGAATCCCCGCGTTCGTCGTCTCTTTTGTTTGTTGATTTCCCAGAGCTAGTCTTCTTCCGATCCCTTTGTTATTTCACTCGGAAGATTCAAAACGACCCCCACCCCAAAACATTTTAAAAAGAAGAAAGCTTTTACGACCCCCTTCGAAACAAATGACTAGCTCCTCAAAACTATTTCGCCTCATGATGCCTGCAGCAACCCACTCGTGATCCGAAATAAACTAATGCTAATAAGAACAAAATGGGGAACAAAGGATGATGAGGAAGTTGTATGTAGGCAAACACGGGTTTCGGGTCTGGGACGAGCAGGACTTTATATGGGCTGAGCAGGGCTCTCTCTGTCCCCAGATTCACACATGCTTAACAATTATTAAAAGCAGTTCCCACAGAAACTCGCTGATTTCATTAGGCTCGTCACAAAAGGACAGATTACATTTAATCTTAGACTTCCCTTCGATGAATTTTAATGCTCGACGAAGGTTTATGTCCGACCGTCGGTATTCAATAAAGAGATTATCATCCTGTCTGTGGTTTATCAACGTAAACACAATGTATTAAAAGCTTTGTGACAAAATCCATTTAATTTAGTCGAGAAGCGCATGAATTTAAGTGTCTTTTATGTGAGTTATTCCAAGCAAATATCTTCCGGGAAGGCATGCGTGACCAGAAGCAAGATCAAAGGAAAACACTAATCTCATCCTGGTATAAAATCTTTGCCTCTTCAACAGTGAAAAGCCTGAAGCGACAGGGAACCAAGTCTTGACTATAAGGGGAATGACACACCAGGCCTTTGCGATGTTTTATGCCTCTTCTCAAGAAGTGTACCAAGTGTGAATCTTTTTGTTCGGTCATTGTGAATGCAACTAGCACACTACACAAGCTCATTCGGTGGAGTCTTACCACTGACTGAGTAATACATGGGAGAGTTTTTATTCAAGCATGTACGGACAGAAAGGATCGGTTCTGGATATACTAAAAATATTAAAAATGTAAAGGTCCCCGGCAGAAAACAGTTGAAATAGAGAGAGGGAAATAGAAAATTAATCGTTCATTAAGACCTTTCAGTCCCAAATACCACGTTTTTGCTTATGAAATGTAAAAAAATAAAAATTAAAAAAACAGCCGGATCAGCCATAACTCATCATTCCTCCGGTAGTATCTCTCCACAATCCTTCATACAAAATTTCATTGAAATATGTCAGGGGAATAACGGAGTTACGCGATTGAGAGAAAAAGGAAATAACGATAACAATGGCGACGCCCACATCTCCTAGTCATTAATTTGCAATGAGAATGCTTCATCAAAAAATTTCAGATATCTTTAGATTATTAAGTATACTACTATTACTACTAGGACGACAATGATAAAATGAAATGGAAATTAGAACAATCAATTCGCTTGTACCATCAAGGGTGCCGCAGGGCCATTTCACGTGAGCATTTACTATAATCCACTTCCAGTTTGCTAAGCCCGTCGAAGCCTCACTTTTAATTGCAACTCGTTCATATATCAGTCTATTGTCAGCCATGGGGTTGGGTTTCCTCATCACACTATTTTGCCATAGTTTGGGGTGGGGCAGCTGGATTCATGCCTTTTCTTAAAGGCATTAGACCAAAGTGATCACAGATTGCCTCAGTCGGAGTTTGAACTCTGCTTGCCGATTCCAATTTCTGTGCTGTTTACCGCTTGACAACGCACACCTTTGATGAAAGAAAAACAAGTCAAAATTGACAGAGTACCATCGCTTCATCTAAGAAACTCGTTCTACATAAGAATCTCTGTTTATGTATTCGCAATTCATTCCTGCCTCATCAGCAATAAGCATAACAGATGATTATGACGTCAATTACTCACACTGATCCAATATCCTTTCTTTTTCAAACATGGATTATGTTGACAATACTTTTGTCGTTCTTAACACTGATAACAAGATATTTGTTCAGCCAGTGAAACAACACAAAATGTTTTTCTCGGAAGTCGGAAAAGTTTGGCCACCATCTGTCGTATTCTTGCAATCAACGTTCATTTTTATTATTAGAAATCATCAACCTATACTGTCACCAGAACTGTTAACATGGTTTCTTTAATTTTTAAGTTGGTCTGGCTGGCTCGAAGGCTGAATGTGTATATCAAGGGCACAAACTGGAATGAGAGGGCTGAAAAAATGAGCATTTACTTATTATGTCTGAAAAGAAACGTTGTTGTTTTTTAACCCTTCCCTTGAACAGTCTTTAGTCGGGAAAGGTTCTGATCCGGTAGAATGGGCAAAATTTGCAATAAAGTGAGTTTGAATGACTGAAGTAGGTAAACTGCACTAGAATAGACTCGGCGAATTGAATTCAAACTCCGACTGAGACAGTTTGAGTTCATTTCGCTCTAATACCCTTAGGAAATGCATGAATCCATCACTCCCCCCAGCTGTGGATAAGATAACATTAGCAAGTGACGCCACTTCGGATGTTTGTTGCCTCTAAGTCTAATTCACATATTGCAAAACGGGCTGAGTCTGTACAAATGTAATAAATGGGGCCAAAGCAGGGACGACTGAAGCCATAGCCAGCGTATAGGGACTACTTATTCCTTTAAACTATGTTCAAAAACATGAAAAGTTGAAAAGACAGCAACTGAAATAATAACACGTTTTTGTTTATTCGACATTTATCACATCGTATGCCAGGGGAACTTGTACTTAAAAACGTGAGAATAGTTTTATAATCTTGTCAATCAAATGTCTCTGTAGTTATAACTTGTCAAAGAAATATACTGATCAACGGTCGCTTCTTATGTTTTCTACACTTGGTTGTTCGGCTGACCACTCCCTCTGTAGAGCGAACCGGTGAAGCTGCCGATCAGAAACCCAGGTAATCTCTTTAGTGCCCTTTGTTGATCACCCTTTTTTCTCTAAATTCATCTGGTATTTTTAAACTGATTTTTTTACACATTGAACAAAATAGAATGAATAGTTGTGAGTGAAATCACATTGTATTACATCATAGTGCATTCTGTCCAAGACTTACATATTTATTGAATTTTCATGTCAGTTAAATTAAATTCCTCACCAAACATTTTTAACCAAAACAATCTGAAATTCCTATCTAGCAACGACTTTGACATTTCAATAAAAAAAGACATACATTGAAATCAGAATGCCCTGAGCAGAATCTCGACCGAATTTCAAATAGCCAGATGAAATTCCTTACTTGACATTTCGATGAACGCATTATTTCGTCGAATAAAATTAAACAATCCACCTGTTCATGGAAACTCTCGCCTTATAAGTACTTTTTTGTCGGTTTTGTTATTGTTCCATAATACGGGACCATAACACACATGCCCACTCAGTTGGTGTAATGGTTACCGAGGCCTCACATGCAGAAGGATCCAGATATGATTCCCAGTATGAGCGAGGAGTGCGGAAAACTCTTCATTAGAACAAATGTACAAACTGAGTACACCCCCAAAGTTTGTGATTAGGGTGGAATATATTGGAATGGGGGTCGGCCTCTGTATGTATGATACGTATACTTAACGAGACACATTTTTCTGTAAACTTACAAATAGAACCACGTACTTCTAAAATCTCCTATACTCCAATGTAAAAAATATTACATCTATTCTACAGCCTTTTCGGGAGTACAATCCGTAATGAAGTAATGATCTCTGTTTTCTTCGGAAATTGATGACGATCGGGAAAGAAATGATGGCAAATACATCAACCAGCTGACCCTCCCAGCAAGTCACTCAAACACCAGATACCATTCACAGCTACCTAGGTAACACAAGCGATTCCATATTTATTCGCAGGGATACTTGTTAATTCTCTCACTACTAAGCAAAGAAATCCACGTTGACCTGACCCACACATGCTATACTCTTGAAAAACCTCGTCATCAGTTTTATCTGTTATAATCTATTTCGCTTATTTGAACCATTAAAGCCGTTTAATTAGATCAACATAAGCAAACCAAAATGGCTAAGAAAGCCTTCCAGTGATTTGATTAAATACATATCTTAAGATTCTAAACAAACTGAGTTTGAAAGATGCGGTAAAATATCCCAACCTCACGATTTGATCTTTTCATGATTTTATTTTACAAACTTTGATTTGCAGACTTGCATCGTCATTTTTCCAGATTGACACACTTTATCGATCCAAACTGAACATTCTAGGTGCAATATCTTTCACTTAATTTGATCAAGTTTTGACAATAAACATCTCTCTTACCTTATTTTGAGAGCTCGTAAGAGACATACCCTACCATATTGCATTGACTGCCCACAAAGACTTGATAGAGATGTAGTTTGGTTTGTCCAAAGGGTCGTTTTTCAATACAAAGGATTTTGCCACTCTAAATAGACCAACATCCAAAGCTGGAAGAACAAGAGGCTCCAGAATGGATGCTCTGTCACTAGTGCTGAATGTCCGTGCGGTGAAGCATACGAGATCATCGACCATATCCTCATTGCTGCTCACATGAGCCCACATTCTCTGATGAAGAGATGAAGCCAGAAAATGATACAGCTCTACTACCGATACACAAGTGGTGCGACCATATATGATTATGAAGAGTTTGGTTTAGATGTTGAAATACGTTTCTCGTAGAAATAACATCCTTCAAACAATGAAGAAAAGAATTGACTTCATTGAAAACTTTCTTCATTACTAATAAGGATCCTCATGTTATTGATAAATGAACTGAAATTCTGCTACATTTGAACGTTTTTTAATTCACGCATTAAAAATACGAAAAATCCAATTCATAAACAAATAATAAACCACGGAGCAGATAGGTTAAAGAACGTGAACATATTGATAGATAAATAAATAAATAAGAAAGCCTTATATATATACTGGCTGGTTATCCTGACTCCCATGCCGCTTAGACAGCCTCAACCAGGCAACATATCCGTTGTATTCGAGCAACCTTTACAGAGCAGGTACGATTATACATGTCAACGAGTGTTCTTTTTCGTTCTGTTTCCAAGATTCTTTCAATATGACGGAATTAATTTCAATGTTGGGCTTTTTATTAACGATAATATTAATGATAATATTATTGACATACAAATTTAACTTTGGTTACGTTTCTTCTGCACGTTCCAAAAATGTGACATGACTTTCAGAACAACCTGATACAGAATAGATGATAAGAAATAGAGCATATATCTGCAAACAATTAAATATCGAGTAAATACGCGGAAAAAAACTGCTACATTTTAACGTTTTTCTAAGTCTCGCTCCCAAAATCCGACACGAATTCCCGAGAAAGCTACATCGAAAACATCCAACCAAATGCAGAGCAGATTTGCACAAATAGAAAATACCGAGTGGATACAGAAATTGTTACATTTGAACGGTTTCTTTTTTAAATTCTCGCTTCAAAAGTGCGGAAAACCTACAACACAAACAAATAACAAAACAACGAAAAGATAAATGCCAAAAAGTGTGCATTCAAATTAAATAAAATAAATAAATAAATAAAAAGGGGAAGACGAATGCTGACATGTTGAAGCAATTATCTCCCCTGGCCATATGGTGATGACGTCCATGTTTCTTGTTCTGCTATTGATGCATGGCTACAAAAGACAAAGTCTTATTTAATTGGTGCACCAATGGCGTTGATACTTTCTACAGGCTTTACAAAACAAGTGGTAAGTGCTTTACAACATTTGGTTGTACTCGGAACATACATGCGCCTGCGCGGTTTTACAAAGACACATCAGTCATTGAAAGAGACTGAAATTCATAGAGAAAGGAAGAGTTCAAATATCCTCCCTCCCCCATCGCCTCTCACGGTTTCTTTCTTTTATCTCCTTCTCTTTCTTTTTGTTTCTCTCTCATTCTGTCGCTATCTATATCCGTCTCTCTATATTTCTATCTCTTCCATCTCTCTCTTTCCTTACTGTCTATCTTTCTCTATCAGCTTATTCATCTATTTTCCTCTATCTTCCTATCTTATCTCTATCTCTCTTTCTCTATATTATTATATCTCTCTCTTTCTCTCCCTCTCTCTATCTTTATAGATATATATTTCCATCTCCCTCTACCTTTCTATTGTCGTTCCACTGTATCTTTTTCTCTTTTAATCTTTATATCTTTTTCTCTCTATCTTTCTCTATCTTGCTATCCCTCCATATATATTTACCATCTCTTTCTACATTTCTATCTATTCCCCTGTATCTTTTCTCCTCTCTCGCTCTCAATCTTTCTCCCCTTCTCTCCCTCTTTCTCCCTCTCTTTCCCTCTCTCTCTATAAGAGGCGGGAAGCCCCATCGCCATGTTGGAAATATTGCAAGGAGGCATTTTGGCAGACAAGGAAAAGCCATCGCCCGAAGCGAGTTCAGTCAAAACAGCATGTGTGTTTTTCTTTAAAAAGCATTTCATTTGTCATGGCCCGTTAATCAACTGTTTTTGAATTATCTAGCATTCGTCATAAGATATTTGGCACTACCCGACCACCGTACCCGAGCGGGGTAACCATTTAATGTCCTGAACTGTAACTGACAGATTGCTAACCGGTAATCTTGATCATAGTTCCTCCTAAGCGGTGCACATGTTTCACAACCAGTGCACAATAGAGAATAATGTGTGCATAAAAGTTTAGTTACCTAAAATAGTTTAGAAATGAATCATTATACTTGAAATTTCAAGAAAAACAAATTTTATAACAATGCCCTTAGCTAACTGTTCCCGCCGACAAGAATCTTAACTAATTACATCACTCCATGGAATAGAATCCTACTTGTACCATGTTGAAATATGCCATGAAAGAGACGCTGAGCCGAAATGATCTTGAAACAATTTGCATAAGCATTCAGTGTGCACATACCTTTGTCACAAGAAAATAATGGATCAACATTTTTGTCGACACTATCAAGAGCGTCTGCAGCTACTTTTCTAGCGGGGTTGGCAAAAGGATATATTCACAAATTTCTTTGTGGCAATCCTCTTACAAGCTAAAAATAATACTTTCTTTCTATATGAATGCATTAAACTCGATTTACATATACCAATCTTGCGTTCCTGTAATTCTTTATTGACTATAAGGTTCCAACGTTTTAAATCCCGTCGTCCTCAGTGAGGAAGTCTGATGATGAGGGGGTATAAATGCCCTATACCCCCATCTCAGTGGACACCCATACTGACTATAACAAATTAGAACATTGTTCTTGATGCTAGCAATCTGATACCTTACTGATCCTTTCATCCTTGTGACTATCTACCTAGTTTAGCACAAGGCTAAATTGAAGCAGGGGCAAATCGGGCCTGGAAGATTGTGCTGCGCTTACTTCTGATAGCTGAGGAGCCTGCTTTTTGAAATCTTAGCTTTTACTTGGACTCCAAACACTGACCAATGGCACCAGTGTTAAATACGTGATTAGGAAATCTTGTTGACTCACTATCGCATTTTTATCACCTTTAATTCTACATGTAATTTACCTTGAATAGGTATATAAGTTTCTGAATTCTTTTGATTCTTCTGTACAGAATCTTCTGCTATCATCCATCATCAGTGTTACGAATGCTTTGCTGAGTTATTTGATACTGTACACATTGGCCACACACTGCACACTGCACACACACACACACACACACACTGAACACACACACACATAACTTGCACACTGTTGATATTTCAATAACTGATGTTCGGGATGAAAATAGCATTGTCTGGGTATTCGTTATGAAGCTTTGATTTGAAAACATTGATATTTTCTGCTGTCACGGTTTGATTTTCCAGACTGTTCCATATTTTCGTAATTCTATCTGGAAAGAAATGTATGCAAATACCATTTTCTAGTTGTAGCTGTAGTTTAAGCTCATGACCACGTGTTGAGTCTAGTAATGTTTGTTTAAACGTAAAATCTTCTTTACAGCTAGCCCAGTGGGTATTCAGATCAATCTTATGGATTCATGTTATTAGCCTCTAGGCTTCGAGGATATCCGCTTTTTTCTTCTTTGTTTTAAAAATACGAAAATTTGGGTATATCTTTTCTCTTTTAATAATCTTGTGTACGAATATCGTTTACGTGAAGAGAAAGCAAGGAAAACAAATCTTGACATATTTATTAGAAGGTTGTGTAGCGCCATTCTTCTAATTTGCCTTAATATAGAATTCAAAAGACGAAAAGGCAGGATTTGAAATTGTGTTACGCCAGTCTCCCAAGCTGGAGAGGGGGCTTCCAAGAAAATCAGCTTCAAAAATCATATCTTTGACACAGGCATGAACTCCAAATTGTTGGAAAATGCACAATCATCTCGAGTACAATTGACGCGAACTTCATCAGCTTTCGTTGCGGAGTGGTTTGCTTGCTGTCTTTCAATCTATTGTCCAGTAATTGAATCCTGGAATTTTAGAAGCTCCACAACACCTTTCGATCATGGGCGTCACGGAGCCAATACTCTCTGAACTTGTCTAAATCATCTCGCCATCTTACTTTTTGCCGGACACAAATTTCGCACCCTTATGTTTTACGATATCTCTGGCCCTTGCGTGTTCTCTTATAAAATGTGCGATCGTCTGATCTCTCCTCGTTATGTTGAGCATGATTCTCTCCTGTTCATGTTCTATGGTTCGTAGTTTGAGAACCAATCATTTGGTAAAGTTCCATGTTTCAGCTCCCTAGATGACAATCGAGGGGACACGAAAGTTTCATTCGAAAATTCGGCGAGGGGAGAGGGGGAGAACGAAAACTGTGGTATCTGCATTAGGGGCGCGCAAGGACCACTCATCAGACTAATATGGTAAAGGCGTCACTCGCCGTCTGTGAATTCACTTGTATGGCAACTACAGCTGTTTGCATGTTCAAGTGGAAAGGGTCGTGGATTAGTTGTAAGCAGCAAAAGCAGTTGAACAGGAAAAATAAAGAACAAAATATTAACACTGAATCAACAAAGGCAAATGAGGATGTCAACAATTTCTGACTAGTATTTCCTTTTTTTTTCTGCCCTCGGTCTGAGTCAGAAATATACCCTGCCGACTGATGTCACGTCACACAACCACGTAACCAAACACACATTGTATATGGGATGATATTGCGTGGTATTATTTACTCGAAAAACGAACTTTTCAATATTTGAAATTTACGATTACACAATTTGGCAGCAATTTTTTTTCAAACATTTTTCATTAGATAAGACAGACAACGAGAATCTTTTAAAATCTTGTTAATAACCTTTTCTTGGTTTTGTTTCCGTACAAGTTAACGAATCTTTAGTTCAAATGAGCATAAATATTGTTCCGAAGATACAACACTTTCGGCTGTACTATATACCATTTTCAATACCAGTATATTCAAAATATCAATACAAATATTATGATCAATATGAATAATACTACTTTTTTTTAAATAATCAGTTACCGCAATGAAAGTAGTGTTTTTGAATTTTTGGAATTGAATACTAATCAATTGAAGACTGGCCAAAGTATTAGAATATCAAAAGAGAACAATATTTGATAATTGTAGAAAATCCGAGGCAAACAGGAGACACGTATTTCATGGCTTATCCAGTTTTCACATGGATAGCTTGATTAGAGCAGTTTTGATTTGTATGGGGTTTCATGTAGTACAGTTAAGGTATTGCTGTACAAATCAATGTAAATAACAATAAGCAGAAAACAAAAGGATCGAATTATAATAAGACCTTTAACAGTACCAATATGTTTGGAACGGACAAACTACTCTTACATAATTATATATATAAGAATAATAAATATCCATCAAGTGTGCGTATATGTATTTAGTAGATCTTTCTTCAAAGAGGTGCTCAATATTATCAGTGGAGCTGTTATAAAATGAGTAAATATTTTTTCAGTGATTCATCACGGATTATACATTCTGTTTCACTTACAAAAGGTTTGTTTGAAAATATTTTCCTTGTGAAACGGAGTACACAGTCTTTACGTACCATTGAAAAAAATCTTTGCTCATTATATATATATATATATATATATATATATATATATATATGTATGTATATATATATGTGTGTGTGTGTGTGTGTGTGTGTGTGTATGTGTGCGTGTGTAACCAGTATTATATATTATGTTATTACTTGATGTGTCACATATGTGAGAAAACGTGAGAATGCTGACATATTCACTATAAAGGTGATCTCAGTGAGCTACGTTGACCAGACATGAAATTTACATAAATCTATTGAATGTCAATGGTGAGTTTTAAATCTCTGTTCCGGATTCATCTACCGGAAGTGATTTTCTGACAATTGAACAAATAGTAATCACGTCATCCACTAACTTCCTCTAGTGAAGCTTTAGGAGCGGAAATTGTGTTTAAGAACAAGGAAGAAGATTATCCTGTAAAACAAGTATATGTTGTGTAACAAAAATTCTTTCATCGAGGTTTTTTTTTTTATATATATCTACTGTCTCAGTTTTTAAATACCCGAAACAATTATAATGATGATCCCAACAAGAAAAATCCACACATAGTTCCATAATATCAAATTGTGTGTAAAACGTAGAAAACACTGAAGAAAATTTCATGATTTACATTAACAAATATTGGGAAATAAGTGACTGAAATGACATAAATTTTTGGAAAAGGTTTTTTAAATTTATATTCGGTGTTTAAAGCTAAAATTATCTCTAGACTATATATATATATATATATATATATATATATATATGTGTGTGTGTGTGTGTGGGCAGCAAGACCTTGAATTATACGGTTTTAATGTAGAATAATTAAAGATTAATACAACTAAGTTAAGCTGGTAAAACAAAGACATTGAATTATAATTTGAATTTTAGTAGTGCAGTTATGAAGAGTACAGAGAATCTCAGGTCGAATTAACCGCACTAATCAAAGTTTGGCCTGCTACATCCGGTTCGTGCGTATTTTTCAAATTCCCTGTACTTTTGAATAGCCCTTCGTATATCAGCTTGTATAAGCGTGTGTGTTTTCGTAACATCTTTATCTTGTGAACAGATGTTCACCAGATGTAAATCACGAGCCATTTATTGTTACGAATCTCATTGGATTATTTCAACAAGGGATTATAAAAACGACTAAACAGGCATATCGTGGGGCTTATGTTTGGTTCCGGTTATTAAACAGAATCTCTTTTAACTACTAAGATCGGGAAGTACGCTCTAAAGATATAAACTTCATAACTGAACGAGTCAAGTGACAGAACGGATTATTCTGCTTTGTAATTCTAACATGTTTGTTACGATTCACGTTTTATCTAGATCAGTGGTTTCGATACTTTAAATAAGTGAACGACCCCTATTATAAAAGAAATATTCTGGTGGACCCCTATTTTAAGTTTTTAGACGAATCAATGAAAATCATTCAATATATAGTAGATTTTTTTTCGATTTCTAATACATGGTTCAGGTCTGTGTGAAATATGTCTTGATAGCTGTGCTCTAAATGATTTTGTTTCTCAGTCACAAGATTTGCAATGTCAGTTCTTGAGGGAACACTTGATAGAATTGGGAAATTCTTAGTTGATCTGCCAGGATATCAACTTGTGTTGATTGCTGTACAACATGGGTATGCGGATTCTCTTGCGCTAAAACTACGCAAATGTCACATTTTGCCTTCTATGGGTGACGATTAGATAACTACACATTATCCAAGCGTGTGTGTGTATATGTGTGCGTGCGTGTGAGTGAGTGATTATGTCTGTTTGTGCGAGAGAGAGATAGAGTGAGAGATAGAGATTGTACAAATAAAAAAATTGGCCCAAGAATGGATCGGCCAAAACATTTTGGTAACAACAAAGAGAATGAAATCTATGGAAACAACTCTTGATATGATGCTACAATTAAAAAAAATCCACCCTTTTAAGGTGGGAAATACCATATAGCTCATAACAAAAGAATAAATCTATTTTTTGAATTATCAGACTAAGCATAACCAGAATGGCTGTAAGAGCCAAATGTGCCCCCCAGTTCTGCCCCAAGATTAAAATTTTTATCAAGTTATGACAAAATTTGAATTCTCCATGTGTCATTACCCCAAAAATATGTGAATTGTTTTTGTTTTTTTATATATACTATATGTATATCCAGTCATGAAAGGATTAAAAAGTTATGTAAAGTCTATGACACGTAAGTTACGTAAGTACCACATAATACAAATTTTTTTAAGAAGTTTTTGCTGTAGTCATTGATCCCAGTATTAACTAATTGCGGTTTTATAATTAACTGGTTGAAGGTGCTGAGTTTCTAAAACTTCTAACCCAGGGCTTTTGCTAGTTAAAAGACAAACCTCTTTTTTTTGCAGGTCGTGAAAGCGCCCATAGGTGAGAGACAGACAACCTAGCCACCTCTGCCCTGTGTTCTTCGATCCTGTCGCCTAAACGACCTTAACTGAACACCCCAATCAAATTAACGCCATGACTGCTGTTTATCAACGTACAGGCAAAAATGTCCCCTCTAATAATCTGACGTGTCAAACCTTGAATAAGCAACAACTTCAACGAGACAGGTGAGTAACCGAGCCACCAACGAAACAGGCAGGTAACTCACCAATCAGTCTGTCTGTCCGCCTGTCCGTCCGTCTGTTTGTCTCTCTGTCAATGGCTGTCTTTTCCTTTCCCTCTTGACCGCCCCTCCGTTTTACCTGATTGTAGTTTAACGGCGCTATTCGTCTTTCCCTACCCCTAATCTCACAGTTCCCAGGTTTCTGGACGACCCTAGTTAAATAAATGCTTCTTTCTCACCTGTCTTCACCTGCGTCATAAAATAATTAAGTAAATAAACAAGATCAGATTGAAAAACAAAACTATATATATATATATATATATATATATATATATATATATATATATGTAGAGAGAGAGAGAGAGAGAGAGACAGACAGACAGACAGATAGACAGACAGAGAGAAAGAGAGAGAGAGAGAGAGAGCTATGGTTAAGATATATATATAGCTATGAGGTGTGTGTGTGTGTGTATGTGTAGCGTGTTTGAATCAATTATAAAAAAATAGAGTGATAGTCTCATCTCGTTCTTATTGTGTGTGCATGCATATAGATATGTATATATATGAACATACCTACATATTTATCTAATGCAATATTTTTTCTTATCTATGCTCTTTTTTCAGCAGTGACATTTCCACCTATAATGAAATGTTATATACTATGAAAATCTCGGATCAAAATTCAGCTAATAACAACATATTGAGCTACTGACTTACTGATCCATCTTTGCATATATATACACGTGAGTGCGTGTTTATGTGTGTATTTTTATATACAAGCGATAGATTCTTTCCTTTTTAACTCTTCCAATTTAAGAAGTATTCTCATGTTTCATATACGTATGTATACGCACACACACATACGCGCACACACACACACGCACTGATCGGATACAAAATGGGGTGAACGGGTAGAATAGAACAGACATTATTTTTCAAGTGTCAGCCCGAATGTCAAACGTCTGTGAAAGAATTTGCTAAAAAGAAATTTACGCACTTTCAACTACTTCAACTACTTCAGTCCAAATGATGACAAGCAGTTTACACTTGCAATGCTGGCATTGAGACAAGAGCGTAGGGCCAAAACCAAATGGCCCCAGATCAGCGGTTCTGATACTTCAAAAACTCAAGGACCCCTTCTAGAAATCAAATATTCTGGTGGACCCCTATTTTCAGTTTTCGGTTTTTAGACTAATAAATGAAAATCATACTTCATTTAACATAGATTAAATTTTATCGAATTCTAACACATAGTACAGGTTTATGTAAAATAATCATGATTTGGCGGCCGAGCTATAAATGATTTTGTCACACTGTCACAAGATTCGCAATTTAAGGTTTGAGCGAACACTACTGCTGACCACCGAGTATTATTTGACCCCAGGGGTTCAAGGATCTCAGCCTTAGAACCATTGCCCAAGATTCTTGTTGTGATTCGTTGACTTAACCTTACCTTAGTTCATGGTAGACCATTGAGACGACGATGCCCTCCAATCTCTCAGAGAGTCTTGTCGTGAGTTGTTGTAGCGTTGATGATTCATTTGGTGACTTTGGAGCAGTGTTGCCAATTTAGTGATTTTCGCGCGACATTTAGCGCGTTTTCTGTTTCGGTATTGCAAAAATTCATTATTTAACACTACTTATTGCTCATTTGTGACCTTTTTTTTCAGCCATTGTTACCATTTTTTATCGTAGCGATTTCACGCAGATCTAAAATGTCTAGCCGTGTTTCTGAGCACCTTTTGGCATTTTTTGAGGTCGATTTAGCACAAAATCTTTTTGAATTGGCAACACTGCTGCAGAGTACGAATTCTGAGGCGTAGCATCGTCTTCCACACGTGGGAAATGGGATTCTGTCTCCAGACGAGGGTACTGTGGGACATTGGTTCATATCTGTTACGAAGCTGTTCTTAACGATTGAGGTGCCTTGGTTTCAAGGGTGCAACATCTTACCTGCAAGTTTGACACCATGTGACCGTAGATTCTCGTACTTAATTGCCGACCTTCATTGATACAAGGCCCTACTAGTAAAGTAATGATTCGTCGATCAAAGTGAAAGGTCTTTATGGGAAGGCATGGATTTGAAACACAATAAAGGGAGCGAGTCAACAGTGTTCGAATCTTGAAATGAGACTTACAGTGGATTCAGATAGAAAGGGTTCCAATAGCCCAGAACCGTGGAAATTGGAGATATTACTCATCTTATTACTAAAATGGAATTGGAGACAGTACAGAGGAAACTTACCAGAATGATAAATGGTATTAGAGGTTTAAGTTATGAGGATAGACCAGAAAAGTTAGGAATGACTACTTTGTATGAGAGGAGGGCAAGAGGAGAGATAATTGAAATTTTGAAGATAATAAATGGCTTCACAAATTACGGAGTTCTAATGTTTAATAAGTCAGATAGGTTGGAGAATTCACTTGCTAAGTCTGTAATAGAAAAAAAACTCACAAAAGCAATTTGATGTTTTTCTCTAAAAGAATTTTGAAAGATTGAAATCATTTATCATCTTATGTAATCAATAGTACAAGTATAAATGAGTTCAGGAATATCTTAGATAAATTTAGATCCTGTGAAATACAAAATAAATTGAGAGGGCAATTTTGGGAGTTGTCAGCTGGAATATATGGGAGAATTCAAAAAGGACTAATGAATAAAATGTGCCTTTTTAATGTTCCCCTGTACCAATAAAATTGTAAAATCTTTTATCAAAATGTACGATACATTTTTATAACTTGAATGAATGTGTACTTTAATTTTGAATAAGTATTTCTAATGTAAATTCTTTGAGAAGATGCCCTTTGAGGCATTTCATTTGATAAATGGAAGAATAAATAATAAATAGATTTATTTCATCAAGAGTTTTTCCAATGGTTTTTTCTTACCGAGAAACCGAAGTTACGACTTTTTACTATGACTTTTCCCTGCAGCACATGAGCGTAACTCCCGCCCTTTCAACCCCATTTTTTTTCTCCTACAATCAACCCCACACCGACCCACCTAATGGCCGCCTTCCTTTCTCTTCTTTACATTCGTTTGGAATTGTTATAGGCCTTGACCGGCACTTGAAATTCAATTCGTTTGTCTGTACTTACGAGAGAGGGTGAGAACGAAATTTCAATGTTAAATTCAATAGAGTGTTCATTTAAATTGTTTGCTTTCTATTAAAGGTTTAATCTTGATGCGCTTTTTATGATGTGAAGGTCAAACAATACTCATTCGAAGTGGAACAACATGCGAGAAATCTTTAGCACTTGGAAGACATAACATGGGAAACAAAATCAACACACATGACATTATTATTATTACTATTAAAAAGTGATAACAGAAGTAGTAGTAGTAGTAGTAGCAGCAGCAGTAGTAATAGAAGAAGAAGAAAGAGAGGAAAGGCAGGCTAAATTGCGGTAATAGTGGGTAAGAATCAAAATAATAACAGTTATCAAATTACAGTAAAAAAAATGAAGACACTTTGACAATCTGACTGAAGAGTTAAAGAAAAGTATTTTTAAAGCGATAAACCAGGAGAAATAGGGAGAAAAATGTTGATTGTGTAAAATTAATCCTTTTTCCTCATTAGGCTACTGACTTATTGATTTACACACACACACACACACACACACACACACACACATATATATATATATATATATATATATATATATATATATATATATATATATATATATATACACATATGGTCTAGAAAGCTTTACAATTTTCAACACTTTAAAGAACGCTTTTTTCAAAATTTGTATACATAGGAATAGAAAATATGCAAACGAATCAAAATGATTCCGTTGTCAAATGTTACTGAGGATTTCTGACAAATTTCTGAAATTAACAATGATTGTTCAAGCGTGCTGTTTATCACTCGGATTTATTGTACAATGTATCAATATTAATACAGCGCAAGGACGCGACATGAAACAATGGTCATTATCACACAAAAACAGACTTTCCCTCAATCCTCTCCTTCTAGCCTATCTTGGCTTGGTCCTAGTCATCTAATTCATTGGCACGGAGAAGTTACAATGAACTACGATTTGGATTGAAAGAAAAAGCTGATAGCGATTACTTTGTAGATGAGTACATCGATGAATGGGTATATTTGACTCCATTTATGCTATTTGAATAAACTCCGCTAACATATAATAGAGGTCTAAAAATGTCGTATTCTGCTCGGAAAGCCATAGTAAATTTTGCTTGTTTATCAATGAAGAAGTATTAGTTGCTCTAGTGGCAGAAGTTTACATAGAGGGCGAGTGAGAATGTGAATATTTATCATGAACTTTTTCCTCATATACATCGGAATTAAAAAAGAAGAGATATGATGTTTGTACATTTTGGTTGGGAGGTTCATTAACAATGATTCATATTGTGAAACAGTGGGTGAAGATTTTATATAGAGAGTAAAAAAGATAGATTGTGAATATACATAATGAAATTGTACATGACCTTACACTTTGTCATTGTCGTTGGTTCAAAAGTTAGTGTATAGAGAAGCGGATAATGCTTCAGGGTTGGTTTTTGTGTATATAAATGTACGCGCATGTTGGGGCAATATTTTTATGTGATACATAATTCATGTGTGGCGTCAATTCTGTTTCTTGGGCAACGAGGGAGTAATTGTTATTTTTGTGAAAACTAATCCAAATAAATGATAACCGGTCCCAACACTTGACTTATTTGTTCCCTTGAAATTTACTTTCCATGTCTTAGTCTCTGTAAATGTTTTCACAAGCTTTCCTAAATTCATATCATATGCCGGTTGTTCTTCAATAGGAATACAGAGTCGATTTGTGCTCGTTGTTGATCGTAGATCGGGTTTGATTAGTTCAAGATTAGAAAAAACTCCTATCATCGCTTGTGAAGGTAACTGAAAGAGTTACAAGAATTCTTCAAGCCAGTACAATATTAGACACAGAGTCTTCTAATTCATTGAAAAAAATGAAAACAATAACATCCCTGGGGGTATTCCCTGTTGTAAATCTTCGCATGGTTGCATTAATGCATTCATTACAGAGGGTCGATTATATTCTAAAGACAATTTTTGACCAAACATCTTGACGTACGGTTCAGTGGTCAATTTTACAGTATCATAAACCAATGATTTGACCAATTTCTCACATTTGTTCAAATCTTTCTTTGACTGATGGAAAAATTCTGCCCAGAATTTTAAAATGAAATTCAACTTCAAATCGCAATCGGTGGATCGTTCATTAGATTGTTCATCCATTCACTTGTTCTTTGAATCTGTTTCTCGGTTTCAAATGTTTAGCATGAGCCTATGCGGGCCTATGTAGGACCGGAAAAACCTGCACAGTTCTGCGTAGATCTGCGAAACTATTAGTGTCACTCTTATTGAAATACCAGAAAAAGAGGAGGAACCGTATACATTGAAGCCTTAAGTCTGTATAACCGGCAGAAAGTAACAGTCCAGATTAGCATTGCAGTTGTATTTAAAACAGAACCACCACCACCACCCCCCGCCTCGCAATAAACCGCTAAAAATTGATTTTTTCTTAAAACTGCCGGATTTCCTGAGGAAACAAATGTCTTATGGATTGAAATCATGTAAATCAACTGCAAAAAATTTTGATCTCCATTGTTTTCCGTAGATAATCCCGGAAACATTTTAAAATGTTTTTTGGGTGTTTTATTTGCTTGCACTTTCAATCTATAAGACCCATGTTCGTGACCTTTGTATATGAGTCAGTTTTGACAAGAATTATTTTCTAGGTTTTAGGAGGGGGTTCTATTCACAAAATAAGCAGAATGCTGAACTGAACCTTTTCTTTCAGTTCCAAACTACGATATTTGGGAAGGATGTCGTAGGGGATTTTTTTGTTCTTTTGATGAATTTTCTATTCATGATATAATTAATGGGGTTCAATCAAATTTAGACATTTTCAGTGATTCAAATCTTCAGCAAATATCAATTGAAAACATATAAACCTCCACAACGTGTTGAATTCCTGATGGTAAGAAAAATGATGGGGATGGCGGCCCCGATAGTTAAAAACTGTTAACCAATAAAAACAAATTAATTCATCCAAAACAATAACAATATTATCCATGTATATTTGCTTCGTTTTTTCGTCAATTCTCTTATTTCTCTTCATTTGCGCACCGTCCTTAATATCGAGAGAGCGAGATGGTGAAACTTCACTATTTACAATCGGCATCAAATGTCTTGCACTTCCCTGGAAAAAAAATGAAAAGATAAAATCTAATGTACAGATAAAAACGACAGAAAGTAGCAGTTCAGTTCAGTATTATAGTTATGTAGTAAAATTGATTAAAAGCACAAAAACATTTCTATATGGTTTTCAGGAATATTGATAAAAACCAATCTTATCCAAATTTTGCTTTAATGTTTTTTCGAATGTTCAACCAAAGTGGATCTGTACTGTGCGTGTAGGCACTCTTATAAAACAGCACAGAAACCACTTTCTTCCCTGTTCTCTTCGTTGCTCTCCCCTGTGTGAAATTTCCCAAAACCTTGCTGTTAATTGATTTCTCTGCCCCCAAATGCACAAGGACAACTGGTGCCGGTTCTTTTTACGCTTTCCTCTACGGATCTCTCTCTACTCTGGTCAAATGAGATTATGAGAGTTCCCGAATTTCTAAAATGAAATGTGGTGGATTAATAGCATATTTTATCTTGTCTTCCAATGGGAGTTTGGTCAAATAAAGTAATTGGTCTCTTCCACGCCAGTTGGTTTGAAACACTACACACATATCTACGAAAAGTCTTGAAAGAGAAAAAGAAAAAATGTATAAATCATCATATGAAGTAAATGCTATTCAATTCGATTGTGGCCTTCTCGTACATTTGTTACCAGAACTTAATACTTTTCCGCCATAAACCAGCCTTTCATCGGATTTGAAATCTGAAATTTGTTCAACAAAGTCGACTTATACACGAATAAATACGGTATTTTTCCAATTTGGCGTTTGCAGCAAGTTTTTTGTCTTATGAATGTAGTAATGTCCAAAGTTTTCAATAGCATAGAATGGAATGAACTAGATAAAAACTATCAACGAAAATATGCTCAAGAAAGAAATTATATATATATATATATATATATATATATATATATATATAATAATCAATATTTTTCGCACTACAACTGGCCTACTGTTTCAACGCAATATAGTATTATCAAGTATGCAGATTTTCACTACTTTTCAAAGCAGACAGGGTTTGGGATTTTTATTTATGTATTCATTTTCATTTCTTGGCTTGTTCTATTTCTCTCTTATTTTTTATTTTCATTTATTTGTTCTTGGAATCTACTTCTATTTTATTGTGAAAAAACAAATTCTCTCTCTCTCTCTCTCTATATATATATATATATATGTATATATATATATATATATATATATATATATATATATATATATATATATATATATATATATGATGACTGCATATCTAAAGATCAAAAGCTGGGTTTTAGAATATCTTATTACTTGAAATGACATATTCATGAATAATCTTATCTCATACATATTCAACGGGTTAAAGGTTGAAATTCCGACTCTACATTTGTTTTAGTTTTCAAGTGTCACATTTCACTTTATCTCTTCGTAGATTTAGTATATGACACTGAGTCATATTTTACATTGATGTTCAGAAATGCACCTGATAATGGCGTTGAACTGTAGATATTTGGACATATCTATACAAGCTTCTCTATTTTACAATACGTACATTTAGTCTGGCGGGAAAGGTCACTGGTGTTATTCCTTATTATTGGATAATTCTCAACGGAGAACCAATGGTAAAGATCTTATATTATTTGATATAATTCTGCTGCACGAAATTGCGTAAAACTAACATAGGTTTTTAAAAAAAATTTTTACCATACAAATAATGCATGTGAACTATGTTATCAACAAGAGAAATGTTGTTTTTATATATATATCGCCGATATGCACTGTTTTGTTACGCATACGGGTAACAGACACAATATATAGAGAATATACAGATCAAATGACAGACCAATTTGTTTGTAATATCCACATACTTCCATTCATCAACCATTGCCACACAAAGAAATGAGTTACAGATATCAATGCATCAACTTTGGAAATAATTGAGAGGGAGTGAGGAGAAAGCGAGAGAGGAGAGGGAAATCGATCAAGACGTTAACAAGGTCTCAGATATCTAAAATTTTCAAAAATAGGAATCTTCCGTCTCTCCCTATTCTAACACGTCTGATCTTATCCAAGTTCCGAGTGAGACTGACCAAGATCTCCCCCCCCCAACACCGATAGAGAATGGAATGGGTTTCCCCTCTTTTGATCTCTTTCTTGCAGTCAAAAAACTTCCAAAATCACTTACTTAAAGGAAATACTTCTTTGATACTAACCTTTGCTCTAAGTGTCACTTGATACTCTCTATTTGTCTCTTAATCTTTCCTTTCTTTTACTATCTACAAACATCACATTATAACAGTATGAAATTACCGATTATAATGGGTTTTGATCTGAGATTTGCCAATTTACATGTAAGAGATTTTGATATGAAATTCGATAACAAAATAGATTAGTGACTCTGCGATCAGGTTCAGTCCAGCTCTGCCAGTCAATTGACGCCGTTTTAATACCAGCATTCAAGCACTGCCGTTCAAATGCAGTACCATCTTCACTGTTAATCTTATTTGGTCATCTAAGCAACGTATCTACGAAACAAATGGAGGTAAAAAGAATACTGATGCCTAATCTTCGTGGCATTTTTAATTAACATAAGGTTTTATCAACATAAGGTTTGCTGAATTAGATCGTTTTATTATTTTTTAAAGAGACGAGCTATCTTTTCTCAATTCATTTTTTACACACACAGGTATAAGACACCACAGGTAGATTAAAAAAAACCCAGATGAAATGATAAACTTAACAAGTCTGGATGGTCACACAATAGGAACCGTCGCGTGACGACGTCTTTTGGCAGCATGCCGAGTTGGGGGTGATCAACTGAAAAAATTGAAAAAAGAGTGATCAACAAGGTACTTCTCACACCTTTTGTTGAATCACTAAAAATCCAGATTAAAAAACAAAACAAAACGAAACAAAAACATTCGTGAATGCAGTCAAGCTGGATTAATTTATCATAAACTTACATTGCAAATTTAACCTCCCTTCAAAAAAAGTATTCGGGGGGGGATTTTGAAAATAGAATGTAGAAAAATGTGCGTGTGTGAGTTAACACACACACACACACACACACACACACGCACATACACAAACCCACATCTCATGCACATGTATCTCATTCGCTGATTCTAAGAGACCCCTTGTTTTTTTCCAAAATTCTTCCATCAATCAAATTCTACATGAAGCTCACAAATATCTGACATTTGACTTCAGCGGCTGAGATCCGAAAGCCTGGCAGGTGATTTCCCAAGCGTCATGACGTACGTACCACCAGTAAGCTTACCACACACATGATCTATCAACACATTACCATCCCTTCCTAGCACAACTCACAACCCAAGTATTTAAAACACTCGGTTTCTTATAGCACCTCATTTTCTTGACAGAGCTTGGTATGAGCGAAACGTCGAAATGAAGAATCATTTGTCTTAAAGGTCTTCCGATATTGCCATTTTATCCTTATATATATATATATATATATATATATATATATATATATATATATATATATATATATAAGTATGTATATACATACATATACACACACACACATATATATAATATTGTTATATATACATATATATATATATATATATATATATATATATATATATATATTATCCTTCGTCATTTTTTCCAAAATGAAATAAATCCCGCGCTATTCTCGTCAGAATGAAAAGAGAGAAGGAAAAAGAATGTAAGAAAAAAAACGAACGGAGAGAGAGAGAGAGGGGGGGGGATAAAAGATGAAAAAGGAAAGGAAGAAAGGAATGAAAGAAAGAAAGAAGGGGGGAAAAGTCTTACCGTTTGAACAGTTCATAAGGTCTTTATAACGATAAGCAGGTTTCATTATTTGCAACAGGTGAGGGTGGGGACATCGTGCCCTTCCTGTTAAAGATTTAATCAGGGTGAGCGGCCTCCGGTCTTTAACCCCTGGCTTTTCGACATCTTGCCCTTGGCTTCCTTACTAGATCTACCAGATAATTTGTGTGGCGACAGAGCGGGAAACAGGTACCAATTTTCCGGTCGCCTCACTCTCCAGATCAATTATATTGTCGCCTTTCGTCGGCTTTTCGTGTGCTCTGGACTTTGAAATATCGCCTTTGCATTAAAGATTAGAAAAACGTGTGAAAAATTGCCTTTTATGAATTCTATTAATGATCCAAGAATATCATGTTCCATTCCAAAAGTCTCC
This sequence comes from Thysanoteuthis rhombus, assembly GCA_963457665.1. Classification (NCBI taxonomy): domain Eukaryota; kingdom Metazoa; phylum Mollusca; class Cephalopoda; order Oegopsida; family Thysanoteuthidae; genus Thysanoteuthis; species Thysanoteuthis major. The sequence goes on along the minus strand of OY735219.1, from coordinate 47,476,109 downwards.
AAACATACATCACTGCCACATAAAGAATTACAGATTAGACTATTGGTTCCCAAACTATGTGCCGAGGTATAATAGTATGTTGCAATTATCCTTAAAGTGAACTACGTAATTTTTTCCAGATATGCACATTTGTCTGGATACTATTATTCATTTTGGCTATTTTTTCTTTATCCCAACTTTCAGCTGCTTTTTATCAAAACTTTGACTCGGCAATGATTAAACAGCGCAATCGAAAGTAAAGAGTAAGCCCACGGTGAGAATCGAACTTACACCCTCTGACTAGAGAGAATCCAGTATACACCTAGCTGCTTTCGAACATTCGGCCACGGCACGTCGTAAAGGACGTAAGCAAAAGACGTGATAAAAAGCAACTGAAAGTTAGGTACGAAGGTAAAAACTAGTCAGTATACCGACCCCCCTCCCTTGCTAGAGTATGCAAGTTCGATTCTCATCTATTTATCTATATAGAATTCCGTTGTTTTATCGCTGTTGTAGAATTACGACCCGAGCCAATGGTGTGATAAAAAAAAACAGGTCAAGATAGAGATAAAAACTCGTCAAAATTGATAATAATGTTACGATAATTCATTGAAAATTATCATTGTTTATAAAGATAGTGTCCAACAAGTTTCGAGAAGGTTCTTTAACACCCAAAATGTTTTTTGGACGCTTGAACTCCTTCATGTGGCTCTCGCTACTCAACAGGGACAAAGTATGGAAATCGTGACTTAATGATGAAACGGTATGAAAATTTCATATCACGATTATCGTGACGCTAATTATCATGGCTAACCGTATTATCGTGGTATTTGTGAATTATGCAGAAAATGTTAAAAAACAAGTCCTGATAGAAATGCTGAAAGGTACAAGGGCATTTGCGTTGTGGACAAAGAGATCCCAGTCATTTACGTCTGTTTTTTCTCACGAAGGGGTGACGACAACACGCATACTTTTCAAGTTTAGACTCACAAAATATCATTTTAATCTATAAAATGCATACTGCAAGGATAATCGCATCAAAACGTTTTTTAAAAAAGTGACAACTTATTCGATAACGAAACAAACATTTTTTTTCATTTTGTTACAAAAATAGATAAAAAGGTATTTACATGAACAAAAGTTTATTCAATCAAAACTTTTATTACAAAAAATAGATAACGGCGTAAAAAATCTTTTTATTTTCGTTCATTTGCGGTATTACAATAGAGGTAGATAAAGTTTAATCAAGAAATATTTGAAAAAATGTAAAAAAAAAGTTTTGATGCAGTCAGAAGATGAATTTTTTTGATTAGATTGAATGAACTTTTGATTAAATCATCATTACTCTTTATTTTTATGACAAAAACGTCGAAAATGAAGTGTCTATTTCGTTATCTGCAGAGTTATTTCTAGGGTTTTAATGTAGTTATCCGTGTAGCATGCATTTTATGAATTAAAAAGTTTAATCCGTCAATACGAACTTGAAAAGGTTTGAATGTTGTCCCTCTCCCGCTAGAAGAGTCGGACACAAATGAACGAGATACAAAAACACCGGATGTAAATATCCAGTGACACCAATGACCGGGACGCATTTAAAACAACCCATATTTTTCTATTGTTTAGTTTTAAGCTGCATTCATCCAGAAAAGGGAACTTTCTCACTACATTTAAAAACTCGAAGACGTAAATAACAGTGTTTTGATTCGAGTTAATTTTCCAGTGAAAAACTCGTTAATAAAAAATGTTGTTTGGTTTCAATAATCACCCGGAAGTGTTTAGTAAGGAAACATTTTCTATGGATACTGATTACATTTCAACGTTTTAGTTGTATTTTAGCTCGTTTTTTAATTGATCTTGTTAAGGCAAACGAAACAACCACTGAAAGTGATTACCAAACTGAAAAAACAAATATTGAATATAAGTCTCAGACAGTAGTTCTTTGTGTGTCGCGTGGTGTACCCAAAGAACAGTTTCCCGGATCCAGTGGTAGAGGCTAGTACGCTACAAACCTTTAAAAATGGAATTGACCAACAGAAGATTCACCAACGCCCACAAAGTGTATTAGCAGTAATAGACATTCACATATTAAGGAGACAGATCAAAAGCCATCGGTCAAATCTCATCTGATATTGTTATCATTATCATCATCAACGTCAGCTTCATTATCATCGTAATTAGTACCTGCATTTTATACTTTAAAAAATCTCCAGAGCATTCTGATGGATGATTTTTTTGTTTTGTTTTTAATATTGTTTTCAATTGTCTAAAATTAATCGATAATAAAACATTGGCACAGTATTAAAGATAATTAGAATTTGATACGGTAGTACTAACTATCCGGAATTTCACGTAATCATTTAATCGTAAATTCGGTAACGGTTTCATCTCTATCGTAGCCGAATGAAAAAAGGAAAGGAAAACAGCCAAATCCTACATTATAAGCGTTGCTACCATTGCAGAGAAAACATGTTTATTTATCACCATCATTATACTTTTTTTTTTATATGTGCGTGGGTTTGTTTGTGATTTATTCTAGCACTCCTGGCCATACCGTTTTGTCTACGGACTTGGAAATTGGCATCAGTACTCCAAGAGACCCTTTGCTTTTTTCACCCTTCTGGACCTTATTTTGACGGGTTTATTAATAACTCCTAGATTCTCCAGAATCTAAATGTCTCTAGTTCTTCTCTATTCTTGATGTTTTCCGATGGAAAATACCTGCGATGCCATAAAGAGATTTTATTCTGAATTAATTTTTTTTATATTGCTCAATTATTGACTGTGATAGCGATTCCATTTCATTTTTACAGGTGATGTGCTACATACGTTAAATATATCACCCAATGTGCCGGCATACAAGATTGAGAAGAACTGGATTAGACAAATGGATAAATTATGTATCTAGCCGTATAAAAAGCCATATTGGGGCCTCGCCAAAGTCTAATGGTAAGTGACTTAGTCAAGCAGACTATGGTAGTACTGGGTGCCTCACATTCATGGCCTTGATCCAGACTAAGCTAAACTTTTCAAATATCTTTACAGATTGCGGCCCAAAGATAATAAACTAAATGCTGCTTTGCCTTGGAGTAATAGTTAGCAATGTAGAGTCGTAGACCCTTACTACAGGTGTCAGTTCGATGGTGACTTTGATGGCCCTGTTCCAGACTTAACTAAGCTTAGTGAATACGTGAGTACGTTTTCTAACGTGCCTAATCTAACTACAGCGAGTAAGAGGGGTGGGAAGCTGTTGCCAAAGTCCCCTTTTAGTGTGTACAAAGGAAATCAATGCCTGCACGAAATGTTAGTGAATGGTTTATGTCAAATATTGTGTCAACCCTACCTAAATTGTTATCTCTGTGTTATTACGGAATTTCAATGTGTGATTAAGTTTTATTTCGTTTTCCTTGACAAAACATACATTTTACCTTTACAACTTTTTTCAAAAATCATTTTTTCAAAAGGCATCACGTTATTGGAACTTCGATGTGTGGCGTTCGAGTTATGCATCGTTTTTCATTGCAGAACGCACCATTAACGTTTTGAAAGTTATTTTACGTTTGAATTTTGACTGACGTAAAATATACTATGCATCGAAAATTTTCACTTTTGTTAATGTCAAGTTTCAAGGGTTGACATTATTATCATGAATCCGTCAGACATTGGACTTTGATTCTTATGAATTTAAGACATGAATAAGAGAGGTGGACGGGAAAGAGTGATGCCATAAAGTCATGTCGTGTCAACACTCGTTTCTTTGAAAACATCGAATTTCTGTAATGAAAAATATTATTGTCAAATTCCTACTATTGAGTTTTTGACTGATGAATTCACTCTTTCAACTCGGGTCGACTTGTTTCATTCAGGAAGGCAGAATTTGAGCGATATATTTATTTCAGCTTAAATTCCCCATCCACTAGAATGCTCTATTCCTATGGAAGAGTATTGTATAAGCTTACAATGAACGAGTATATATATATATATATATATATATATATATATATATATATATATATATATATATTGATATTTAAAAAATTTAAAGCAATCTGGTTTTACTTCATTCTTCTAATTACAATACGTATAAGGCTGGTTCGTAGTTTAATTCTGTTATAAGGGAAGGTTTACGGAAAAGTGAAATTTTGCTAGTCTATTCATGCGTAAATTTGAGACAGAACTACTTATTTACTAAGGTATATAATGATATTTTTTCATATGGAACGGAGATCAAAAAAGTCTTTAAATATTTCTGACATATTGTAAATTCTTTTGCCAAAAGGAACTACAAACCAAAAATAAATTTTACTGATGAATTTTCCAAAGAAAACTTAGATTTTTGAAACACAAAAGTAAAAACCCATAAACATTCCCTGATAACATAATAATACTGTGAACCCACTTCTACACATATATAACTATATAGACATTCGGATCACCCAGAATACATTATCAGATCAAATCCACTTTCGGAATTTATTTAGATTGGAAGGATTTGCAGCCTTGTTGAGGGCTACCGAAAGCATGCTCACGAATCTATAATATTTAATGTCAACAGAAGATATTCTCAAGTTAAACCAATTCGAATAGCCAGATAAGTTACGGGATAGGAATTATCAGGACCTTTAATCCTTAGATAAAGAAAAAAATAGAGTTTCTTTTAATAGAATGACCCAAGTAGTCAACTAGCATAGAAAGTATCAAGTTCAAAACCTACATAGAAATCAACAGATATAAATCAAAGATCGCCCAGAACTCGCTGCAGTCTTTCCGACGCCTCCAGGAGTTTCGTAGCGCCGAAACCAAAACTTTCGATCAATCTTAGTCTCTTGTCAACCAAAGTTTAAAGAAACGTTAGGACCAAGCATCAGGTGAACATAGGAGGATTTTTTTTTAAATGCAGTCGCAAATTATATAATTACGTGGGACAAACAGAAACATTGATAAATGTTAGGTCTGGCAATACATGCGAGATTCTGGGAGGCTCTTATCTGTCTAGAAATATTATTTATGCCGCAGTATGTGCAAAGTATGACGTGTTGCAGGTGGAATTTACATGTACCACTTTGAGCAGGTGTTTCAACAAGCGTCGCAGCGATGTGGAAAATATAACCTGCCACGACAGAACCGAGCCAGCACTCCAGTAAACAAAAAGGCATAGTCTTGATAATGACCCTCGGGTAAATGTCCTGAAGAAAGTGGAGGGAGACCTTGAGACTCTAACACAGCACGAGAGTAAGTGGATGATAAGGCTAGAACTTCACGAACCAGGTGGCTTGAATATTAATTTCGTCAAACTGGTGCGTATTCACGATAAACTCTTCGGTAATTGCTTTTCAAAGATTTAAAAATACACCCTGTTTTTACGTAACATTAATGTCGAAGTTTCAAGATATATTTCGTTCTCCTTGACACAACACACATTTCACCTTTCCAACTTGAGAAAAATTATTTTTTTTAAAAACACCAAATGATTTGAACTTCGAAGTGTGACATTCGAATTTTATCTCGGTTTTCATTGCAGAACGCAACATTAAGGTTTTTAAAATTGTTTTACTTTTGAATTTTGAGTGACGAAGATTTCAATTTGTTAGTTTATACATAATTCAAAAAAATTAAAAAGTCTTTTCCTTTAATGATGATGATGATAATAGTAATAATAATAATAATAATAATAATAACAACAACAACAACAACAATAACAACAACAACAACTCACCATTATTACTGTCAATAATTGAACAACTGCAGCAACAAATATTGAAGTCATGTAAAAAGAAATTCAGTCGAAGATTAAATATGACCAGGATAAATTCAATCTATAACATCACAAGCGTTTTCCATTGGAAACATCTAGAAGTATCTAGATTCTAGAGAATATAGATGTTATTAATAAACCCGTCAAGATGATGCCCCAAAAGGTTGGAGAAAAACTTTTTTTTCCAAAAGAAGAAAAAATTTTCAGAAGTGGTCAAGGGGAGTACCGATGCCAACTTTCAAGTTTTTAGACGAAACAGTATTGCCAACGAACAAATAAATTGAATTAGAAAGATTTGCAGTCCTGTTGAAGGCTACAGAAAGCATGCTCACGAATCTACATGAATCTGTCACCTGAGGTTTAAGGCTCCTAAAAATTAGCACCTGTTGTACGTAGTGTCGAGGTTACAGAATCAGACAGAATTACTGCAAGTGACCTAATGGTTCTAGGTTCAATCCCAGTGTGAGACAATAATAATAATAATAATAATACTGCTGAGAGGGGAGTACGGTCAATATATAAATAAAGGGTTCGGTTCGTTACTTCTCCACACCTACCAGATGATACCTGATGAAGGCCGTAGAGTACAACAGCTGAAACGTTGTATGAAAAACAACCAAGATGAGGATAGTCCGAATTGAAATAAAGAACAAATAAACATCTAAACACATGCACATATTTTTTTTTTAAAGATAGAACTCTTTGTCATCTTTGATGGCTACGGTTGTTTGATAATTAAAATCTGTGAATTGATGGATGGTATTGGGATTAATTCATTTCAGCATTGCATCACATAAAAATAAGAAATACTCAATGTTTTATTTAATGGAAATACAAAGGAGTTCAAAGTAGAGAATAAAATCTTAACAGAAAACGTTTCTTCGAATGTAACAAAAATTGCATAGCAATTGAAACTTGCCATTAGAGTTTTATTAGGCAGTGCCAATATTATATCGAAACAGTTTTTAAGCTCATATTTGCACAAACATGCAGTGAGCACATGCTTTTGTCATGGGAAACAAATTTGTGCCACATAAGATTTTTCTAGAGCGAACATTGTTAGTGGCTTTGTGTCCTTGTGACGGAAGTCAAGGCTCATCTGATATCAAGGCAACAACCCGAATCATTACAAGATGCAATGATGTAATCTAATTTCTTTGGTTTATAGTGTACGTACCACTTTTGCTTCAACTCCCTTGGGCTGACCTGATCTCGTTGTTCACCCTAAACTTTCCCTTAAATTGAGAACCTTTGACCTCAAGTTCAATTGGGGTGGCTTGCGGTTACGCTCGACACATGGGAACTATGATTCAACGAACAAGGTGATCTGCTTTCAGTTAATTAAGGATTAATTACTTAATTGGAAAAGAAACGTCGTACTAATTACATTTCACTTCCTGATTTTACTTTCCTCCAGCGATTCTTGATATGTATATGTTACGCCGAATCGGCTAAATTGCTTAATACGCGAAATTTACTCTTTAAAAAATGCAATTCGCTTTTAAACATGAACTTTTGATCGTAAAAATAGTTGTTTTATACCATTGTTTTTATTGAATAAACTTTTGATCGAATTGGAATTACGTATTTATCTGTCGTTAGAAATGTTGCAATTTTGCCAATTCGGCATAACATATATGCGGCGACGCTGTGTCTACTTTGCAAGCAGTATTTCGAGAGCACATGATGACCGAGTTCCCTTACGCATTCAAAGAAGAGGAACGGTATTCACTTACAATCTATGTACAGGATGGATTAGGGTATCTGATACGTCGCAAAAAAATTCATTTTATCATCCTTGAACAGCTTCGAGATTTATAGAATTCAGACACAAGGTCAAAAAATGAAAATATCAAAAATTGTTGAAGCTAGTTGATCTAAGAAACAGATCGTACAAAAATCGAAATGTTTTGGTCGAAAATCTGTAACTTTTGAAGGTAGATAGGTATGTTAAAATCTTTTCTTTTCTTTTTCAAATGTACTTTTGCATACACTGTATGATCGAATATTCATCCCATGTTTGTCAGACAGTGAGATTTAATCTTTATTTGTGAAGTAAAAAGGAAGATTTTAGTACGAACTAAACACTTATAAACACACACGTTCGGCAATAAGACGTTCCCTCAGCTGAAAAACTTTACGCAATCTCGCACAGATAGATAGATAGGAACAGACTAAGATAAGTAAACAGATAGACAGGTAGATAGATGGGAACATTTGAAGATAGGTAGAAAGATAAAAAGGAATATATTGAGATAGATAGATAGATAGATAGATAGATAGATAGATAGATAGATAGATAGATAGATAGATAGAGACTAAGATAGAGGGAAGAAAGTGGAAAGACGAACAAACCCAGTCTTAAGAAAGGATGACAGAAAGGATAAGAACAAAAGAAATATAGGGGAAGGAAAATCAGATAAAAGGTTCATGGTGTGAAAGAAATTGAGAAAAAAGAAAGAAAAAAAAGAAAAAGAATACATTGATAAAAAAAGGAGGGAAAATGTTGGGAAAGAAGCAAAGGAGGGGGATAGTCAGAAAAACCAGGATCAAGGAGAAAGAAAGAAAGAGGACAAATTTGGATGATGGAAGAAAGGAAAAAAAGTGAATGAACGAAATGGAAAAAGAATGAAGATTAAATGATTAAAAGGGCAAACTGAAAAAGAACAAAAAAAATCAGTGTTAACTTGTTCGCTGTCACGGACGTGATACCTCGCCTTGTGACACTATGGAAATGAAGGGTTAATTTGAAAAATCTGAAAGTGAAAACTAAGATAACTAAATCAGAAATAAGGGCCTGGTCACCCTCTTTCCGAAGTTGAGGATACATTACAACACCAGCGTGGCTGCACAGGGGTTTTTGAGATGAACCGGACTTGGACAGAGAACTGGTTAAAATTTAAACTGTAAAGCAATCAATATTGAATCCAGGAGTAAAGTACAAGAAGGGTCGGGTGAGCGAGGCCAGGACATAATACATGATTGATCACATTCATAAGAGAGACTTATGAATTCCCAAATTTGGAGAACTCTCCAGGGCAGGGATTGACCATTTCAGTTTCCAGACAAGTGAAATTGATTGCCGGAGGAAAATGGCCTCACCTATTGCCTACGTATATTTTTAAGGGATATTCACGGATTCCCTAATTTGGTGAAGGTGGAAGGAAAATTACTTGAGTCAGCACAATTTCAGATTTACCAGCTGATTGGGGGAAATCAATCATGAGCCTGCCAGCCATCAGCCCCACACACAGAGGGAACCAACCATCATAAAAGTTGGCCATTTTTGAATAGCAGCAGAAGAGAAGCCGCTGGAACGCTTCAGAGAGATCCACGTTCCTCGTCACTACGAAGAATCCTGATTCCAGAAGACTTATAGTTTCGACTGGAGTCGAATAGATATACCAAGAGACATGAAGTAAATAACCCGAATGTCAGACTGATAGTCATTCCATAGTGTCCTCAGCTGCATCGGCGTATATTTTGACCAGTCACCCTGTATATATATACTGACATAAACTTGTCGCATATTATACACCGTGTCAATTCTTCCTTTTCAACTTGTGACACCTCTGGTGGCCTTTGTTCCAACGCCGCAGAATCTTTAGCTGACAGCTGCAATCTCACGAATCTGAACACGACATGGGTGAGGTGGGGGTGACGAGAAGCCGAGAACTACAGCGCTTCGTCTACTACGGCCTGACCAGCACTGCACATCATCAACCGACGAAATGTGGAAAAGCCTGGGCTGGCATTACAGTTAGTCTAATACCACGGACGGGATAACTCGTCTTAGCAAGTCGTCAGTCTGATGTCAAGGACGGAATAATTCGTCTCAGCAAGTGCTCAAGTAACATTTCCCCAAACTAACGATACCTTGATGGTTCTGTATGAATTGCAAATTGCTGAAAAAGGTCGATTTTGTGAAGTACGTGTTGTGTCGCCCGATACAGATGTCTTCCTTCTCAGTGTGTACCTCTATTTATTTAAAAGTATTGTTTTAAAAACTGGCAGTAGGGTTCACCTCGGAGAAATTGACATTGGTTCGACTTATGAAGCATTTTATCTAACATATTCTTCTGCATTTTCATACATTCACAATGAGATTCCACAATCTGTAAATCAATAAAGGATCTCCAATGGTATTTGTTCAACAAGAAAAAAGCAGAAACTATGAGACTGTCATCATCAAAAGGTGCATTGAAGTATAAGATTCTTCGAGCTCAACATTTAACAATGATGGGAAAAAAGCCGACAGACCGAATTCCAAATTACCGGACGTTGACGGTGCTGTACAGCCTGTGCTAACAGATGAAATCTCTACCCCAGAAGCATCAATTAAAATGTGTCTGTACAAGTGCAGAAAAACAGGTTGCACAACAATTGTATGTGTTTAAAAAATGATTCAGTTTGCACTGACATGTGTCTTTGTAAGTCGTGTGAGAATGCTGGTCAAGTTGACGATGGGCAATTTGGAAACTCTGATGAGGAGATAAATGACCAGAAGTACTCTCAACTACCTGGACATGTATATTCATAATGTATCCATTTGATCAATAAATGAGAATATTTTCTGACGGCTTCTACCTGTTCCGTGCATTTACCTTGTTTTCAGAAATTTCCTAATCAATTCACAAGAAGAAATTTCATTGATTACAGAAATGTGTTTGTTAAAATGCATTTTCAATTACAAATTAAAGAGGTGCATGACAATTGTCAGACTAAACGCAGTTGGAGACGGATGATCAGATCCTTAAATTGTTTGGTATTACTTAATAAGCTGTAAATGTTAAATGTGATAAACAAATGTTATCAGCTTACCCTTCTTAAAAGTCAAAATAAAAATTTGCAGTTTTTTCGAAGAGGCGCCGAGTATATTAGAGTATATTGGAAAGATATCGGCCAGTTTGGGGGATTTCAACCCGACAAATAATTCTGGTCCGTAAAATAGATATAGTCCAGCAGCAGAAGTGGAATACATTTATTTTCATAAATTCAAGCTAAAAACTACTGCAAAATGTTATAACACTGGTTTTAACAGTGCGATAACACGGAAGTATTACATGTGACAATTGCCCCCCGCCCACACACACACACTAAATATTGAATGCAAGATGGCCGTATGTGTAGATGAATGTTTGAAGATATTTCGATCTTATATGAATAATCAAAATAATCTATTTTCACACATTTATGAATATATTACGTATATTATATATTTTGTTTCACATATTAATTGATTTTTATGGAAACGAAAACGTTTGAACTTTCTATTTTCTCATTTTATGAGACAATTAGGTGCGGATTGGCCCAGAGGATAACGGCTTGGAGAATAGACTCGGTGAATCCAAACACTGTTTAACACAGGTATTGTTCATAATTGCACTTGACAAAGGCATGAATCCATTTCCTGCCCCAGCTATAGGTAAAATAGCACAGGGCGGAACAAGTGATGCTACTTTGGATGCTTGTTGCCTCTTAAGTCTATTTCATATATCGAACGAACCGAGTCAACAGCTATGTGGTATACGGAGCTTAAGCAGAGAGGGCTGAAGTTGTAGTCAGTGTAAGGGCACTTATTTATGAGAAAAACCCGGAACAACGTTGAGAAATGTACTTTGTAGCAAACAGATTAAACCCCTGGTGGGTGAAAAGCATAAATGGGGAAATGATTTGACGACCGGGACCCAAAAAGGAAATACACCAAATTGAACCAATAATATTTCTTTCAATCGTAGCTTGAGAACCTTGAAAAAGGAACACTCTTTCCCAGTGGATATTATCAAAGTAAGCCTAAAGTGAATTCCTCGTTTTTTTCCGGAAGAAAAAAAGTATTTTTTATCAAAAAGGCTATCAAACCATGTGCTTAAATTTATGATAAAGCAATTACTTGCGTAACAAGGTATCCTTTCCATAATATTGATGGCGGTAGTTAACTGGATTTGAGGGGCTTGTCTTTCTGAATTGGAATTTGCCTTTGCTTTAATGTCATCGAAAAGACAGCAATCCCTTTCCTCAAATTTTCTGCTTTTATCATTTCCTTACGTTAAACGTTAACCTTGACCTTAAAAGATCTAAGACAGCCTTACTCAACCGATGTTTCGTGGAACCCTAGGGTTCTGCAAGTAAAAGCATACGTACTTTTTTTTTATCTATGTTTTTATTCATTTTTTTCTTCATTGTTGGAGTACAGGCCTCTAAATTGCCGATGTAGTGGGCATGTTGGCTGAGAATTTACTGGCACGTGAGCATGAAGGCCGAATAAAGGAAAGAAATTTCCCAACAACAAGAACATTGGGAAGCAGGGTACGGTACTTTTCCCGAACCTATTTCGCCGTTGTCAACAAGAGGTTCTTGGCGATTCAGCGAAAATTCAATACATTTATGAGAAAGTACCTGACTTGTGCTTCATTCAAGTTTTTTCTAACGTTGTATAATGACCACAACATAATTAATTCCCAAGGAGTTGGCCTTGAGGTGCACTAAGAAGAGCTTGATAATTACCAAGGTTCGGTCTCGCAACTGAAGGAGTTGCGTATGTGCTTATGGTAGCACAAGTCTGGCTTCGAACCTAAGTAAGTGCAAGGATTTTGAATGCTGATTTTCACGTTGGTAAGCACTTTTCCATTCGAAGTAAATGAAGACAATTTTAAATGATGATAATTTCAAATATAAAATGTAAAACGGTAAATTTTTTTTCTCAGAGAGTATTTAATTGTCAGGATGAAAAAATCCTGAAAAACAGACCATAGGTCGGGGAATTCTCTCATTGAGACTGTTTTTATTCTGTTTAATTTCATTTATCTTCCTGTTTTCTCTCCTTTTTTTTTCACTTGTATTTGTAGAGTCCTATCGTTTCCGTCACACGACAGTCGCCCATAAATACTTGGCGCCCTGTGCGACGTCCTGTGTTGCTGCTACTGGTCTTGCACCCTGAACACACACACACACACACACACACACACACACACACACACACACACCGATTGGAATTCGGCACATGCACCTAAACAAACAACTTGAAAAGACGTGAAAAACAAATCCCAAAAACTAATCGCCAGAAATCGAAATGTTTTCCGAATTCTCATAAACAAAATCTGCTTGCAGCTGAGCAAACAGTTCGTCAACAAAGATTTACTTGGATTTCATGAATGTCCTTTAAAAAACTCTCTGCACAGATCTATTTCCATCAATCAGTCGCTTACATTGTCACATTCATTAGTTTGAATTCGCTTTTTTTGTTCATTAGAAACTATCATCCAAAAACTGTCACTCACACTTTCAATATAGGTTTCTTCGGTTTTAAGGTCAGTTTAGCTGGTTGACTGGCTGACTGGCTTGCTTGCTGGCTGGTTGGGTGACTATGTATGTATGTATCATTGGCGGGGTGCAAAAGAGGAATTTGCCCTCCCTGGATTAGGCCTTCTCTTCGAGGTTGAGTCGGTTTGAAAGTTGGAACATTAGAGAAGCCGATATCAAGGGGTCAATATGAACAGTGACAGCTCAGAACAAGTCACAGTTTAGGCACTCTCTAGTCCCTTGCTAAACATTCGGATAGATCTTTCCCTCAGAATATACCTTTTTGCCCCTCCCTGGAAAAGTGGCCGCGGATACCCGTGATATATATGTATGACGCATGAATGTTGCACCTATGGAGATAAAGGGCTGAAAATTTAAACATTCACTCATTGTTATGACTAGAACCCCCACCCAATAAGTGTTTCGTGGGGCACTCAATTTTCAATGCAAATGTATGATAAATTAGTCTTTAATCTGAGCCTGGTTGTATTCACGTTTGTTTGAGGTTTATTTTTTTGTTTTTGTTTTTTGAAAAATTCGATTTTTTTAGTGATCACTGGCCAACAAAAAGGAAGAGGAGCAACTTATCAATCGATCACCCCTATTTTCGAATTTTTTGATTGATCACCCCCAACACGGCAAGCTGCCAAAATACCTTGGTAGCGTAACAGTTTCTATCGAGTGACTAACCAGACCTGTCTTTTTTTTATTATACACTTATTTTCTTATTTATAAAGATTGATCTATTTGCTTAGGTGAAAACGAAACTGCTTTTTTAAGAGTTTTTACCGTCCAGGAAAATATTTCTTTACTTGGGTTTTTGTCTAAAATACGAGGACATTCAGGGATTTATTTCAAAATTGGGATATATATATATATATATATATATATATATATATATATATATATATATATATATATATATGAATTTCAATGGGAGTTCGTGGAAGGGTAGACTATAAGCTTCAAAATAAGTGAGAACATTCCGGGCGGATGCAAAAATTCCTTTTTGATTGAAATCTTTTTTTCTCTTATCGTTCGACAGGTGGCGAGCTGCGCTGAAACTTGGACTGAAACTGTCACTAAAGCCCTTGGGAAAGGAATGAATCCTATCAGGGTAGGAGTCAAATTCATTCCTATGGTGATGTTAGTGACACCACTCCGGGAGCTTGTCACTTCTGGGGTTTTTCCCCAAGTCATAGAAACCTTGGAGATCTCGGAGTCGAGGAAAAACTTGATATTTGAAGCCCGAGTGGGGACAGCTGTTGCCGTGGCCAGCGTAAGGACACATTTATTTTACAGGTCAAGATCAAATAGTTATCAAATTTTAAGGGAAATAACAAAATTTGAAATTTTCTTCCTTATTATTTCTTTTTTTAAAATTTTCATTTAGTTTTTGATTAATTTACGATGGTGTTAGCTGTATGCGCTCTCTGCGTGCTTTTTAGTTGATTCATTTCTTTTTCTTTTCTCTTTTTTCTTTCTTTCTCTCCTTTTCTTGTTTCTTTTCTCCTCTTACCCATCTTTCTCTTATTCCTTTCCTCTCTTTTCCTTGTTTCTATCTCCTCTTCATCACTTGCTTTTCTTGTTAATCTCCTTTCTTTCTTTTTTTCTTTCTCCTTTTTTTTCTTTCCATATCTTCTTCCATTTTCCCTCTTCCTTTCTCAACACTGTTATCTTCCGACATCCATACTGTCATTCTCCTTTCTTTCTTTCTTTCTTTCTTTCGGAATACTGTCTTTTCTTTTTTTTTCTGCATACCGTCTTCTTCTTTCCTTCTTTTCCCACCTTCTACATACATTTTCCTTTCCCCCCTCTTTCTTTCACTATATTTTCCTGTTCTTTCTTTCTTTTCTACGCACTTTCTTCTTTCTTTCTTTCTTTCTTTATTTCTTTCTCCCTTTCTTTACACACCCCTCTTCTTTCTTTCTCTGTTACTTTTTTGTTCTTCCTTTCTTTCTTACTCTCTTCACTTCCCATCTTTCTTTCATTCGATTTTTTCTCTTCTTCTTCCTATTTCTTTCTTCATCTTTCGTGTGTGTTTCTAACCTCCCCCCTATCTCTGAGAGGGTAACACCCAATTTTATGGCACTTTTTTCATATTAGCCAACATCTACGAAGTATCTCCAAAAATAAGTCGAACTCATTCAAAAAACAATTTATTGCTTTACTTACAATTCAATGAGACTTATCTCCTCCACAATAATCCCCTTAGCTGTTCAGGCACCGTTCTATGCATAATTCTCAGATCTGTAATACATTCTGAAAATCATATTCGAAACAGTGCGCTGGCCTTGTCTTGCATCACCTTATGTTAAGCATCTTGGTATATCCCGTATAGTAATCTACAAGAACTCTGTAAACGTCAAAATATTGGCCACTGTAACTTGTACTGTTAAAACTTACCAATAATGAAGGGAAAAATTGAAGGAAATAAATAAAGAAAGAAAGAAGAGGAAACTCATGAGTGTAAGTTAATCCTTTGCAGATAATCCAGAGACTGATCTTCAATCAACTCAAGTCAGCGACCCTGTCGGAATACTCACTTCAAGGACTGACAAACCTCCATTATTGGCACTGTCTACGAAAAGGAAACTCACTGAAAATTTATGACCTCGTTACTTTACTGCCATCGTCCCACTTGGGTGTGTAACCCTTTGATTTAAATGGTGGGATCGGTTATGTGAACGCTACACTTCAACTTAAAACTTCATTCTGCAGACCACAGGGCTACTCGACGCCTGTCCATCCTGCATAGGCCTCGCTCACCACCGGAAAGCCTGCTGCGAACGTGGAAAACCCACAGATCTTCACGGACCTAAACCATGAATGGATTGGCCGAAACTGTTTACAACACAGACGACAAGTAGAGAGTTCAATCATCCGAAAAACTATATGAACAAATGTCGTTGTTCGAAAATATATCGTCTGTTTCACGTTGAGATAACCTTTTTGAAATAGATTATCATTAAATTCAAATTTAAACAATTTTGAAATAGTTCTCAAGATTTATTTGTTTATTTACATTCATTTTATTTTATTTTTTTTTACGTTGCTATGAAATATAACCCATAAAAATATTTGCAATATGTCGCGTGAGGGATTCAAGTTATAAAGATAGACTTGAAATGTTTGTCAAGACTATTTTGTTTGAGAGGAGAGCAATTCGTAACTTGACCCAAACTTCCAAAATTTTAAATGGTTTTACAAATTATACAAATATAATGTTTAATAACTCAGAATGGACCGGAAATTTACTCAAAAAGGCCATGCAAAAACAAAGTAACAAAACTTATTCATTTTTTCTACTTTTATTTTGAAATATTGTTATTGATTACAAACTTATGTGATAAATAGAACTAGTATAAATACTTTCAAAAATAACGTTAATTAATTTAAATAATTCTGGATGGAAAATAAATAAACACTTACAAATTTCGCATTCATTCTTACCACTTGACCTGATGTATATTCTAATTTTGAATATGTACTTTTTTATGTATTTGAGATATTGGGGTGCCCATAGAGGCATTTTCATTTAATAAACAAGACATTGAATGAATAAATGAAATATAATTCATGAAAAATTTCCAATATGGCCGACAATACTTTCTCCGAGTCGAAAACGCCATCGTATTCTTACGTCATCACGAACCAAACGTCATCTCGTTATTATGCCGTGTCTAAAGAAAATTCCGTTATTCTTCTTTCACCAAGAATAGCAGCAAGCGAGATACGAGTTCTTTACTCTCAACGCTACGCATCTATATCTTAACGAAATACAATCAAAAAGATAATATTTAATCAACAATTTCCAAAACGATAAAACGATAAAAAAATGGGAAACCAAAATAGCCAACCGCCAATCCCTGAAACAACATTAAATAGACGCTCAAAGCTTTACATGATAGAAGCCGACGAAGCCTTAAATAACGAAGAATGTCCATCATGCATTATTGACATCGATATGCCATCAAAGAAGATCACGAAAGACTTATCCACCTACCTAATCGATGAGGTAAATCCTTTGCCGATGGTCGAATGTCCCCCATATACAATGGATATTTATGGACCATCAATCGATAAACCTCAGGAAAACATTGAAGAAGGTGCCTCAGCTTCTATGATGGAGAGAATAATTATGATAGTGGAGGGCCCCACTTTTGAGAGTTTATTGGACATTGTGTTCGTGATGACGCTCATTGCAGCTTTAGTGCTTTGCGCCGCAGGCAGTTTTCTTGCTCTTATCCCCGGAAGTATATTTATCCTCTGTGTTTCGAGTGGTTATCTAATTCGCTGGGCAAAAGCAAGAATGCCGGAAAGTGTACTCGCAAGAATTACTCGACCTTCAGTTGAGAGAATTGATGATTTTGACGATATATAACCTGTCCCCAGTTTTTACTGAAAACCGGGTCTCAGTATCGTTAAGTCGACAATAACGAAATGGTTATGGAAACATATTTTTTTCTTTTGCAAAAATGAATAACTTTAATTGAATACGACAATAATCTACTGAGGATTTCTTTTCATTTTCAATGAAGCCTAGTTTTTTTTCCGGGTTGGAAGAGGAAAGCATAGATGGAGCCGTAATGTTGTCCATTATAAAGACGGTTCATTTTTTTCAAGTAGCCAGTGACAATATCATACAAATGCTTCTCGAACATTGCCTTACAGAGATATCAGTTAGCTGGAACTTCGTGAATGAGAACAAATTGTTGTGTTTTGTTAGTTTTCCCATTCAGAAGTATCTGTCATGGCAATGAAGCATGTTGTTGAACTTTTTGCCGGAATGTCAACCATTGAATTTTGAATTTTGAATGAAGGCAGCCATGGTATTGTGACTGATGAAACAAGAAAATGTAATCATGAAATAAAGATTAACAACATGGAGACTAATCGCCTTTCAATTACGCTTGAGGTGGTTGCAACATCACATTAGCCATCTTTAACGAAGGGAAAAGTAAAAGCTTCAAATTGCTAGAGAACAGGAGAAACAATGTTGCTGACATCTACCCAATATTCAACGACACCAATTCTACACAAGCTGACGTTGGGGAAGCAGGAATTAAGCACTCTGTTATAATGTACGGTAAGTGATAAATACATGTATACCTTGGCAGATATCATCATCATCATCATCATCATCATCAGTCTTTTAGCATCCGTCGTTGGACATAGACCTTCCCCAGGATTTGCCACACTTCTCTATCATGGGTGTCACGGGGCCAGTACTTCCTGAACTGGTCTAGCTCGTCTCTCCATTTAACATTTTGCCAGCCTCGGTTGCGCATGTGGTCTCGGGGAATCCATGTTGTGAGTCGCAATGTCCATCAATTGTCTGCCATTCTTGCAACATGGCCAGCCCACCGCCATTTGAGATTTTTTATGGATTCTATGATGTCTCTAACTCTTGTCTTTTCCTGGATGTACTGTGCTGTTTTGTGGTCTCTCCATGAGAGGCCCAGCATTATTCTTTCATGTGTACGTTGCATGGTTCTCAGTTTACGGGTCTGTCTCTTGGTTAAGTTCCATGTTTCAGCTCCATAAGTGACTATTGGGAGGATGCATTGGTTATACACCCTTCTCTTTAGGATTAATGGGATCTTATTATTTTTAAAGGATGAGCTAGCTCTGCCAAAGGCTTGCCATCCTAGTGTGATTCTTCGCTTGATTCCTTCTTCTTTTGAGGGTCTCATAGAGATTCATTGTCCTAGGTAGATGTAGTGGTCTACTTTCTCGAGTTCTGTGTCCTCGATTTCGATCTTAGTGTTTTTAATGTGGCTGTTGCACATGATCTTTGTCTTGCTGAAGCTCATGTGTAGGCCGACTTTCTTGCTCTCTTCATTTAGTTCATCTATCATATATGTCTGATTAAAAGTAAGCTTCAGATTTTGCTACATTCATCATATTACAGGTTCTAAGAGGAAGAGGAGGCTGGCGTGTCTTCGAATCAAATCCGATACAAAAGGAGTACAACTAAATGTTTTCTTCCATCAGAGGACAACACGGCCCAGGTATGTAGTTCAGCATTATTTTTCCCTCTTGTACACGATCCATTAAAATTATTATTTTGTAATGTAAATAATCCAAAATGTAGTATTTACTATGATTCAATTATATTTACTGTAGCCTCGAGCCCGGGATGAAATACTGAGTGCGGTGGTGCGTTGCAACTGTACAACAGAGACGGAAAATCCATGTGCTAACACTTCCTGATACTACAAGAATGGGCTGGCTTGTCTTACTACCAGTGAACAGTACCAGAGAAAACTCTTGTAATAAAACATTGTGAACATTATTTTTCGTCCTTTCTGATTTTTCAAATTTATGTGAATTATTCAGTTTGTGTTCTTCAAGTTTTCATTATTCTCATATCGAGAAGCTCATGATACACAGATTTTGTTAAATCTTACCTATTCCAAATAATTCCCCATATACAGCTGGATTCATAATTATATCATATCCAGTGAATAGAAACGGCAACATTGTTATTAATTTCAATTCTTTTGAATGATTCATCATGTTGTTGTCGTAAACTCAGAACTATTACCTAGGCACATTATCTGGTTGCAAGACTAAAGGGTTTTGCGATTGATAAGATACATGGTAGTAAAAAAAGAGAGGTCTTAGTTGCTTTTGTTACACATATTTTTGTGGACTATTCCAAAAATATAAATCCTATTTAAGTAAAAACCACATTAGTAGTGCAAATGTCACTTATTTTGACAATAAGATTTAATATAGTCAATATTTTGTACTCCCTTCATTTGCAAGTGATATTGTTTCCATCCTGGTAGCGAATTAAAGGAGTTTCACTAGCATGTATTACACTTATCATGGACTGTTCCAAAAGTAAATATCTCATTTAAGTGAAAACAAGATAAGTAGTGCAAATGTCACTTATTTTGACAATAAGATTTAATATAGTCAATATTTGTACTCCCTCCTTTTGTGAGCAATGTTGCTTCCATCTTTGTAGGGAATAAAAGAAGTTTTTGTAGCATGTATTACACTGATCTTAATTATGGACGGTTCCAAAAATATAAATCACATTTAAGTGAAAACCACATTAGTAGTGCAAATGTCACTTATTTTGACAATAAGATTCAATATAGTCAATATTTTCTGCTCCTTCTTTTTGTGAGTAATGTTGCTTCAATCCTTGCAAGCATCGATTCATTTAAGCGATGTATGTATTCAGGTGTTATTTTCTGAGTCTTTGTTCAGTTTGTTCAAAACGTTTCGAGAAGCCATTTTTCCCATTCATCGTCTCCAAGCGTTTTTTCTATCATCAGGTCAGTTTAGGGTGCGGATTCACTTATTGACTAACCAATTTGCAATGGAATGTACATGGCAGGGGGATTATGTTCCTTAATCATCTTATTTTCGTGTTCAGTAATGTATGAACAGTAACACTTTACTCTTCAAGAGGTTTCTCAACCTTACGAGCCATTACCAGTCCAGATTATTTAGCGTTAGTCTAATAGACAACTTTGTATATTCCATTTCAAAATGGACAATGAGGTGTTTTTGTCTCTTTTGTAAATATTCAGCAGGTTTCGGTCTTGTCCGGGAGTCCTCAAACATGCAAAAACAAAGTAACAAAACTTATTCATTTTTTCTACTTTTATTTTGAAATATTGTTATTGATTACAAACTTATGTGATAAATAGAACTAGTATAAATACTTTCAAAAATAACGTTAATTAATTTAAATAATTCTGGATGGAAAATAAATAAACACTTACAAATTTCGCATTCATTCTTACCACTTGACCTGATGTATATTCTAATTTTGAATATGTACTTTTTTATGTATTTGAGATATTGGGGTGCCCATAGAGGCATTTTCATTTAATAAACAAGACATTGAATGAATAAATGAAATATAATTCATGAAAAATTTCCAATATGGCCGACAATACTTTCTCCGAGTCGAAAACGCCATCGTATTCTTACGTCATCACGAACCAAACGTCATCTCGTTATTATGCCGTGTCTAAAGAAAATTCCGTTATTCTTCTTTCACCAAGAATAGCAGCAAGCGAGATACGAGTTCTTTACTCTCAACGCTACGCATCTATATCTTAACGAAATACAATCAAAAAGATAATATTTAATCAACAATTTCCAAAACGATAAAACGATAAAAAAATGGGAAACCAAAATAGCCAACCGCCAATCCCTGAAACAACATTAAATAGACGCTCAAAGCTTTACATGATAGAAGCCGACGAAGCCTTAAATAACGAAGAATGTCCATCATGCATTATTGACATCGATATGCCATCAAAGAAGATCACGAAAGACTTATCCACCTACCTAATCGATGAGGTAAATCCTTTGCCGATGGTCGAATGTCCCCCATATACAATGGATATTTATGGACCATCAATCGATAAACCTCAGGAAAACATTGAAGAAGGTGCCTCAGCTTCTATGATGGAGAGAATAATTATGATAGTGGAGGGCCCCACTTTTGAGAGTTTATTGGACATTGTGTTCGTGATGACGCTCATTGCAGCTTTAGTGCTTTGCGCCGCAGGCAGTTTTCTTGCTCTTATCCCCGGAAGTATATTTATCCTCTGTGTTTCGAGTGGTTATCTAATTCGCTGGGCAAAAGCAAGAATGCCGGAAAGTGTACTCGCAAGAATTACTCGACCTTCAGTTGAGAGAATTGATGATTTTGACGATATATAACCTGTCCCCAGTTTTTACTGAAAACCGGGTCTCAGTATCGTTAAGTCGACAATAACGAAATGGTTATGGAAACATATTTTTTTCTTTTGCAAAAATGAATAACTTTAATTGAATACGACAATAATCTACTGAGGATTTCTTTTCATTTTCAATGAAGCCTAGTTTTTTTTCCGGGTTGGAAGAGGAAAGCATAGATGGAGCCGTAATGTTGTCCATTATAAAGACGGTTCATTTTTTTCAAGTAGCCAGTGACAATATCATACAAATGCTTCTCGAACATTGCCTTACAGAGATATCAGTTAGCTGGAACTTCGTGAATGAGAACAAATTGTTGTGTTTTGTTAGTTTTCCCATTCAGAAGTATCTGTCATGGCAATGAAGCATGTTGTTGAACTTTTTGCCGGAATGTCAACCATTGAATTTTGAATTTTGAATGAAGGCAGCCATGGTATTGTGACTGATGAAACAAGAAAATGTAATCATGAAATAAAGATTGACAACATGGAGACCAATCGCCTTTCAATTACGCTTGAGGTGGTTGCAACATCACATTAGCCATCTTTAACGAAGGGAAAAGTAAAAGCTTCAAATTGCTAGAGAACAGGAGAAACAATGTTGCTGACATCTACCCAATATTCAACGACACCAATTCTACACAAGCTGACGTTGGGGAAGCAGGAATTAAGCACTCTGTTATAATGTACGGTAAGTGATAAATACATGTATACCTTGGCAGATATCATCATCATCATCATCATCATCATCAGTCTTTTAGCATCCGTCGTTGGACATAGACCTTCCCCAGGATTTGCCACACTTCTCTATCATGGGCGTCACGGAGCCACTACTTCCTGAACTGGTCTAGCTCGTCTCTCCATTTAACATTTTGCCAGCCTCAGTTGCGCATGTGGTCTCGGGGAATCTATGTTGTGAGTCGCAATGTCCATCAATTGTCTGCCATTCTTGCAACATGGCCAGCCCACCGCCATTTGAGATTTTTTATGGATTCTATGATGTGTCAAACTCTTGTCTTTTCCTGGATGTACTGTGCTGTTTTGTGGTCTCTCCATGTGAGGCCCAGCATTATTCTTTCATGTGTACGTTGCATGGTTCTCAGTTTACGGGTCTGTCTCTTGGTTAAGTTCCATGTTTCAGCTCCATAAGTGACTATTGGGAGGATGCATTGGTTATACACCCTTCTCTTTAGGATTAATGGGATCTTATTATTTTTAAAGGATGAGCTAGCTCTGCCAAAGGCTTGCCATCCTAGTGTGATTCTTCGCTTGATTCCTTCTTCTTTTGAGGGTCTCATAGAGATTCATTGTCCTAGGTAGATGTAGTGGTCTACTTTCTCGAGTTCTGTGTCCTCGATTTCGATCTTAGTGTTTTTAATGTGGCTGTTGCACATGATCTTTGTCTTGCTGAAGCTCATTTGTAGGCCGACTTTCTTGCTCTCTTCATTTAGTTCATCTATCATATATGTCTGATTAAAAGTAAGCTTCAGATTTTGCTACATTCATCATATTACAGGTTCTAAGAGGAAGAGGAGGCTGGCGTGTCTTCGAATCAAATCCGATACAAAAGGAGTACAACTAAATGTTTTCTTCCATCAGAGGACAACACGGCCCAGGTATGTAGTTCAGCATTATTTTTCCCTCTTGTATACGATCCATTAAAATTATTATTTTGTAATGTAAATAATCCAAAATGTAGTATTTACTATGATTCAATTATATTTACTGTAGCCTCGAGCCCGGGATGAAATACTGAGTGCGGTGGTGCGTTGCAACTGTACAACAGAGACGGAAAATCCATGTGCTAACACTTCCTGATACTACAAGAATGGGCTGGCTTGTCTTACTACCAGTGAACAGTACCAGAGAAAACTCTTGTAATAAAACATTGTGAACATTATTTTTCGTCCTTTCTGATTTTTCAAATTTATGTGAATTATTCAGTTTGTGTTCTTCAAGTTTTCATTATTCTCATATTGAGAAGCTCATGATACACAGATTTTGTTAAATCTTACCTATTCCAAATAATTCCCCATATACAGCTGGATTCATAATTATATCATATCCAGTGAATAAAAACGGCAACATTGTTATTAATTTCAATTCTTTTGAATGATTCATCATGTTGTTGTCGTAAACTCAGAACTATTACCTAGGCACATTATCTGGTTGCAAGACTAAAGGGTTTTGCGATTGATAAGATACATGGTAGTAAAAAAAGAGAGGTCTTAGTTGCTTTTGTTACACATATTTTTGTGGACTATTCCAAAAATATAAATCCTATTTAAGTAAAAACCACATTAGTAGTGCAAATGTCACTTATTTTGACAATAAGATTTAATATAGTCAATATTTTGTACTCCCTTCATTTGCAAGTGATATTGTTTCCATCCTGGTAGCGAATTAAAGGAGTTTCACTAGCATGTATTACACTTATCATGGACTGTTCCAAAAGTAAATATCTCATTTAAGTGAAAACAAGATAAGTAGTGCAAATGTCACTTATTTTGACAATAAGATTTAATATAGTCAATATTTGTACTCCCTCCTTTTGTGAGCAATGTTGCTTCCATCTTTGTAGGGAATAAAAGAAGTTTTTGTAGCATGTATTACACTGATCTTAATTATGGACGGTTCCAAAAATATAAATCACATTTAAGTGAAAACCACATTAGTAGTGCAAATGTCACTTATTTTGACAATAAGATTCAATATAGTCAATATTTTCTGCTCCTTCTTTTTGTGAGTAATGTTGCTTCAATCCTTGCAAGCATCGATTCATTTAAGCGATGTATGTATTCAGGTGTTATTTTCTGAGTCTTTGTTCAGTTTGTTCAAAACGTTTCGAGAAGCCATTTTTCCCATTCATCGTCTCCAAGCGTTTTTTCTATCATCAGGTCAGTTTAGGGTGCGGATTCACTTATTGACTAACCAATTTGCAATGGAATGTACATGGCAGGGGGATTATGTTCCTTAATCATCTTATTTTCGTGTTCAGTAATGTATGAACAGTAACACTTTACTCTTCAAGAGGTTTCTCAACCTTACGAGCCATTACCAGTCCAGATTATTTAGCGTTAGTCTAATAGACAACTTTGTATATTCCATTTCAAAATGGACAATGAGGTGTTTTTGTCTCTTTTGTAAATATTCAGCAGGTTTCGGTCTTGTCCGGGAGTCCTCAAACATGCAAAAACAAAGTAACAAAACTTATTCATTTTTTCTACTTTTATTTTGAAATATTGTTATTGATTACAAACTTATGTGATAAATAGAACTAGTATAAATACTTTCAAAAATAACGTTAATTAATTTAAATAATTCTGGATGGAAAATAAATAAACACTTACAAATTTCGCATTCATTCTTACCACTTGACCTGATGTATATTCTAATTTTGAATATGTACTTTTTTATGTATTTGAGATATTGGGGTGCCCATAGAGGCATTTTCATTTAATAAACAAGACATTGAATGAATAAATGAAATATAATTCATGAAAAATTTCCAATATGGCCGACAATACTTTCTCCGAGTCGAAAACGCCATCGTATTCTTACGTCATCACGAACCAAACGTCATCTCGTTATTATGCCGTGTCTAAAGAAAATTCCGTTATTCTTCTTTCACCAAGAATAGCAGCAAGCGAGATACGAGTTCTTTACTCTCAACGCTACGCATCTATATCTTAACGAAATACAATCAAAAAGATAATATTTAATCAACAATTTCCAAAACGATAAAACGATAAAAAAATGGGAAACCAAAATAGCCAACCGCCAATCCCTGAAACAACATTAAATAGACGCTCAAAGCTTTACATGATAGAAGCCGACGAAGCCTTAAATAACGAAGAATGTCCATCATGCATTATTGACATCGATATGCCATCAAAGAAGATCACGAAAGACTTATCCACCTACCTAATCGATGAGGTAAATCCTTTGCCGATGGTCGAATGTCCCCCATATACAATGGATATTTATGGACCATCAATCGATAAACCTCAGGAAAACATTGAAGAAGGTGCCTCAGCTTCTATGATGGAGAGAATAATTATGATAGTGGAGGGCCCCACTTTTGAGAGTTTATTGGACATTGTGTTCGTGATGACGCTCATTGCAGCTTTAGTGCTTTGCGCCGCAGGCAGTTTTCTTGCTCTTATCCCCGGAAGTATATTTATCCTCTGTGTTTCGAGTGGTTATCTAATTCGCTGGGCAAAAGCAAGAATGCCGGAAAGTGTACTCGCAAGAATTACTCGACCTTCAGTTGAGAGAATTGATGATTTTGACGATATATAACCTGTCCCCAGTTTTTACTGAAAACCGGGTCTCAGTATCGTTAAGTCGACAATAACGAAATGGTTATGGAAACATATTTTTTTCTTTTGCAAAAATGAATAACTTTAATTGAATACGACAATAATCTACTGAGGATTTCTTTTCATTTTCAATGAAGCCTAGTTTTTTTTCCGGGTTGGAAGAGGAAAGCATAGATGGAGCCGTAATGTTGTCCATTATAAAGACGGTTCATTTTTTTCAAGTAGCCAGTGACAATATCATACAAATGCTTCTCGAACATTGCCTTACAGAGATATCAGTTAGCTGGAACTTCGTGAATGAGAACAAATTGTTGTGTTTTGTTAGTTTTCCCATTCAGAAGTATCTGTCATGGCAATGAAGCATGTTGTTGAACTTTTTGCCGGAATGTCAACCATTGAATTTTGAATTTTGAATGAAGGCAGCCATGGTATTGTGACTGATGAAACAAGAAAATGTAATCATGAAATAAAGATTGACAACATGGAGACCAATCGCCTTTCAATTACGCTTGAGGTGGTTGCAACATCACATTAGCCATCTTTAACGAAGGGAAAAGTAAAAGCTTCAAATTGCTAGAGAACAGGAGAAACAATGTTGCTGACATCTACCCAATATTCAACGACACCAATTCTACACAAGCTGACGTTGGGGAAGCAGGAATTAAGCACTCTGTTATAATGTACGGTAAGTGATAAATACATGTATACCTTGGCAGATATCATCATCATCATCATCATCATCATCAGTCTTTTAGCATCCGTCGTTGGACATAGACCTTCCCCAGGATTTGCCACACTTCTCTATCATGGGCGTCACGGAGCCACTACTTCCTGAACTGGTCTAGCTCGTCTCTCCATTTAACATTTTGCCAGCCTCAGTTGCGCATGTGGTCTCGGGGAATCTATGTTGTGAGTCGCAATGTCCATCAATTGTCTGCCATTCTTGCAACATGGCCAGCCCACCGCCATTTGAGATTTTTTATGGATTCTATGATGTGTCAAACTCTTGTCTTTTCCTGGATGTACTGTGCTGTTTTGTGGTCTCTCCATGTGAGGCCCAGCATTATTCTTTCATGTGTACGTTGCATGGTTCTCAGTTTACGGGTCTGTCTCTTGGTTAAGTTCCATGTTTCAGCTCCATAAGTGACTATTGGGAGGATGCATTGGTTATACACCCTTCTCTTTAGGATTAATGGGATCTTATTATTTTTAAAGGATGAGCTAGCTCTGCCAAAGGCTTGCCATCCTAGTGTGATTCTTCGCTTGATTCCTTCTTCTTTTGAGGGTCTCATAGAGATTCATTGTCCTAGGTAGATGTAGTGGTCTACTTTCTCGAGTTCTGTGTCCTCGATTTCGATCTTAGTGTTTTTAATGTGGCTGTTGCACATGATCTTTGTCTTGCTGAAGCTCATTTGTAGGCCGACTTTCTTGCTCTCTTCATTTAGTTCATCTATCATATATGTCTGATTAAAAGTAAGCTTCAGATTTTGCTACATTCATCATATTACAGGTTCTAAGAGGAAGAGGAGGCTGGCGTGTCTTCGAATCAAATCCGATACAAAAGGAGTACAACTAAATGTTTTCTTCCATCAGAGGACAACACGGCCCAGGTATGTAGTTCAGCATTATTTTTCCCTCTTGTATACGATCCATTAAAATTATTATTTTGTAATGTAAATAATCCAAAATGTAGTATTTACTATGATTCAATTATATTTACTGTAGCCTCGAGCCCGGGATGAAATACTGAGTGCGGTGGTGCGTTGCAACTGTACAACAGAGACGGAAAATCCATGTGCTAACACTTCCTGATACTACAAGAATGGGCTGGCTTGTCTTACTACCAGTGAACAGTACCAGAGAAAACTCTTGTAATAAAACATTGTGAACATTATTTTTCGTCCTTTCTGATTTTTCAAATTTATGTGAATTATTCAGTTTGTGTTCTTCAAGTTTTCATTATTCTCATATTGAGAAGCTCATGATACACAGATTTTGTTAAATCTTACCTATTCCAAATAATTCCCCATATACAGCTGGATTCATAATTATATCATATCCAGTGAATAAAAACGGCAACATTGTTATTAATTTCAATTCTTTTGAATGATTCATCATGTTGTTGTCGTAAACTCAGAACTATTACCTAGGCACATTATCTGGTTGCAAGACTAAAGGGTTTTGCGATTGATAAGATACATGGTAGTAAAAAAAGAGAGGTCTTAGTTGCTTTTGTTACACATATTTTTGTGGACTATTCCAAAAATATAAATCCTATTTAAGTAAAAACCACATTAGTAGTGCAAATGTCACTTATTTTGACAATAAGATTTAATATAGTCAATATTTTGTACTCCCTTCATTTGCAAGTGATATTGTTTCCATCCTGGTAGCGAATTAAAGGAGTTTCACTAGCATGTATTACACTTATCATGGACTGTTCCAAAAGTAAATATCTCATTTAAGTGAAAACAAGATAAGTAGTGCAAATGTCACTTATTTTGACAATAAGATTTAATATAGTCAATATTTGTACTCCCTCCTTTTGTGAGCAATGTTGCTTCCATCTTTGTAGGGAATAAAAGAAGTTTTTGTAGCATGTATTACACTGATCTTAATTATGGACGGTTCCAAAAATATAAATCACATTTAAGTGAAAACCACATTAGTAGTGCAAATGTCACTTATTTTGACAATAAGATTCAATATAGTCAATATTTTCTGCTCCTTCTTTTTGTGAGTAATGTTGCTTCAATCCTTGCAAGCATCGATTCATTTAAGCGATGTATGTATTCAGGTGTTATTTTCTGAGTCTTTGTTCAGTTTGTTCAAAACGTTTCGAGAAGCCATTTTTCCCATTCATCGTCTCCAAGCGTTTTTTCTATCATCAGGTCAGTTTAGGGTGCGGATTCACTTATTGACTAACCAATTTGCAATGGAATGTACATGGCAGGGGGATTATGTTCCTTAATCATCTTATTTTCGTGTTCAGTAATGTATGAACAGTAACACTTTACTCTTCAAGAGGTTTCTCAACCTTACGAGCCATTACCAGTCCAGATTATTTAGCGTTAGTCTAATAGACAACTTTGTATATTCCATTTCAAAATGGACAATGAGGTGTTTTTGTCTCTTTTGTAAATATTCAGCAGGTTTCGGTCTTGTCCGGGAGTCCTCAAACATGCAAAAACAAAGTAACAAAACTTATTCATTTTTTCTACTTTTATTTTGAAATATTGTTATTGATTACAAACTTATGTGATAAATAGAACTAGTATAAATACTTTCAAAAATAACGTTAATTAATTTAAATAATTCTGGATGGAAAATAAATAAACACTTACAAATTTCGCATTCATTCTTACCACTTGACCTGATGTATATTCTAATTTTGAATATGTACTTTTTTATGTATTTGAGATATTGGGGTGCCCATAGAGGCATTTTCATTTAATAAACAAGACATTGAATGAATAAATGAAATATAATTCATGAAAAATTTCCAATATGGCCGACAATACTTTCTCCGAGTCGAAAACGCCATCGTATTCTTACGTCATCACGAACCAAACGTCATCTCGTTATTATGCCGTGTCTAAAGAAAATTCCGTTATTCTTCTTTCACCAAGAATAGCAGCAAGCGAGATACGAGTTCTTTACTCTCAACGCTACGCATCTATATCTTAACGAAATACAATCAAAAAGATAATATTTAATCAACAATTTCCAAAACGATAAAACGATAAAAAAATGGGAAACCAAAATAGCCAACCGCCAATCCCTGAAACAACATTAAATAGACGCTCAAAGCTTTACATGATAGAAGCCGACGAAGCCTTAAATAACGAAGAATGTCCATCATGCATTATTGACATCGATATGCCATCAAAGAAGATCACGAAAGACTTATCCACCTACCTAATCGATGAGGTAAATCCTTTGCCGATGGTCGAATGTCCCCCATATACAATGGATATTTATGGACCATCAATCGATAAACCTCAGGAAAACATTGAAGAAGGTGCCTCAGCTTCTATGATGGAGAGAATAATTATGATAGTGGAGGGCCCCACTTTTGAGAGTTTATTGGACATTGTGTTCGTGATGACGCTCATTGCAGCTTTAGTGCTTTGCGCCGCAGGCAGTTTTCTTGCTCTTATCCCCGGAAGTATATTTATCCTCTGTGTTTCGAGTGGTTATCTAATTCGCTGGGCAAAAGCAAGAATGCCGGAAAGTGTACTCGCAAGAATTACTCGACCTTCAGTTGAGAGAATTGATGATTTTGACGATATATAACCTGTCCCCAGTTTTTACTGAAAACCGGGTCTCAGTATCGTTAAGTCGACAATAACGAAATGGTTATGGAAACATATTTTTTTCTTTTGCAAAAATGAATAACTTTAATTGAATACGACAATAATCTACTGAGGATTTCTTTTCATTTTCAATGAAGCCTAGTTTTTTTTCCGGGTTGGAAGAGGAAAGCATAGATGGAGCCGTAATGTTGTCCATTATAAAGACGGTTCATTTTTTTCAAGTAGCCAGTGACAATATCATACAAATGCTTCTCGAACATTGCCTTACAGAGATATCAGTTAGCTGGAACTTCGTGAATGAGAACAAATTGTTGTGTTTTGTTAGTTTTCCCATTCAGAAGTATCTGTCATGGCAATGAAGCATGTTGTTGAACTTTTTGCCGGAATGTCAACCATTGAATTTTGAATTTTGAATGAAGGCAGCCATGGTATTGTGACTGATGAAACAAGAAAATGTAATCATGAAATAAAGATTGACAACATGGAGACCAATCGCCTTTCAATTACGCTTGAGGTGGTTGCAACATCACATTAGCCATCTTTAACGAAGGGAAAAGTAAAAGCTTCAAATTGCTAGAGAACAGGAGAAACAATGTTGCTGACATCTACCCAATATTCAACGACACCAATTCTACACAAGCTGACGTTGGGGAAGCAGGAATTAAGCACTCTGTTATAATGTACGGTAAGTGATAAATACATGTATACCTTGGCAGATATCATCATCATCATCATCATCATCATCAGTCTTTTAGCATCCGTCGTTGGACATAGACCTTCCCCAGGATTTGCCACACTTCTCTATCATGGGCGTCACGGAGCCACTACTTCCTGAACTGGTCTAGCTCGTCTCTCCATTTAACATTTTGCCAGCCTCAGTTGCGCATGTGGTCTCGGGGAATCTATGTTGTGAGTCGCAATGTCCATCAATTGTCTGCCATTCTTGCAACATGGCCAGCCCACCGCCATTTGAGATTTTTTATGGATTCTATGATGTGTCAAACTCTTGTCTTTTCCTGGATGTACTGTGCTGTTTTGTGGTCTCTCCATGTGAGGCCCAGCATTATTCTTTCATGTGTACGTTGCATGGTTCTCAGTTTACGGGTCTGTCTCTTGGTTAAGTTCCATGTTTCAGCTCCATAAGTGACTATTGGGAGGATGCATTGGTTATACACCCTTCTCTTTAGGATTAATGGGATCTTATTATTTTTAAAGGATGAGCTAGCTCTGCCAAAGGCTTGCCATCCTAGTGTGATTCTTCGCTTGATTCCTTCTTCTTTTGAGGGTCTCATAGAGATTCATTGTCCTAGGTAGATGTAGTGGTCTACTTTCTCGAGTTCTGTGTCCTCGATTTCGATCTTAGTGTTTTTAATGTGGCTGTTGCACATGATCTTTGTCTTGCTGAAGCTCATTTGTAGGCCGACTTTCTTGCTCTCTTCATTTAGTTCATCTATCATATATGTCTGATTAAAAGTATGCTTCAGATTTTGCTACATTCATCATATTACAGGTTCTAAGAGGAAGAGGAGGCTGGCGTGTCTTCGAATCAAATCCGATACAAAAGGAGTACAACTAAATGTTTTCTTCCATCAGAGGACAACACGGCCCAGGTATGTAGTTCAGCATTATTTTTCCCTCTTGTATACGATCCATTAAAATTATTATTTTGTAATGTAAATAATCCAAAATGTAGTATTTACTATGATTCAATTATATTTACTGTAGCCTCGAGCCCGGGATGAAATACTGAGTGCGGTGGTGCGTTGCAACTGTACAACAGAGACGGAAAATCCATGTGCTAACACTTCCTGATACTACAAGAATGGGCTGGCTTGTCTTACTACCAGTGAACAGTACCAGAGAAAACTCTTGTAATAAAACATTGTGAACATTATTTTTCGTCCTTTCTGATTTTTCAAATTTATGTGAATTATTCAGTTTGTGTTCTTCAAGTTTTCATTATTCTCATATTGAGAAGCTCATGATACACAGATTTTGTTAAATCTTACCTATTCCAAATAATTCCCCATATACAGCTGGATTCATAATTATATCATATCCAGTGAATAAAAACGGCAACATTGTTATTAATTTCAATTCTTTTGAATGATTCATCATGTTGTTGTCGTAAACTCAGAACTATTACCTAGGCACATTATCTGGTTGCAAGACTAAAGGGTTTTGCGATTGATAAGATACATGGTAGTAAAAAAAGAGAGGTCTTAGTTGCTTTTGTTACACATATTTTTGTGGACTATTCCAAAAATATAAATCCTATTTAAGTAAAAACCACATTAGTAGTGCAAATGTCACTTATTTTGACAATAAGATTTAATATAGTCAATATTTTGTACTCCCTTCATTTGCAAGTGATATTGTTTCCATCCTGGTAGCGAATTAAAGGAGTTTCACTAGCATGTATTATTACACTTATCATGGACTGTTCGAAAAGTAAATATCACATTTAAGAGAAAACAAGATAAGTAGTGCAAATATCACTTATTTTGACAATAAGATTTAATATAGTCAATATTTGTACTCCCTCCTTTTGTGAGCAATGTTGCTTCCATCTTTGTAGGGAATAAAAGAAGTTTTTGTAGCATGTATTACACTGATCTTAATTATGGACGGTTCCAAAAATATAAATCACATTTAAGTGAAAACCACATTAGTAGTGCAAATGTCACTTATTTTGACAATAAGATTTAATATAGTCAATATTTTCTGCTCCGTCTTTTTGTGATTAATGTTGCTTCAATCCTTTCAAGCATCGATTCATTTAAGCGATGTATGTATTCAGGTGTTATTTTCTGAGTCTTTGTTATCAAAACGTTTCGAGAAGCCATTTTTCCCATTCATCGTCTCCAAGCGTTTTTTCTATCATCAGGTCAGTTTAGGGTGCGGATTCACTTATTGACTAACCAATTTGCAATGGAATGTACATGACAGGGGCATTATGTTCCTTAATTATCTTATTTTCGTGTTCAGTAATGTATGAACAGTAACACCTTACTTTTCAAGAGGTTTCTCAACCTTACGAGCCATTACCAGTCCAGATTATTTAGCGTTAGTCTAATAGACAACTTTATATATTCCATTTCAAAATGGACAATGAGGTGTTTTTGTTTCTTTTGTAAATATTCAGCAGGTTTCGGTCTTGTCCGGGAGTCCTCAAACATGGACGCCCATTGTGCCTTTTAGGTACAAATGTTGCCATCATTTATCCTTTTCAGCCTTTTTGATACACAAGATTGGCCAATCTTTTTGAATGCTGCTATATCAGGCTGACTCATTCCCGAGGATGCAAAGTTTGGCACTTTTTCTTTTCCACTGACAGTCAAGCCCTTAGTACTCAAGCGAAATGGAATCAGGATAATGTTTTCTTCCTGTTCCATTTTTTTGTGTAAATAATACCAGCCTCTGGGTCTGAAGCGAAGTTTTCAATCCTACCTAGAGGTACTGGATGGGATATTGGATAGTCTATAGACATACTGAGAGTTGTAATACAACGGAACAGCTGTCTGTAGATGACACAATTATTAATTGTTATATATATATATATATATATATATATATAATGCTCTTCCATTGAAATAGAGCACTCTGGTGGACGGGGAATTTAAACTAAAATAAATATATTGCTTAAATTCAGCCTCACTGACCGTTCAGTTCCCTAATGCAAAGGTAGAATATCGGTTTCTGGGTCTGGAGCGAAGGTTTCAATCCTACCTCGTGGTATTGGATGGGATAACGGATAGTCTATAGCCACACTGAAGAGTTGTAATACAACGAAACAGCTGTCTGTGGATGACACAGTAATAAATATATGTATATATATTCGGTATGTCAGTGTTTAGATAAATGATTTCTATTTTTAGAATTGGTGTATGCCGCCTATTGTGATCGTTGTAGATTAAATTTCGTTATTATTATTTGCATTTTCATACCAGTTACCCGGTGGTCATTGCTGGAGACTGAGTGACAGCAAGTCTCCTCAAGTCTCCATCCCTCCTATTTGCATTCTCACGGTCCACAGCAGTGATGTGGTTTACAGTTTCACTCCAGTTGCACAGTGGTCATCACTAACAGTAAGTCTCCCCAGGTTTCCAGCCCTCTTCTCATATCTTCCTCGCCTATCACAGCAGTGCTATGGTTTGTACTACCTCTATCATGCCTTTTTCTTGGCTATTAGGCCATTGTTAGCAGCTTGAGGTTGTAGATCTCATATTTACAGTATTTTCCTCAGTATTCATGCAGTCCCAAGAAGTGCTGTGGTCTGTATAGTCTCAACCCTTCCTCTCCAGTCCCTTTTTCACTGTCTTTGGTATTGTTCCGAGTGCACCTACTATTGCTGGTACTGCCTTGACTTCCATGTTCCACACCGTCTTCAGTTCCCTTGCCAGGTCCTGGTACTTTCCTAGTTTTTCACTCTTTTCTATTTACTCTGTGATCTGCGGCCATGTTTATTATTTGGCTGGTTCTCCTTTCCTTGTCCACGATTACTCGCTTGGGTGGGGGTGATTGTAATGTCTTGATTTAAATTTGAGTGTCAAAACTATAGTGGTATGAATTAAATTAAAGTCACACCATAAATCTAATCTACTCAATACTAAATACTAGGTATAAATATTAACTTCTAATAAATATACTGTACACAATAAGAGAATCATGGACTACACAGTATACCCCAAGGCTTCAACCAACTGGATTTTTTTAGATGTGTTGCACGTACATCAGAATCACGGTACCGAGTTTTTTGTCTCATATTTATATATATATATATATATGGAGAGATAGATAGATAGATAGATAGATAGATAGATAGATAGATAGCGAGTTACGGTATCCAATTTTATTTTCCCTTAGAATTAAAGCACTCTATCCAGGTGCTTACAACGAAGCCTCACTAGCCCTGCAGTCATTTTCTTTGTGGATGTTTTGATCTACGATCATGCATTGTCTTCAGTCAGCGTGTTGTCTGTTCGTCTCCAATTCAGTGTTCGTCTTTCTCCCTAAAATGTTTTTCTTGCTTGATGTTACACATTTTTCTTTCTTCCTTCCCTGCTGAATAAAATACGTCAAGCTCTACGAGATGGATGGAAAGATTTGTAGTCGCTAATATGCGCAAAAAGGCAAATGATGCCCAAACATCTTAGCGACACCAGTTCCATTTCTTATCTATCATCCTGATCTATCTATTTATCTGGCCTTTTTTTCTCTTTTATCATTTTGAATAAACTTCACTAAAAAAAAATCCGCACCAAAAACATTTTTTTTACCCATTCTGTCAAAATCAAGAGTCAGAACGTTCAAATTATCCTTATTAATAAAAGACTGAAATATACCTGTGTTTTTAGCGTTTACACATCGTTCTCAATGAGGCCAAATGACGGGGGGCGGGGCAAAGAAACCGGAGGCAGGGTTGGTCCCAGGGTTCCTTACTGGTGACCCAAAGAAGCTGCATTTCCAGGTATAGTATTATTTGTCAAACACAAACTATTCGGTTTTGATTTTGATTTTGATTTTGTTTTTGAATGTAACAACAATGACGGATGACAATGACCAGACCAAAAAACAGTGACGGCATGCACGAATAACTGTGACGTACACAAAAACTGATAACGAATCAGCTCCCACTTCTAAAGCTCGAATCAGCTGGACTTGGAAGTATGCGAAGTCTATCTCCAGGAACTGCTAAGACAGGGATCGAATTGGGACCCCAATTTTGGGAATGATATTGAATGGAGAGGCACATTCTGTTCTGTTTACCAATAAAATTTTATTGAAACAATGGGGCTCGACCCTTACTTGTCTCGTTTATTTTTGTTTTGTTTTGTTTTACGACGAGAGAAATACAAATATGCTGGAATAAAGAAGTTCATTACAATAATCAGTTTGAAGAAAGCAATTGCAAATTTACTTTGCCGATTCTCTGAGTTTCTCACTGCAAAAGAAATCCTTTAACTCCCAGCAATACTTACAAAAATCTGACTTCACATCGTGGACGCCCTTTCATTCTCATTTTGACTACTTTGATTCTTTTTAATTCATTCATTTTCTTATTTGTAATTGGAAAGTCCTAGTGTCCCAGACACATGACAGCTGCCCTCAGAATTATGGGTGCCCTTGGCGACTACTTGCATTACTGATACTCTGTGCTGGCCCTGATTGGAGGGGTAAGATTGTATCACACTAATCTTTCGACTGGCCCGTCTTGAAGAAACACATATTTTCCATCACATTTTCATTGATATTTACAAATCAAAGCTGACTATGATACAAGGCCACTGTGAGACATTCAGTGTGAATAGAGCTTACTAAAGTTCGACAAGATTGCTATTTTTATATGTGGTTTTGTTCGGACTAATTACTTCATCTTTGTGGGGGGGGGGCAAATTTTAGTCCAAGATAGAGTTGACTTGGTTTTCTCCCGTAACGAGAACAAGAACAAACCTCAAAACTCTTTACTATTTGTCAATCATGTCACTTTGAAGCATATATATATATATATATATATATATATATATATATATATATATATATATATATATATATATATATATAATGTGTACTTTAGAGAGTGAGACAGACTCGGGAGTGAAGTTTTTGGTGGTAAGGTTTATTAATCCTTATATGTCAATAGTCCATACATGTTTCGGGATTTCTCCCATCATCAGTGGTTTGCGTTGTGTGAGTGGGAATTAAAATGTACCATGTGGAACCAGAGTCCACCGCCAGGGGCTATGCATTGTGGGTAGGTTTTGTTGTCAGGGCTACTAGAGGCCTCATGCTGAATGTAAAAATGACCAGGAGGTATTGGGATTTGTGTGAAGCAGCAGCAGGGCAGAGTGTGTCAAGGTAGGGGGTAGTGTTGTGGAGGTGGATTTTTTGGTATGTTTGGGATAGTGTAGGAGGGGTGGTGGGGTCAAGGAGCTACATAGGTATCAACCTTAAAAGTTACTGAAAATGTTTTGGCTTTGATTTGGACAGGGGTTGTAACAAGCTAAGGTGAAGTTTTTCCTATGGGTCTAGGTGACTTTGAAGCTTCCATTATTGAATGTGTCTAAGATGTGGGTGTGAGGATATTAATGGTAGGAGTTGTGTGTATTAGTGTTCTGTGTGGTGAGGGTTGTTCAGTTTAGTATTTAATCCATTAGGATATAGGGTTTTAAGTTTGTTGATCCACCCCAAAGTGGGCTCTAAGTTTGATCCTTCCGAAGAAGTCATAGAGATCTTTGTTGAGGGTGTGATTGTTGAAGTGTGGGGGTCGGGGACAGAAATTAAGGCCCTTGTTAAGGAGTTTGAATGTGTCCCTAGTATATATATATATATATATATATATATATATATATATATATATATATATATATGATAATTTTCCCACTACGATTTGAAATCACGGCTTTGTGATTGGAGTGGAGGTCTCTCACCAACTGAGCTAAACTAACAAGTCTCTTAAATCTACGAATTTATTTATTATACGTGAAACACAGAAGTTATCTCGAGTCGGTGTACAGGTAGGAGTGTAGCTTGGCCCTGTAGCATTTTTTTTGGTATGTTTGTTTTGTTTTTCACAACGTTTCGACAGTGAACCCTCCGGCTTTTCATGTGTCTGTTGTTTCCTAGAGTGTCTCCGAAACCCACAAAGACAAGAAGATTTTGTCCGAACAGAGCACCTACAATGATGTAAAAAAACAAAAAAAAGTCTTACAGTATTCAACCCAGAACTATATTGCTACCTATTAGTCCAATAACCGAACCTGAGCAGTTGTCTAAGGCACAGAAATCCAAGGGGCACACTCCTGACTGGAAAAAATAGTAGTTGGAACACAACCGGGGAAGTATGAAACTCTTCAGCAAATCTGCCTTAGGCGCAATCCTGTCGACGGCCCTAATCATACCGTAGCGTTGGGTTTTCATCTCGTAGATATAAACCATAGAAGACAAGGAATATTTCAGACCAATCTTTATGATTTTTCTCTATCAAACCGACCACGAGTAAGATCGAGGCAGAGGTCTAAGAACTTCTGTCAAGCGCTTGTGCAAACTTGGAATCGACTTTGTTTTTCTACCGTGAAAATTGAGTGGTAGCCAGCTCTCTTACCGACCGAACCAAACTGACAATTCTTGCTCATCTATGAAAAATCTATCTTACATAAACGAGGGCATATTTCGTTCTAATGAACAAATACATTTAAACTAAAAATAATGTTTTCATAATCCATTTATTTACCATACATACAGCAGTAACAAACTGCTTGGTGTCAGTCAGATAATGGTGTGGGGTCTACAGATGAACATTTAAGTTGTTACTTTGAGCTTGAAATCAGAATAACTGGCCGTGACAATAGACCCACAATCAGAAAATAGAAATAAAAATCAAAGATCGTGCTGCATTGGCAGCTGGGGGCAACCAGGAGGCTACATTTCTTTCAAATAGGGTAGGGCGTCACCCCTTTCTCATTGTCAATCCTAATCCCAGCGCCCGAGAGTACTCCGATTGAAGAATTTTTCACTTTTCGCTCATGACTGAGAATCAAACCCATATCATTCCATGTGTGAGACGGACGTGTTGAACAGACTCCACAAACACGTTCAACACAACTGTGTACCATATATTACGATTCGAATAAATGAAATCCATATAATATGAAATAAAATAATGATTTTTATAGGTCAAAGGTTGCTTTTTGTTGTAGCTCATTAACTAGTCTAAAAACTAAAGGCTGAAAATAGGGGTCCGCCAGAATATTTCCTTAATAGAAGGAGTCCTTGAGTTTTCAAAGTTTTGAAACATCTGCTCTACGTAATTCCCAGCATAATCTCTCCTGTTTTAGTCTGAGAGCCAATATCTTGGTCTAGCTCAGTGGTTCTCAACCTTTTTTTGCTCATGCACCCTATTCATCATAATTCAGAATGTCTATCTGATTGTCTGAATGAAAATATGCATTCCAAATAATATGAAATATTTGATCAATTTGAAAATCTGCCAATCTATGGTCCCAAATATCTTGAAACCTAAAAAATCCTTGAAACCTAAAATTCTTGCCCCCCTGGTGGGAATTCCGCCATGGTTGAGAACTTCTGTGGTTAGTTCCGTACGTGACTGTATTTTTTTTCCATTCCACATCATAATTCTTCCTTTTCCCATGCTTTATACGTACATTTCATGATATCTTACTATAATTTAGCAAATGTATGTCTGTCCACCTGTCTGTCTGCCATCACATAACTCAAGGACAGCTAGAATTTCTGAGGCTACAAATGAGACCCCCAAGAAAAAATATCAGCATATTGTTTTCTAAAAATTCAGAACAATAAAATAATAATAATAAATCATGGGGTTTGCCTTCATGTTTACACCGATAATGATGATCTAATTATATCTATCTATATATCTATCTATATATCTATCTATTTTATTATAATTCATCTATCCTTGGTAAGATCGCTTAGATATTTAAATCAAGTATGATGAAAGAGCTCATGATGATGACGTTTTTTTTTCAAAAAAGGTATGATTCAATAAATACATAGTTCAAATCTGTGATATCTTATCGGGGCCATAGGCTTCATTTAGGCCTTCCGTGGCAACTAGTTACCCCCCCCCCCCCCAATGAGATGATGTGAGAAGGAAAAAACTTTAGGTATCAAATTTAATAAAACCCTGGATTGATATGAGATCCATCCTCTCCATTTTATGGAAAGAACCACTGCTGTTTTTTTGGAAGGCAATGAACCCCACGTGTTTTACCAGCGGTCCACAAGTGTTAGCAGTTTATAAATACAGATTTATGGTGATTCCCGGCAATCTCTAAGGTTGTTTAGGTTTGCATATTTCAAACTTTCAAGTTGATAGATTTTGGTTTCTTAAGTAAAATAGCAGACTGCTCTCACTTGAATTTAACATGATGTGTACACGGTCCAATTTACTGGAATTTTCTTACAATTTTTTCCTTTAAAAATAAGACTTCATTGGCATTTTTTGAAGTTCGTCACCAATCTTTATAGTACAATCCCAGAAGAGATTTTTGGTTTACGTCACTTTGGGGATTTACGCCTTTTGTATCGGTTGAAGATTTTGAATTTCGCGCTTGACTTATTCCAACGACAGGAAGTACGCCCAGTCAACGACAAAAGGAGGAAATAGACTCCTGCTGAAGTAAACTCATGAGATGGCGTTAAGCAGCTTAAAAATGAATAAATAAATAGAGATAGAAAAAAAATAGAAACTTGAGAATATGTCTTGTTGTGAGAGGAATGAACGAGGAAGCATTGAGGATTACTTCTCGGTTAAAAATGTTGCAAAAAATCTATGTAATGAATAGTGTGACTTTTACTGTTTGTTTCATTTACCAATGTATTCTTCCACTTTAAGGGTAACAATTTTGCTGATGAAAATATCCCCTACCTGCCATTTGAAATCAATCATGAGGAATGAAAACTAGTGAACAACAATTACGAAAATACCAAGTCTAAGAATTAAAATAGTTTAAGATTACTACTACCACTCCTGAGAACCGAATAATTGTCCTTCTGGTGTTTATCAATTTTTCAAGAAAAATTCCATTACCTCGTTCTTATCCCCCTCCACTAATTAATTAATCTGATGATGAAGATCCACTTCTCGGTTTTAATAAGAAATTTAACATTGCGTTTCCTTTAAAGGAGATTTGATTCCATACACTGGTCATCTTTTTTTGCATGTCATCATAACTTAATATTTTTTTATACAAAACATCTCTTGGCGCGATATCGTTTTCATGGACCCAAAATTTGACTCAGCTCAAAGAGACACTTTCCGTATAGCATGTTAATAAAAATGTGGGATTCCTTGACGCTAGGTTTCCATCAGTTTAGTTCACTCCATTTTGGAACCAAATCCGGACAGCAGCCGGAAATGCTAGGCGCAGTTGGGAGAAACGAATCCAGCAAATAGCAGAGTTTTAGGAAATGAAGATTGAAAAAATATGTACGCACACTTTCACTTGATTTTGTTTATTCATATATTTTTCCTCCGCTAATTTCAAGGCCCTGCTAATTAGATTGTAATTCCAGCCTGTTGCCCAATCCAATTACCCTTTATTATTCGATATCCAAAAGTTGTCAGTAAACAAACAATATGGCGTGAATAATTGGACTTGAGAGTTGTAGCAATGTGATAGTGGGATTCGCTCCGCCCAGCGGTTAATCCATCGTGACGAAATTGATAAATGAGACGTCCTTGTCTGACGCGATCTCAATATAAAGGATGCGAGTTCTTGTATTTTTTTCCGTTCACACTCCTTACATCAACGATTGAGAAATGTATCGGCCCAGGGCATAGAAATAAAAGCAACAATAAT
Organism: Thysanoteuthis rhombus; assembly: GCA_963457665.1. Classification (NCBI taxonomy): domain Eukaryota; kingdom Metazoa; phylum Mollusca; class Cephalopoda; order Oegopsida; family Thysanoteuthidae; genus Thysanoteuthis; species Thysanoteuthis major. The sequence continues at coordinate 47,434,382 of OY735219.1, read as the reverse complement.
CATTAGAGAAAGACAAGTCAAAAGAATATATTAAAAGTTCCGAGGACTCTGCTTACTGTGATCACATTAGGGTAGGGTCTTGTGGTTAACAATAATTGACAGATAACATTAATCAAATGATAAATAGATGGAGCTGCTTATCGTGATCACTTTAAAAGTGTTTAAATATTGTGTTTGGGGTCAATGCTTAACATCACATGAAGAGATCACAGTGCAGAGCAGTATATTAGAGAAAAAATAGGAGTCAGAGACATCATAGAATCAATTAGAAAACTCAAATGGCAATGGGCTGGTCATGTTGCAAGAACGTCAGACAACCACTGGAATTCATGACTCACGACTTGGATCCCCAGAAGAAAAAAATTAGATAGCATGACGAACTAGACAAGTTCAGAAAGGGCTCCACGCCGCCCGTGATAGGGAGGTTTTGGGGCTGATGATGATAACAATTACCTTATGATGCGTTATAGTTGGTTATAATGAGCACTTTCCTCTGTACTCCATCGAGGTTAATTAGTACGGTTAGTGACTGGTCAGTACGAATTCGGCTTGTAATTAGGGACTTGAAAGAGGAAAAAAACAATTAAAAAAAGAAAAGCACTCAATGTTTGTACCCGATATTTAGTTTGATTGTACCCACAGCCTTATCTGAGGAGAGTGGGGACTGTTACCCAACAGGGGCACCGTTGCCTTTGTCTCCTACTGTTTCTCTTTCTTTCTTTAAAATACTTTGTTCTGGATGAAAAATCCTATTGAAATTTAGAGAATGCTAAAAGCTTTTTGTCGGAAGCTGGCCGTCCATCTCTTGGTTTCTGCGCACACGCACGTCTCTGTGTGTGTGTGTACGTGTGTGATTGTGTGTAATTGTGTGAAAATGAAACGTATAATACATCCATGTACGTGCATACACCACACACACAAATAGCCATAAGCTTATGCCCTCACTGTCAAGTGATGATTGGCATCCCGTCTTGAATAGACTGAGGGTAGCCTCGAATATCTCAACCTAAACGGAATTTGATGGGGAAAAAGTTCCTCTCTGTGTTTGGTGGGCCCAGCTTCTGAGAGGAATTTTCTCTCGGGGTACATAGTTCCTTTAGGGTCCTAATCCCTTCTCCATTAGTATCCAAGCGTTCGTCCGTTTCGATGTATGCAAACATTTTCTGAGATGCCTGGAAATTCCTTGGACCTTTTAGGTTCTGAACCCCTTTTGGACCCCAGGAATTCAGTACGATATATCCGTTGTACCCATGTTATAGGACTTGTTGGTAATATTAAAATAGCACTTATTCTAACGACTGTATTTAACGACACACGCATTCTAACAACACGTTTGTCCTAATATTCTTGAAAAACTATTGTCTATAGACTCATTTGTTTTATTTGCAGGCCTACAAGCAATATATGAGACACAAGGCTGTATAAATGTAATGAACAGTTATTTTTGTCTCAACTTTTTGTTTTTTCATAATCAATCCACCCGTTACAACGGCAAATTTGTTACAACGGCACTCTTAAAGCCCCGAGAGATTTGTAATAACAGAAGTGTACAGTATGTGTAAGTGCACTCTGTAATTGCTACAATCATTTGTCGTTTAAACATTTTTCCTTATTTTATTGATTCCGTGTGTTTCCCTACTTTAAAAAATGACATTTTTCCTCTTTCTTTTACCCCTCCCCCTCTCTCTCTCTCTCTCTCTCTCTCTCTCTCTCTCTCTCTCTCTCTCTCTCTCTCTCTCTCTCTCCCTCGTTCTAAGAAGGATTTATTAGAGAAAATCACCATTTCTGTTAAGGACAATCACCAGCCCAATAATAACAGCTTATATATATATTTACACTGAATCTGCAAGAAATGTGATTACATTAGTAAATATTTTACTTTCAGTATTATTCTCCGTGATGATGTATGTAAACTTCTAATGTGTGACAACCTGATATATATATATATATATATATATATATATATATATATATATGCATTTGTGTGTGTTATATGTTATTAAAAATGGGTATTTGATCTGGATGAATATATATGTATATATATATATATATATATATATATATATATACATATATATATATATCACTCTGTAATTGCTACAAATCTCAATATTTTTCCTCCATTTTATTGACTCCGCATGTTTCCCTCATAGAGAAAATTCCGATTGTCCTCAATTGAACTACCATAGCCACCAAAGGTGACCAAGGGTTATATCCTGTTATACGTGCATGTGTTTGTGTGTTCCAGAGCTTCTGGTCGTACTGTTTTGTCTACAGACTTGCAGATTGGCACCAGTAATCTATTAGAGCCTTACTAAATATCTTTTGATTTATTGTTTGTTTTTTTTTTCATTATTCATAAAAGCTTTTTTTTAACTTTTTGGAGTCGTATTTTGACATCAAGATCCTCTAAAATTTAGTTGTTTATAGATGTTTTTTTACGCTATTTTAAATGTTTGGTGTTGAAAACGCCCGTGATGTTATAGATGGAATTTATTCCGACCATACTTATTCGCCGATGAAATTCTTCTACATGACTTAGAATTTTTACGCCTCATTTATTCCATTATTGACTGTGACGCCTAGTCTCACTTCTTTCTATTTACTTGACATTACCACCTTTCTCACTCGTTTCCAAGAATAAAGATTTATCTTCAGGGAAAATATAGGGTTTATAGAAGTCATATGCAGCTTTTGATGATGAGACATATTCCCATATTGAAACCTATTGGACCGACGCCGAACAGTTCGAACTATAGTGTTTCACTTGAAATGCTTTATTTCTATTAATATTCGGACCATCCTGTTTTTCATACAACGTTTCGGCCATTGTACTCTACGGCCTCCATCAGGTATCATCTGGTAGGTGTGGGGAAGTAACGAACCGAACCCTTTATTTAACCGACGGGGGTATATTGACCGCACTCCCCCCCCTAGAATTAGTATTGTCTCACACTGGGATTGAACCTAGAACCATCAGATTACATGAAGTAATTTTGTCTGATTCTGTAACCACTACGCTATGTGTCCATGTGGAATGCTTTGTTGACAATATGAGTTGCTTGAACCACATTATGCCCAATTTGAAATCGTACTTGAAAATTAGTCTAACTTCTTGCTATTAGAAACTCAAAAACCTCCAATAATAACAGCTTATATATTTATTGACTCTAAAGCTGCAAATATGTGATTACATAAGCAAATCTTTCAGTTTCAGCATTATTCTGTATGATGTAAGAAGAAATTCATGTGTAACAACCAAGTATATATCTATATAAATAAGAGCTCTCCGTTATTGCTACACCCAGTTATCTTTTGAACTTTTTTTCCCTTTAATTTCTTTGCTCCGTGTGTTCCCGCTTAAAAAAAAAGCTGATTTCCACAATCTTTTTGTTTATTTTTTTAAGTTGACACTGCCCTCTCCCTCATTTTCAAGAATAAAGATTTATTTAAAGAGAAGACGTTATAGAAATCAGGTGCAGTTTGGAATGAGACAGATCTTCGCCTGGTGCGGCATTTGGAATCGATGCAAAAGAGAATTGCTTTTAATTCACGTTTGAACGATACAAAATTAAACACCTTCAGATAATGGCACCACTTGTTTGGAAAGGATTTTGTTAGTGCAGAATTCCGGTCTTCAAGTGCCTGAAGGGACACACTACCAGCCCATCTAGGTCCTTAACCTCACCCAACACATTTAAGGACCTACACGTGCTACAAATAAGCTTTGACATATATTTCCCCCCCCCCTCTCTCTTTCTCTTTCTCTCTCTCTCTCTCTCTCTCTCCAGAAGATATTCATTTATTTTAAGAAGTATTTTTGTAAAATATTGTCCTTTGTTGATACCCACTTTTATTGCAAGAATTTCTAGAATAAGATCTATACTGTTATATGGTTTGTACGACCGCTGCGCCTTTATACATCGAAAAAAAAAATACTTGAAAAAAGTGCTGGGAGGGGCACACTACTAGTCCTTTAGCCATTAGCCTCACCCCACACGTTCAAGAGCCAACATATGTTGCAGATGAACTCAGACATTTACAGGCTCAAAAGTCACTAAAATTTTTTTTTTAAATTTACTTCTGAGAATCGGCACACATAAACTAGAATGTTTGAGAATTTCGTAAATCAAATTTCCCCCTGTTCAAACCAGAATTACTTCACCGATTGACTTCTTCTACACATGAGCCAAATTTCTTCGTAGCATTCCGGCCAAGCCAGCGATTGGCACAGGCATTCCCGATATCAGCAAGCATATTGAGTTGGATGTCTGTTCAGCAATTTCTGATTCTTGTCTCCAGTTCATAAAGGCCTCTTGATTTTGTCACAAAGACTTGGCTCTTGATGTAGACTCTCAAAAAGAAATTGCTAACCTTACCCCCAGCCAGACTATGTATAATGATTGATAGCGACACTACGTTAAAGCAGCTACCTACGGGTCACAGCTTCGATTCCTGCAGCAGCTCATTTTCTTTAATTGGTTATTCTATTTACGCTGTCTACGCCAAATGATACATTCAACATGTATTTGTGTGAGGTCCTTTCAAATAGTGTTTTAAAGTAATAACATATTTTTGTAATTATTTCTGTCGGATTATATATCCATTTCTTTTAGTTTGTGTATATTTATACATATACTGTAAAAACCCTTAAAAACCCCAATAGTTTCCATAGAATATTCCAATACTCTCAAAGAGATGCTATAAGCATTAAAATACCGTATAGAGAACTTTTTCGGAAGTTTTGTTCGTTTTTTCCACTATATTATATATATATCATACTAAACAACTCACAATACAGAAATATCCCCATTTCTCTCTTCAATTTCAAACATGTAAACAGCACATCAATTTCCCTGCACCACTGCAAGTTTCTCTGAAAAAGATTTCTGGCAACCGTCGAAACGCATCGAAACATGGCCACGTGATAACGAAATTCTCTTACACCTGCTTTTCACTTGAATTTTTCCCTTCACCTCCAGCTGTCTCTCTCATCAGCATTTTGCTGGATCACCTTACATACTCACAACATACACTCACATGCACACTCACTTATATATATATATATATATATATATATATATATATATATATATATATATATATATATATATATATATATACATATATATATATGTATTTATGCATGCGTGCGTATTTGTTTGTGTCTATGTGAATAAGAAAGAGAGAGAAAGAAAGAGTATTGCACGTTTGTTTGACTATGTTTATGTGTTGGGATCAAATAAATCTTATGATGCATTCATGCACACACACACACGAACACACACACACACACACACAAACACACATACCCAATATAATGAAACAGTTTGATATTTTTCTGTTTCCCCGTCCGTAAAAATGGTCTGTTCCACTTCATAGTAACGAATTTGCTGATGAAACTATCTCCTATCCACCATTTCGAACAATGGACTCTTCCACAGAAATGTTTTCAGTGGTCTCTTTGAAAAAAATTGAACCCACGACCAACGAATAGCTGATTGAACCAATTTGAAAAGTCTTAGATATAAATGAAAATGCATCATAAAGATAATAACAGCCTTATTACATTCCAATCAAGAAAAAAAAACATCCGAGCAAAAATATATATCTTTTTTCCATTCGTTATATATACAATACAAAAGTGGTAGAAATCATCTTCGTTCGGATTAGAATTTGGAGTGGAGTTCGACCCTACGAGAAACAGCTTGTCTTTTTTTTGGCGTTCAGTAGTTTCTTTACTAAAAAAAAACCAATTCATTGAAATTCAAATATAACCATGAATTTTGTCACAGGGATTAACAATTGTCCTAATAAACGATCTCATACAATCACCACATTGAACACTCCTACTCCACTTGAAACAAGGAACAAAGAAGAACACCTCCCTGCGCTAAAAAAAAAAAATCCCAACAACGACAGCCGATATTAATTCAGACAGCAAGCCCTTTTAACATTCCAGTAAGTGTCCCCAGTCCCTTCAATGATTTATTCCTTCTTTGAATATCTTGTCGAGTGGTCCCATGTGTCCTCTATATCAAACCAACTCTGGAATCAACTCCAACAGCGGCCACCGACACAGATGACGTACCAGACCACACCCAACACTTTCTTACCGATAATTCTGACACATGGCATCCACACATCTACGGAGAAATCCAACAATGGCATCCACGTCGCCTGCATTCTTCAGAGAGGAACGGTCAGGGACAAAGGTGTCTATAGGAGGTATTGAAAGGGTGGGATATTTACTGAAAATGTTAACCCCTTAGCTCAGTGGTTCTCAGATTTTATAGCAGATATCGGCACATTAGGAATATATATATATATATATATATATATATATATATATATATATATATATATATATATATATATATATATATATATATATATATATATATATATATATAACTTACGTGAAACACCAATTCCTCAGTCCATTGAAATATGAATATATATCAATCTTTAATTAGGTTACGAAACATCATGAATATTATACTTACATATAAAACTCATTTAGGAACAACGTGTAAATTGCATGACCGTATCAGAAAAAAACATACCTGATTAATGACACACCTGTAAACTTTGAAGTAGTAATAAAAGAGTGTCGACATACTGTAAAAATGAAATGAATCAGCCAAAACCATTTCAGTGAACGAAACTTTTACATCATCATGACTGATATACACGTACTCGTCAACCCTTTTTTCTCTTTCATCTGTCACTTGGGAGATTCAGTCGCGATACACATTTTGAGAAACACTGCCTTAGCTACACAATAACAGATTAATTATACTGTAATCCCACAGGTAACATAGCTTCCAGCGATAAAGAAAATAGTTTTTTTTTCTTTTTTGCAAGGACCAAATCAAGAAATTTCCTATCTTATTTTCACATGAAAAAAAATATATATATAATGAAATTTCTAAAAATAATTATCACTAACAATAATCCACTTTCCCAAATGGAAAAAATTATCTATTATATTATCAGTCGACCATTTGGGTGGTTTTGGGTGATTCCTTTGAGAAATTGTTGATTCTTTTTATCTTAGTTCGTTAAAATTGATTGTATGTTTCAATTATCTCAGATATTCCAAGTGCGTTGTTTGTTTCATGATTTAATAGGATAGTCTTGTTACTGTGATTAAAGCTTTTATCGAGTGACACTTAACCACATATTGGGGCGGGTTGCTTTGATTTTATCTATATTTTTCTTGATTGTTTTTACCTAGTAATTCAGGTTTTTGGTTCTTCTACTTGCATGTATGTAAATAACAACAAAATTGAACATTGGTTTGTCTTTTACCGTCAATATTTTAGAGGAATTGGTTGGAAGAATACCTTTGAGGTAAGACCATGCCCCATTTCAATGCTTGTTTTATGTATGTTTGTTTTTGTTTTCCTAACAAAGACCTTCTTCTTCTTCTTCTTCTTCTTCTTCTTCTTCTTCTTCTTCTTATTATTATTATTATTATTATTATTATTATTATTATCATCATCATCATTATTATTATTATTATTATTATTATTATGATGATGATGATGATGATGATGAGAGTTTAGTAATTTGATAGAACGATAAATAATCTTCTCGTATTCGTGTGGATGGGCTGTTTTTTTCTTTGCTAAGTAAGATCTAGAAGAACGGAACCCATTGACAAAATTTGATCGTATAAATACAAAGTCCATCCGGAAAGAAACCATCCATTTAATATTAACGAAAATAAAAGCCCACTCAAGGCCATGGCACCTTAGTCTTCTTCATGGTACCCGCTTGGAATCTCACATCTTCATCCCATCGTCTCTCCTACTATTCAAATCAATCTTCAAAACCCTCTTTCGGGATCAGCCTCGTAAGTTTTGTCCACGATCTAAAATATCTTCCCTTAAACGCCAATTTGAACTGAGGAAAAAGCCAGGAATCATAAATAGTCAAATCTGGATTATACGAGGCTGACAGATTTGGGTGATGAGGCTTCACCAAAAATGTCACAATGACAAGCTCACTCAATGACGTATCGATGCCGACTGATAACTCAATGGGAGAGTGTCTCTTCATCCATGCACAGTAGGGTCTTCTCTTAAAGGTTGTCAAGTGATATTAAGGCTGAGCAACCAGTTCTCGAAATATCCCAAATTAATGGTTACTCTGCAGACACATTTCTCATACGTCATGTGCTCGGGTGATAACTCATAGCGTGTAAATACGTCATTTGTTGCAAAAGGGTTAACATTTTTAAGCTCAAAAATGTTTTTCCTTTCTTTCTATTTTGATCTCTCTTTTTCTCAGTTTGATGCAATAGTCTTTACTTTTACTAAATGCAGTAGACACCTGAGGAAGGCTGGAGTGTGCAACGATCGAATCGTTGAGATAAAGACGATTAAAGTGGGGAAACTGGCCTAAAAGAATGAATGCACAAACACCTGCCCTCTAAAATGCAGATAGATAGCCATTTTTCAATATATAGAGTTTTACTTAATTTCTTGGCTTTGGAACCCCGGCTGCTTACGGAACCTAGTATTCCCAGACGGTTACCTATCTAAGTTCTGATTAGACTCGATTTTGCTTAACTTTGGTGACCGTATGAGAACCAGTGTAACTAACGTTATTTCCACGTCGTCATGGGCCAGTGTGGCAGGGTAAGGCCAATCAACCTCTCCCAATGACTAATGACCTTGGAATTCGCAATCTGCCGTGGGCGGAAATAGAGTTACATAGCGATACCTTATTTCTCATCAGCGCTTCCGCTGCGAGAAACTGCATGATTTTGAAGTTTCCCTAAAAATACAAGACAAACCGTTAGGGTTTCCTCTGCCCCGAAACTTGCCCCCAGAGTGCAAGCCGGTTGAGTAGACCTCCCACCTCCCCGACTACCACAGAACTGAAATGAATACATTTTTTTTTTGTTTACTTTTGTTCTGTTTTGGCCCAGAAGGTTTATATTGCGGTTTCAGTTTTCAAAAGGAAACTAACTTCCGGCGATCACTCGCTGGCACCTCCGGCGTTTGTTCTGCAACCAATCCAGGGGTCACAGTCTTCGGTTACATTTCGAGATATTTGGGAAAAAATCACCTGAAAAAAGGAAATCGAATGCAATGAAGACGTCCCCTAACGTCATGAACAATCACTTAATTAAATATCACAATCAGACCGAGAGATTGTTCAAACAACACGTATCCTTACATATACGAAGACATTTGCAAAGTTTATCACATGACAGTCACACAGACTTTTGATCTTATTACTTCTACCAACGTGTCACCCGTGTCTTTCTGTCCGTCTATTTTTCCACATAATATCATCAAAGTTCTCAGTGAATTTTGATGAAATCTTGTGGATGGCTGAGTGGCAAGCTTCGGAAGAAATGATTACATTTTGAGGTAGATTCATAAGTTTTTTCCCCACTGCATCAAATGTACCCAACAGTTCTCAATGAATTTCAATGAATGTTTGTGGAATCATAACAGCTGAATTATTGCATTATAACTGCTCTGAAAAATGAACCGTAGATGACCAGGTTTCGCTGGCATAACAATTGGTGACGAGTAAATTTAATGATATAACAGCTTTTGAATCACTGCGTCATAACAAAGGCAACCAAAAGTCTGTGAGACAACTTCATGATCCCCTGTTCCACACCGTATGTTAGGGTCTTCGAGAGGAATTTTATCAGGAGGTACAATGTTTCTTTCATCCCGTCTTCTTTCCTCCAAGAGTCATGACATTTTATCCACTTCAATATATAAAAACATTTAAGAAATTCCTGGGCTGCTATTGGCTCTCACGCCCCCTTTGGGCTTCTTGGTACAGGTTGGTTGTACCCTCAGCATCCCCTCTCATAGGTCCTGCCGAGAGCCCACAGTATTCACTTATCTTGGCTTGACACTGCACATGGTCATAACTGGCTCACCACTGATCCACTACTAGGCGTTTTGGGTAATCTTACATTCTTTGAAATTTTTTTATCTTTCAACGATTATTCAATCCTTTGTTTCGTAAGAATGAAAATGATTCTGTGTTTGAGAATATGTGTGCGTGTACGTGGGCTCAACACTTGTTTTCACGGGAGGGTGAATATTGGGTGATGCTCTCAAATACACCCAGAAAGTCAATCACCGACATACCTCTGGAGACTCGCTCACACAGTGATAAGGGTTGGGAAAGTCAGTTAGGGGGCCACTTGAGACGCATAAACAACGCCCTGTTTGTTGTAAATCGTCATCGCGTCGAGCAATAACAAAAGACAGATTCCGTCATCGATAAACATTTATTAACATTTCTCGCCGCTTTTTTCGCTGCAGGTCATTTCCATTCGACATAGTCGGGAATCTCAAGTGGTTTTCCATTAATGTCAAGATTATTGCCAGTAGCTGAATGGTTAGAGAACTGGTCTGATATCAACAAATTTTGCTGTTCAATCACCTGCCTTGTATTAGTCAATTGTTACGCCATTTCACCCTTTACAATATACCTACATTAATATAAGTTGACCTAGCAATTCGAAAAAGCACAAGAAAAAATTATCATTAATTTTTATGGCAATCATTTTTTAGCAATCCCAGACTCTAATAAACCGGTCTACTCCAAGATCGAACTCCACCCTCACTTCTATTCTTTGTAAAGATGATTACAGCAACTGTTGTATTGTGTCATTTTGATAGATAAAATTACAGAAACAACTTTTTATTTTTTTAGTATAACTCTATTTACTCAAGAAAGTTGGTCAGAAAGTAACCAGCCTGTCACTTGGTTGTAATTTTGATTCACGGCGAAAAGGTACTAAATTTATTGGTTTGGTTCAACGTGGCGGAACACTCAAACAGTGAAAAGTCTATACTCTATTGACTAGATGGGGATTGTTACTTGTTTTGTTATTATGGTGGATAATCAAGGTCAACTCCAGACTTGTAGTCGGATTTAACAAAAATAATCCTTTTCTATAGATGCTTGCCTTGATGTTGGAATGTTACGCCACGGCGAGGCACCCGAGACAACCTCTTCCAATTTTCGAAATCTGTTGGTAGATGATCAATGGTTGATGATCAAGTGCTTTTATTGTTTCGTATAGCAATGTATATATATATATATATATATATATATATATATATATGATGTGGAACACTTGACTGTGGTAAAAAAGAAAAAGACTCGAGACTACTTTGTACATCTCAATTTTCATTAAAGAGTGTGATACCTTACGCACGTTTCACCCGTGGAATTCTGGATTTCGTCAGAGTTAGGAGAGCGTATGTTGTTTTTGGAGAAATTCTTAAAACTACATAAAAAGCCTGTATGATATTTGGGGGAGAGAATTTTTTGGGTATGGCTAGACAACAAACCTTTTTTTTTTTGTATTTGCTAAACATACATACATAATCGCCGTACGTGGTCGGCTGTTCGATTCGCTTTTCGGTTGATTCCGGTGCCGAACGGAATGTATTTCCAAATAAATTGTCTCGACAATTATTCATGCCCACGACTGCAGAATAAAGAGATGGGAGGTTTAAGTGCGCTATTTTGAACTCCAGCTTGGAAAGCACCCAAAGTGGCGTTACCCTATTCACCCTGCGTTTTTTTGTTGTTTTTTTTACATGTAGCTGGTGGGAATAATCGATTCATACCTTTCCAAAGAGAATTAGTGCAAAGTGAACAGAAGCTGCCTCAACCAGAGCTGGAGCCCGGCTTGCCGAGTCCATTCTCCGTGCCATTAACGGTTCAGTCACCTCTATAACACATGCAAGAAGTTTTGTTGTTTGTTTTTTTTTCTTTCTTAGGAGAAGGTATCTCGTCTGGTTTAACGTTTGGGGCCCCAATCAAATGACTCAAGAGTTAGTTTCCTTTTTGCTGATGACGTCAATCGATGTTCTCTGATGAGCCAAGACGACGAATCTGGAGGAACAGCAAGGTGAAATACTTAGAAAATACTTACAATGATTAGAAGCCAGGGTGTTATTATCAACAATGGCCTGAATATCTGATAGGTCATTTAGGAAAACATTTGCTGTTTCTTCACGGTTTTCAATTATCGCTGTTATCGTATATCTCTACCAGTTTTAGATCAGAGTTTCCGAACTCATTTCTCCTGGGGAGAAGAAGGCAGAAGGACACATCTCAGGAGTGGGGGAATTAAGATATGTTCGGAATATATCTTCGCGACAACCCTGTTACCAGCAAATAATTTGGGAGCACATAAAACGATTGCTCCGACTTCCAAACCCTCTCTAGGTGAGAAGTCCTGATCCAGTCGGGGGCAGATGCCCCGTTCCCCCACCCCAGCGGAAGCCTATGCATATACCTCTAGTGAATATTTATATTTCACAAGTGCTACAAAGGGCCCTGAGAGTATAACCATGGCGCACATTGCACTACAATGTAACTAGGGTCACGAGATAAAACAATGAAAAAAGGAAGAAAATTCAATCTGAAATAAATTGAACCATTTAAAAATATTGCAGAATTTAAGATAAATCTTTTATTTCGAAATAAAACATAGAAGCAATATCATAGTATACTGGTGATTGTTCCCTTTTGAGCATATTTTTTTTTATCGTGGGACAACAAAAGCTCTTTGTTTCTCAACTTATAGTTATAAAGACACGCACACATGATTACCTTAAAATTGTATTGTGTGAGTATTAGGACCGTCACTGATTAAACATCAAGTCTTTGGGTCACTGAGTATTTATCAGCGAAATGACTCAACATTAGCTTTGTGAGCAGAAAAGCAAAAATAAAATTTACGGTTCTTAAGGTGTTTTGAAAAGCAATCGATATTGAAAAATGCATTTTTAACTAAAAATGGGGTAATTTTGAGGTTGAATGGAGTACTTTATATTTCAATCGAGAAAGGAATGAAAATTCTCCTTTTGTATACCATATGGTAACCCCGAATCTAACAGTCTCGTTACAAAACAGCTGATGAGAAATCTGAGAAGAATTCATGAGAATTTCGTTTTCGGATGCGAAATTCATACCAGTCTGGTTAGTCACTCAATAGAAACCATCATGCAACCAACATCTTTTCGCAGCATGCTTTGTTGGAGATGATCTATTAGAAAATTGGAAAAAAAGGTAATCAATGAATGAAGTCACTCGTCTCAACTGTTGTTGGATGACTAAAAAGTCCAAATTTCAACGCAGCTGGACAGGAACTAGGGTAAAAATTCAGCAAAAAACCTACATGGTAGATTGAACCCCCACTATAATCGTTTCTATGTTTTTCTTCTAGACATAAATGAGTAAAAAAAATACATTTTCAGCCCTCTAGCCCCATTTGTATGTCTTATCTATCTATCTATCTATCTATCTATCTATCTATCTATGTGTTGCAAGTACAGGACATTCCAATGGGGCTAGTGAGATGGAAATCTTATTCGATTATGTATAGTAAAACCTTTTTTTTCAGCCCCTCCCAGCTCCAAAGGAAGATAATAGTTGGGGTTCAATCTGCAATAGTGAGCCCGTCAGACAGACACACTTAAAAACTAAAGAAGCCTGTGTTGACAGTTATCGTTGGTTTCCAACAAACAGATTGCTGAACGTGCTATTTGGGCATTGTTGTTATTTTCAAGAACATGGCGGTCGTGAGTCAGCGTTTTCAGCGATGGTAGGGATTAAACGATATCAAAGATCAAATCTCAGAACACCTAAACATGATTTTCGTTGGGCTCTTGCTGCAATTTCCCTTTGTATTGATAAACTTACGCCCCCCCCCCAGAGAACAGGACCAGAATCAGCTATCTCACAATCAAACAGTGATACATTCAAAGAATATTTCCCAAACCACCAGAGCATTTTTTTTTTCAGCGAATTCACTTCCTCACGAAATTTCTCATCTGCGAGTACACCAACTCAGATTCACCAAAAGTAAATTCATCAAGATATAGAAACTTGTGATAAGTGGATTCCATATAGAGACAACTGGAACCGTTGCCAGCATAAGGCCATTACCTATCTATTGATCGCCGGCGAGAGAAACACGTTTTTATGGTTTTCTTTGTTTGTTTTCTTCATGACTTCCTTAACTACTGCAGATAATCAAATCAACAAGCCAGACATGCAAGATGAAGCCTTCTATCTAATAAGAAACAGACATTTTCTCTACCCACGGAATCTTATTCTTGAATGTAATCAATAGATAGATAGATAGATAGATAGACAGACAGACAGACAGACAGACAGACAGATAGATAGATAGATAGATAGACAGACAGACAGACAGACAGACAGATAGATAGATAGACAGACAGACAGACAGATAGATAGATAGATAGATAGACAGACAGACAGACAGATAGATAGATAGATAGACAGACAGACAGACAGACAGACAGACAGATAGATAGATAGATAGATCGATTGATAGATAGATAGATAGATAGATAGATAGATAGATGTGAGTAAACTGAAATACATAAAAAGATAAATCGTCGATAAATTTCAGTTGCTGCTTACTCAACCTTGACGACCCCCAACTTCTCAAGAAGCAAACACTCTCATAAAACTTCGATCTACAAAACTTTCTCACATATGCCAAGAATTGTTGCCCCTCCCCTTTCACTGAGAATACATTCACGTAATCATTAAATATTCAAGCCTGGGTGGTCCGAGTGTAGATCGTGAGGTCTTCACTGGGAAACAAGATGACTTTAGTAGCTCGGAGTATGAAAAAGGTGCCCAAATGTAATGCATATAACATGATATAAGTTTTATATAGGTTAGGGGTATATTCATATTATCATCCCAAACTTAGCATTGTAGCAAGGGATATTAAATTAAGGCACCCCTAGAATGCGCTAATTTAAGGATGCAGAAAAATCCAGGGGATTTACAACTTGATAGTGGCGTAGGGTCTGTATTCGTACTCACCTCGATGAAGATTATAATTATAATCTGATTTATTTGCAGTCCTAGAAAGCCAGTCTATTTCTGATATGAAAAATAACATTTTACAAGGAATCCAATAATATCTTATTATACCGTATATGCCTCCATTAATAATCTTGGCTATTTATAGGTGCTTTTCAGTCTGAGCAAAGCCAGACATTCTGCCAGAATGTAAATATGTATATTGAAGACGATAGACAAGAATCTTTTTTTTCAATTTAGTGCTTGGTTTTCCTTGTTTCCTTGCGAGAGAACGCATGTCTGGCTCCAATGAATTTTAATATTATCCAAACATTTGTGATCTAGCACTTTCGACAACACTTCTGGTCATGAGCAAGATCAGCAGATAGCTGTTGAGGATAATTGTTTCTAATTTTTTTCAATTCTTAAATTCTTTCAAACTCAGCATTTACCATTTGTACGTCACGCTCGAGGTTACATAAAAACGGAATTCTTCATTGGGATGAATTTATTTATCAGTTGTTAAATACATATAAAAACTTATGTCCTACCTGGAGATCTTATTTTGTTTTGAGCTTCAAGAATATGAATTTTTTCATGATTTGTGCTGTATAGTAGTGTTTATGACTTTTGGCGCGTACCAGTGAAAATATCTGTACCCAGCAGTCTATGTTCATTAATATGAGTACCAATGACACATTGGCATGACAGATGACAAGTTAGAACTACTACTACTACTGCAGACTTTGTCCAACACACCGATTTGATTTGTGTGTATCATAGAGTGCACAACCCCCACAGGGCAAGAAAATTCGTTGATGACATTAGTATTTTTTTAAAAGAGTTTTTCGAAGGCAAGTATTATTAGTCATTATAATATCAGATGTTTGTAATAGGTTCTTAATCTTATATATTTTCATGTTCGACTCTGAATGTGTACCTAGGTATAATATACTTAATAACTGTTTAATCTTGTTTATAATTCTGGTGCATTTAGTTGAACTTGTGTTTTTCTTTCGTATAATAAATATTGTGAAGGAAGAAAGAAAAGCAGACAAGTTGCAGAAGAAAGAAAAGGAAGGGTGAACGAGGAAGAGAAGGATGAAAGGAGAAAACGTTACAGTGAGAGAAAGAGAGAGATGAGAGAAGGGAAGAATGAGAGAATGAAAGAAAGAAAGGAAAAGAAGAATGAATAATAACGAAAAAAGAAAGAGAGAAAGAAAGGGAATTATGGGAGGATAAAAAAGCAGAAGAGAGAGAGAGGGAAGAGCAATCAAGAAAGAAAGAAAGAAAGAAAGAAAGAAAGAAAGAAAGAAAGAAGGAAAGAAAGAAGGAATGAAAGAAGGTAACGAACTAAAATAAAGTAGAAAATATGCAAACGTAGTCAAAAAAGATGGAGACTGAATGAAAATGATAGAAAAAAAGCTGACGAATTTGATTTAAAGAAAAACAGGGAAGCAAAAAAGCAGACGACCTGTTTACAAAGCAGAACAAAATAGAAATCAGAGAAGATAGAAATGACTTTAAAAAATAGGAATGTGAACCGGAGAAACAAATACAGAAAGGCAAATTAAAAGAAACAAAGACGCTAATTTCTCCCCCGAGATTTCACGAAATTAACATTAATGAAATACATATCATCAACGGAATTTTTATGGCAACCTCTTCTCTCGGTTCTAAGATTGTTCCTACTTTCCACCAAATTTTCGCCTCGTTTTCAACGACTTTGTTTGGCACTGGTAAATTATCGACTGCCCGGACGTCGTCGTAAGAAATGGACCCTAAAATTGGGGTCTTTATATTCGGTGAATTTACAACAAAACATCAGACAATTAGCCGCCAGGAAGGAACAGAGGCTCTTGATTTTATACTCAAAAAAGCATTACCAACTATAAGGCACTCAGAGAGAGCATGCCTCTGCTAATGCCATAGCCAGAGAAAGTAATTGTACATGAATCCATCCCAAAATTTGACCAGTTAAAACAACTGATCAAGCATATCGTCCATCCATTCACAAATTTCCATTAAAATTCATTGAGAACTCTTGGAGAAATCGTCCGACGGTTTGGTGTTATTATTTGGCATGGCCATATAACTACGACGTAAGGGCCGTAATTGTGCATGGATGTGCTCCAAAAATTAAATCAGTCCCTCCATACTCTATTATCCAGCTTACCACAAAGTTTCGTAGAAATGAATTAAGAACTTTTAGAGTTATCGTGTGGACAGACAGAAGCGTATACATGAATGTATGAAAAATCGTCAATGGGGATGGGAGTAATTGTGCATGGCTTCGTGTCCAAATTCAATCAGTTCTTCCGTAGCTTATGGTCCCCACTTGATCACAATTTTATCAAAATTCATGGAGAACGTTTGCAGATATCGTGTGGACGCCATTGTCAGGGGAGTAATTATGGATGAATCCATCTAAAAATTTGATCAGTTGTTTTGTAGCCTAATGTCCATCCTTTCGCCAATTTTCATCGAAATCCATTTGGAACTCTTGGAGAAATTGAGTGAAAGTTTGGCAATATTATTTGGCGTGGACATATAACCACGCAGTAGTGGGGGTAGTTACAATGCATCCGTCCAAAACTTAGACCATATCTCCCGTAGCCAATTATCTACCCTGCCACAAAATTTCATAGAAATTTATTGAGAACTTTCAGAAATATCGGATGGATAGACATGAGCGTATACATAAATACATTTGGGAAAAACGTAATAATATCTCTGGATTTTATAACCATACCCCCTTACCCCATTCCCAACTTTCTAGAGAATTCCATTGAAATTCATTCGGAACTTTCGGAGACATCGTGTAGACAGACAGTCAGATGGGCAGATACGCTCAAATACAAATAACTATTCAATCTCATTGACACAACAAAATTATCATTGTTTAATTCTTTCATGAGGTGCGAATGGCGTAACAGCTACCAGCGTAGATAAATGACAAGAGAATCTGTGAACCAAGTTCAAACTCCAGTCGAAGCTGTTTACGTCCTCTTTGCACTGATAAACTCAATAAGGTATGAATCCATTTCCCCGCCAACTATGGAAAAATTAGCAGCGCTGACTTGGCGCCTTAGCGTTGAGAAGGCAACCAGTCTAGGAAGCCAGGAAATGACACAAAAATAGAAGAAGAAAGGAAGAAAGACAATACTGGCTGCTGCAGGGGCAAACTCCATTCCCTACTTCTATTCTGACTTGGGATGATTACTGCAACTTTTATATTGTATAATTGAACAAATCATAATATTTTTTGTATAAATGTATTCATTTATAAGAATGAAATGAAGCCGTGTGTATCCATCAGAACAATTTTCATAGAAACTTGTTAGTTTAGCTCAATCAGTAAAACTGCCTTTAACAATCAGTTGGTTGAGAACTCAAATCACGGTAGGGGAAAGTGGATTCCACAAATCAGTTTACACCTCTCTTTTTGGTGAGGATAGTTCCTGATGTTATTGTTGTGGTTATATCTGAGATTATCTAAAGAAAAAATAGAACTTCCATCCTGAATGATCTAAAAGTCTTATCTAAAATTATCTTGTAAAAATAGATCTTCTATCCAAATACATCTGAAAGAAATATATCTTTTTATCAAAGATTATTTAGAAAAATAACAGCACAAAAATTAATCATCTTTGGCCCAAAATGACCATAGAGACCCCAAAAGTATTTTTTTGAAAGGAAAAAAATTCGAATAATGCTTAGTGATAATCATGTAATTTTTCTAGGTTGTAGCCCCTAAATGTGACCAGGAGCGCTGGGTAACACCCATCCACCCGCAGAACATTAATACACATAGAGAGAATAACCTATTGCCCATTTGGCTGGTTAGACAGCTATTTGTGGGGCTACGCTGATTCGATATCCTAATCAGTCAAGCACTCGACCTCTCCCCCCTCCCCTGATATCTTTAACAAGTCCTGAAAGTTCTTCATACTTCTTTTAAAGAGCTGGCCTTATCGAGAATTCCAATGGACCTGACGTTGCGTCCGCCCAAGTAGACAATGGCCTCGAGTGAGTCAGACCAGCCGTCGCAGGAAAAGAGCAAAAGGCTGGCACGAAAACGAACCCCCTCTTTACGCCATAAGCCCTAACGTCATTAGTTATCTAAGGGTTTTTTCATGTGTTTTTTTCAAGTTCAGAAAGTATTTGCAACGTGACGCCCACGATCGGGAGGTCTGGTGGATCTTGGGAAGGTCTTTGTCCGATGATGAACATTAAAATGATGATGATGATGATGATGATGATGATGATGATGATGATGATGATGGGGGGGAGACGGATGATGATGAGGATGATGATGATGATGATGATGATGATGATGATGGAAAGAAAGGTATATCGTGGTTGTAATGCTATGAGCAAGAGAGACTTCGAGGGGCCACTTGGGATAGAAGAGAAGAAAGAAGGAAGGATTCTAACTTTTTCAGTTCATTCTTCGAAATGACGTTTCTTATAGAATTACTCTAGCCCCACATATGGCCTGTCCGACCAACAAGCTAAGTTGGCAACATATTCCTCTCTTTTTGTGTACCCATGTGTTTGTGGGTATGTGTATCCCCCGATCACATTTTTGGGGCTACAACCTTGAAAGTTTGCATGAATGCACCACTAGGGATCATCTAAGAACGAAGTATTTTTTTGGATAATTTCATATTTTTTCCTCTTTTCCTGCTTCTTGTTCTTTTGCTCTTTATCTTGTTCCAAGTATATCTTTCCTTCTACCCACTCTTCTTCTCCCGTTAGCTTTCGTTTCGTTTCTTTTTATTCTCACGAAGTCCTCCATCCCTTCTTTACTTTTTTATTCTTCTTCGTATTGTTATTATTAAATACGACAAGAATAAAGTCTATTTGCGACATCTATGGTGTTTTTGAAAAAAATCAAACTTCTAAAATAGAGCAAAAAAATTTTTCTTGGAGTATGTTATTAAACCAGTCCAAGTAACCCCCCCCCCCCCCCGAGAAAGTAAAAAGAAAATTCCAAAATATCAAACATATCTTTTGAAGGGGTGTAGTGGAATACTGGTGCCAATTCTCAAGTTTGTTGACAAAACGGTATAACCAGGAGCATTGGAACACACAAACACACAGACAGACACACGCACCTATGAAAGGAGAGAAGACTTCACCACCTTTGGTGGCTACGTTTGTTCAGCTTTCTATTGAATTTATGGCTTCTTAGGACTTGGTTTCCTAAACGAGTATCAAGTGAGAGAACTAATTAACAGTTTCCAATTCGGAACAAGACTGTAATCAATCAAAAGGCTAATTTAAATCATACATTTTAGTGGCTTATGTTAATTACTAAAAAAAAGTAAGGAAATGTTCACAGTGGAAGTATTGCAAATGGCATGACTTAATGATATCTTTTAAATTGGGTTTTCATTACAATTATTTGGTTTAGTTGGTTAAACTTTGTATCATAAAAACCTGATATTTTTAAAGGATAATTTGTTTAATGAAGGAAAGGAATTGGCCAATAAATTAATTCAAGTACTTCAACTACTAAAAACAGAGTCACAAAAACAGTCACTTAATTTTTTTTCTCTTTTATTTAATAGTTTCTGGAGAAGAGAGAAGGAAGAGTTCGGCAGGAAAAAATACAGCGAACTCTCATTGAAATAACATCCGTTCTATTGTTTCGTATTCTTGCAACACTATTGTCGAAGATTAGTTTGCAGCAACAACACATGAAGATTTCAGGCTATTATTTCAGGCTATCATTTTAGAATCTAAACTTAGTAAATCCTTAAAATAATGCCGTCTAAAGTAACACAGAAATCTGAAAGGAATTTCAAGAGAGTCTTATCAATTAATGATAGATCTGAAATAGATAAGAGGATGGAACGATGTGGAAGTAGAAGGGCATTAATTTTATTTGTAGACCCGAAACTTGTTTACGGGTCATTTGACTTTGTAAGGGAAATAGAAAGTCATTTTTATCTGTGCTCTTTGGATTCTCATTATTTATACATCTCTTATATAATCCACCTTTTATAACGTCAATCAAGATGGAGACACCGACTAAATCAGTGTTTCTAATCTCAGCCAAAGGGCGAGCATCTGTCATCAAATAAACTCCAAGCTTGACTGAATAAGCCCGAATGGTGGTTCTACGTCGGTGACGACGAATCTTGTTAGCCTGGTGTGGCAAAAGTTTAATGTTAATGATAATCCTATTATCAGAGTGTCACTCACATGCATTTTAGTTTGAGGCAAGGGCTTATGGATAAGAGGCCGATTTTTGCTAATATACTTTTAGAACTAGAAGTTTTATAAAACATAACTTGAAATATCAATATATATATATATATATATATATATATATATATATATATATATATATATATATATATATATATATAATCAAGGCATTAAGTGAATTTAAAAGGGAGATTTTTTCCAAGTTTTTTCATTGCATGTCACCAAAAATCTGTGGTGTGTCACTGCTGACACCCGTGTCACAGATTTGCAATCACTGTTCTTCGCTCATCTTCTAAAAATGTGTTCAATTGGCCGTCAGTGACGGAATGCCAGAATAGAGGGTGTGCGAGATAGATCAGTTGGCAAAAGCCTACACTTTTGAGGCAGCCTATTCCCCGGGGTAGAGGCAAATTGTATTTACTGCTTCTTATTACGTTACTGTCTTATACATGTTGCAGTAAGATAACGAAATTAGTTATTTCGTAAAATTCGTAGCGATTTTGAAAAATCTCTGATCATTTCAGTAATTTCATGGAATCTCTAGTTCCACTACCAGGGTAGTTCGTGTCTTTAACCTGTGCTATTTTAATCATAGCTGGGTTGGGAACAGGTATATTCATGCCTTTCCCAAGGACATCAGTACAAAGTGAACAATAACTGGCTCAACCCGAGTTTGAACTAGGTCAAATCCATTATCTGTTCCGTTAATTACTCGGCCACCACGCACTTCATCCTCGGAGACCAATTCAATATTTACCAAATCTGTGTGATATCCGGTTTATTGATCTCTTTCCATTCTGGTTCTAAAATATTTGCCAACAATTGAGTGGTTGGACATCTGGTGTACGAAACAGTTATCAGGAGATAGGCCAATAGGAATCATTTGTTATAACACCGTCATGATAAAATCTTTCTCATCCGGTTTGAATTCAGATCACAGTTTGGCAATAAGGAGAGAAACGATGGACTTGTTTGTCTGAAGGGGATTTTCTTTTTTTTTTCTTTCTTTCGACGGTTACTATTTTACACTGCTGTTTTCTTTCTTTCTATTTCCTTTCTTTCTTTCGTTCTCTCTTCCTTTCTCTCTTTCTTTCTTTCTGTCTTTCTTTCTTTCTTCCTATTTCTTTTCTTTCATTCATTTTATTTTTTATATATGTTCTTCCTTAATATGCCCATTTATGCTGTTTTTCTACTTTTACCGTATTATCTAAGTCAAGATTGGGTATTGGTCCCAGCCTATACTTAAACATAGGAGTCGACAAACTACGGCCCGAGGCCTAATTTCATCCAGTCTGCTGACTTCATAGGACATTGCATACGAAAAATATTTAGTTTTTCTCCCATTTTTTCCCCTAGAAATCTTCGTTTAATCTCATCTCTCTTTGGTTAGCAAACAATAAAATCCAATCCAAAAAATAGATCAAAAGTCTCATTTTTGCTTTGGCTTCAAACAGATCAACGTTTTACTGCTAAAAATGTTTCAACAAGACGCATTCCTATTGTTTTATTAATATACTTGGTTGAATTCAAAACACATTTTGACAATATTTTATGCCATGAGAATTTATCATTGATTGATAGTACATGGAAGTTTAAGTAGGTATATACTCTTATAATGAAAAACATGAAAGTATTAAAACTGTTTGCATAGCCTTGTATAGTTATTATTTCGTTTTTCCATGGCCCTGGTCCACAAGACATAAAACATTTCGTATCCAACCTGCCCCCCCCCAAAAGAGTCTGCGGACCCCTGCGTTAACGTATAATTTTGGCGTCTGTTACAAGTTAACGCTCACCTAACCTGCGGAACCCATTTGATAAAACTTTGCGGGCGTATGTAACATAATAAGCCTAGGAATGTCGGAGTCTACAGAAAATTTCCCTCATTTTGTAAACATATAATGAAAAAGATTTCCTTCAAATGATTGAATTATGGTGTGGATCCATGTTCAGTTACCTCCCCTGTATCGTAGCAATATGTCCACTAAGTATATCGAAGAGTTCTCAATGAATTCCAAAGACGTTTTGATAGAGGGTAGAGCTTGGGCTTTTCATTTTTCAATGCACTTAGTAAAAGTAAACTGATTCCAGGTTCAACATTTTTATCTGGTTTTCTCCAAAAATGAATAATTCAGCAAATGTTTTGTTTTTTATGCAGTTCTTGCAATGTGAAATTGTCTCATGCAAAAAAGTTAATTTCCTTATAGAATAATCAAAATATATTGTACTACTTGAAAGTTAATCTTAACCCATTTATGCCTTAAGTCAGATTTTAGAATAATTAGAAATATGGGTCAAATGAAAATATATTAACATCGTAATACAATTTTATTGGTATAAAAACTGAAAACGTGTTTCTCATTACACTGAGAGTGTTCCTGCGTAATTTGATACGCTTTTTTTTCATAAGTATATTTTCTATGGCAATTTTTCAGTCGGACTAAATATAGGTTTATGAATGGGTTAACATCAAATTAACTACTGCATGCATTACTAGAGGAATTATGAATCCTACCATCCATATATGCTGTGTTGAGGGTGATCAATTGAAAAATTTGGTGAGGGGTTATTCAATGAATAAATCTCCCGCTTTTTGTTGGAATGTAATCACTAAAAGAGATCTGGACGCGAACGGGTGACCAATTTAGCATAGACCTAAATTGTAAATGAGCTTCTTTTCTAAAACCCTATTGATAGGGTGGGGGGGTCGAAAAACAAAACAGCATTTTCCTTACTCATTGATTAGAGAGTGTGTGGAAAATTTCAAGTTTCTACTTTTATTGGTAAGGGCTGTGCGAAGTCCAGGTACATACATCCTTATGCCAGAACATGAATAACTCGAACCCAGCAACAGTGATTAAACCAGTCTGTTGTGATCAAAAATCTTAAAAATGTAAAGGTCCCTGACAGAAAATGGTTGAAATAGAGAGAGGGCAGCAATTAGTTGTTCATTGGGGCCGTTAATTCCCAGATATCCAATTTTTGCTTATGAAATGTAAACAAACAATCGGGTCGGCCATAACTCATCATCCCTCAGGTAAACTCTCTGCACGATTTTGCACACAAAATTGATTTGAAATCTAAGGAATAATGATATCCTTTTTTTTTCATTCTTCTTTTCTTTCTTTCTTTCTTTCTTTCTTTCTTTCTCACTTTCCGTCTTTCTTTTTTCTTTCTTTCTCCCGTTCTCTACTTATTCTTTCCTTCTTCTCTTCGATTACCAAATCACCCTTATTCTCTTTCCTAAAGGCTTCTTGACGTACTTTTTTCATCCCTTTTTTTTCCTTCCTTCTCCTTGTTCTCTTTCTTTTCTTTCCCCTTCTTTCCTTCCTGTCCCCCACTGCCAACCTACATTTTACCCCCTTCCTCTTCAATGCTCCATGACGCCTTTTTAATATCTTAACGAGAACCACATTTCATATCCGAAAGTTTCGGGTGAAGTCACAAAAATAAGAGAGGAAATCAGAAAATAGCGTTAAAATAGAAATTAACAACAAATTGTGGGAATTAGGCGGAGTTAGAAGAATTCCTTTTTGTTTTAATATCTTTGCAAGTTATTTATAAAAAGATATTTATAAGAAACGAAATAGTTTAGGAAGGAGAGAAAAACGATAAGTGGGAGAGTGGGAAAAGAGAGAGTGAAGAGCAAATAAAAAGAAAAGAAAGGGTGGAGTGAAAAATGAGGAACAAGATAAAAAGCGATACAAAAGCGAAAAATGAATATCATACAGTGAGTGCCAAATATATCCGATACATTTCCAAGACATCAACATCCTTATATAGATTCCAAATTGATAGAAGCTGGGACAAAGATTATAATATATAATATAACCCGACAAACATGATTTCCTATGAGCAAAACCTAATCCAACCCCAAATTCCAATCCCAACCGAAACACAGCAATAATACATGGGTACTATTTTAATCTGATAGTCAACCTAGACGTACAAATGACTAATACCAAAAGTGAACTCGTGGATTCTTATCTATCTATCCATCTACAAGTGCCTACATATATTTAGTAAGTGCAAAATTATGCGATAGATTAACATCAAGTTCATTTTAACATCTTGATACAGTTTCAGAATTGACAGAAACTGAAACATTGAAATGTACACAAATCAAAAGATTATTGAAACGAAATCGAACATTGAAATGTACACAAATCAGAAATGTTTGATCCAAATTATGTCAATTTTGCAAGTGTTTAAGGATGTCAAAATGAATTTTTGAAATGTATCAGATACTTTTTGCACTCACTAAGAGTGAAATGACTATTTCAGGAAACCATCTTTTGTAAAAATGACATTTCTTTAGTTTATTTCAACGTTTCGCCACTGTATTCTAGCTTTTTTCAAGAAAGTATGATGGAGATACCGGAGATGGTGCTTTTATGTAGGGTCTTTGTCTTATAGTGGGTGGATATAATAATTCAAAACAGTAGATTTACGTGTTTAAAGAAATCAGGACAGTGCTGGGCTATATATATGTTAAGCACGGGGGTATTAAATGACATCGATTACACTTTTTTGGAAAAGTCAGAATTCCCTGGCGAAACTTTGGATAAACTAAAAAAAATCTCTCTTGTACAAAAATGGTCTTCTGAAATTGTCATTTCACTCTAATACTGTCGGATAAATCATAGTTCACATCAATACACTGGTTATATATATATATATATATATATATATATATATATATATATATATATATATATATATATATATATATATATACGTGTGTGTGTGTGTGTGTGTGTGTGTGTGCGTGAGTACGTAAAAAATCAGTTCTTCGCGGTGACTCAACGTTTTATGCGAGTGGTACAATCATCAGACCGTACAGACTCCGTAAAGAACTGAATTTTCTATGTAAACCTATTTATGCATGCACCATCCCCGATATCGAACACCCTTCATGCATAGATAACTCAACCCACAAAAAAATCTACGTGTGTTTAACAGACCGGCTCTGACAGCTACTATTAAAGACGCCACAGAATATAAGAGTATAATGATGTTGAAATGAACATTTTAAAATATATTGCATAATTTTTCACTCGCTATATGTAAATAGGTATGTCTAGATAGATCAATAGATAGATAAGATAATTTATGTGCTCACTTTTGAAATTTGTAATTTACTCGTCGGATTATCAGGTTTAAATTGTTTCCATGTATTCTCGTGTTTCTATTGAAATCTCTGTGTGGTGTACGTTTTAATGTTTTGCTCAAAGAAAGTCATGTACTGTTGTCGAGTTAAAATCAGATTCCCTGAACAAAAATACTGCCAAACTGGTATAAGCAATGAAAGGAAGAGAAATTCACATCCCCACTTTCTTACGACGAGCGGAAAGCGAGGGTCTTCTTCAGCGTTATAGTTACTTTGTAAACAGAACTCACTTCTAGAACTTTTTCCTTCTTAAAACAGACAAATTTCCCAAAGATCTGATTGATTGGAAGCCCATAAAATAGAAAAAAAAATTGATATTCCCGTCGGAATTTGAACTCCGCTAATTTCATTTTCCATGATTTCAATCGTTTGGCAATTGGTACTTCGATGTACTAACGATGATTACCATGGTGTATGATTTGCTATGAATGTGTCATCAGCGTGGTCTAGGTGGGGAGGTGGTTGCCATTATATTTTTTTTAGGACCAGAGAGGAATAGCATGGGTTAGTAGGTCATATATTGTGCTAAAGGGTCGACTTGTCGTCTACTGAATTTCAGGTCAGGATGGTACTAGATGGAAACACAACCTTAAGGAAAGTAATTATTTATTCTTTTTTCACCAATCGAAACAATACAGATTTTGTTGAATGTCTTCATAAATGAGTGCCCACAGATTTTTTTAGAGAGTTTTGTACATAAGCGTTATGTTTTTCTGAAGTTACTGACGGCGAGAGCTCATCAGAATATGTGTGAAGTAAAATCGATTAGTGCTTGGAGTGAATGCAACATGAAGTTAATTAATGTTGGAGTGAATGCAAAATAAAGTCAATTAATGTTGGAGTGAATGCAAATAAAGTCAATTAATGTCGAAGTGAATGCAAAATAATATCATTCAATGTTGGAGTGAATGCAAAATGAAGTCAATCAGTGTTGGAGTGAATGCAAAGTTAAATAGATCAGTTTCACGAGTCACAAATCCCGTCTAGGGCCTCGCAGCTCCAAAGGGCACGTCATCCATCCAAAGTCCTATGTGAAAAAAGTGTTGAGGAGAGTAAGTGTTACTTTTTGTAATAAAAAGAGTTGCCAGAAGTCAGAGGCTGTTTGGAGGGTGGGGGGGGGGCAAATATATTACCGTAGTAATTTGCTTAACTTTTTTGCTAATTAGTTTTATCTTTTTAAACATTGAATGATTTGAAATCAATACACTTCCACGGATCTTCTTGGAAATTGTAAAATCTCCAAATCATCATCATCCTGTTAATGTCCATCGTTGGACATAGATTTCCACCAAGATTCGCCACATCTCTTTGTCATGGACATCGCGTAGTCAATACTTTTTTTTAACTTGACAAGTTCTTGTATTCTACCAGCCTCAGTATCATGTTTTGAGTCGTGATGTCAAGCAAATATCCGTCATTCTTGAAACATGAACAGTCAATTGTGGTTTGAGTTTTCGAATGGATTCTTTGATATCTCAGACTCCTGTTTTCTCCCTGATTTATTGTGCTGTTTTGTGATTTCTCCATGTGATGTTGAGCATCGGTTGTCCACCATTCTTGCAACATAGCCAGCCCACTGCGATTTTTATGGATTCTATGATGTCCATGACTCTTGTCTTTTTTTCCCAAATGTACTGTGCTTGCTTCTCAGTTTGAGGGCCAGTCTCTTGATTAGGTTCCGTGTTTCAGCTCCGTAGGTGACTATCAGGAGGATGCATTGGTTGTGTACTCTTCTATTTTGGACTCATGGGATTTCCTTGTGGAAAAGTAGTTTTGACCCATAGGACATCTGATGTCAGCATCACCTATCCTTTGTTTATAGTGGGGTCAGGTTACCATTATAGACACTTTTGCAGTCTCCAGGGTACAGCTGTTTCGCTGTTTATAAGACACACATACGCAAGATAAAACATTTGCCACCTTTATATATATATATATATATATATATATATATATATATATATATATATATATATTGTTATGATGCAAGTTCGGGTTTCCATATACATATGGAATTGCTCAACTTGCATTTTTTTCTGCTAAATCCTTATGAGAATACACACATACACACACACACACACACATATATATATATATATAACCTTCGAAATATCTGATCTTTCATTTACACATGGGTAGCCACATTTCCTGCTTGTGCCCCGCCTGTGGTTCGAAACATGAGCCACTGTCTCCATTCGACATATTCCCAAAGTATTCAGGAATTCATGCATGCAACTCAATGATTCACGTATCATACAAGGAATATATAAGGTCTCAAGTTTTCACTCTTTCTATTAGGATTGTCGTTCTTGTGAATGCATTCTGGTGGAAGAAAACCGATTTCAAAACGGAGGAGAGAGGTACAAAACAAAAAAAAAACATTGTAAAATCTTCGATACGTAAATATCTTTTACATGCAAACAATTTCAATGCAAATAATTGACAACGCAAAGTTTCCTTATTACATAGATTATTCGAACGATTATCCTTATCTTCCTCATATGTGTGTGTGTCTGTGCGTGTGTGTGTGTACATACTTCCTTCTTTCTTTTCTTTCTTTCTTTCTTTCTTTTTTTTTTCTTCCTTTGGTTGGTATTCATTTTTTACAGACATCCTTCTTTTTTCTTTCTCTCTTTCTTTCTTTCTTTCTTTCTTTAATCGCCCTAATAGGGAGGCAAAGTTCTGACGTCATTGTTGCGTACTTCCAGTTCTAATCTTTTGTGAAATTACATGGAATGAATTACGCCCTTTCATTTCTCTTATTTTGTACAGTTTGCAAGTATAGGATAGCTAGTTTATACAGAATAGGAAATTTTTATACATTTCAGTCATCTTTCATTCATTTTCCCTGCAGGAATTTCGAACTTTTGACCTCAAAGCAACATTTTGTCGATAAAAATACCCATAACTAGTAATCATGTATATTTTACCGTAATAATCTTTGTGTTGCTAATGGGAAGAAAGACCATAGAAAATGGTTATTTAAAAAAGATTTTCCTAAACTGTATAAACCCAGACATATGCACTCAAAAACTTATGTAAATATTTTTTTTTTTAATCGCTAGGTTCCCAAGTTGATTCAAGGGTGCAGGAATGGTTTTTGAGATATTCAAAACAGCAGCAGACATTCCAGGCAGTCTTTGTGGATAGATAAATCATGCGATAATAGCACATTTTAGATATTTGTTGAATTGAGTCACCTCTCATACGGTTACATGTTCTTAGAGCAACAACTGGTCAACGAGCTCACTAACAATGGCTTGTGTGCTTGGCACGCTAACCATTGTCCCACGACAGAGTTTACCAGTATACGAATGTACTGACAGACAAGGGGTAAAAAAATTGACTTGAAAATTGGTATTAATGCAGTACTTGACCCCATCTAAATTTTTTTAAAAAGAAGATATTTAGAGAAAAAGATTTTTGACTTGTTTTTGTCTTTTTCTGGTGGGTTAATTGATAACATCGAGATTCTGGAGAATCTTGATTTTCTAGATTTTTTCACTCCATTTTAGATGTTTTCCTGTGGAAAATACCAGTAATATCTTAAATATAATTTTTTCTGACAATATTTATTCTTTGATGGTATTTTCTGCATGACTTAACGCTACGTTGACGCAACGGCTTTTCAATTATTGACTGTAATGGCGAGTTTCCTTTATTTTTTCACTAATAGATACTAAGATAGTGCATGTAGATTCGCTCAATGTCTCTTGACACAGAATGGAGATTTTCTGACGAAAATAAAATTTACTCTGCCATTGTTTTGCTAAGGTGCAGAAAAAAACTCCTAAAAACTAGAAATAAATCCAACTTAGCTGGTCAGTCCCAAAATGAAGACTAATTTTTATATTTAATGACTATAAAGTTACCAAAACTTTTCATACATTGCATTTATTCAAGGAACTCTTATCCTAATGGCAATGTCAGACAATGAATTATGTTATTGTATATTTATAGACAAAAACATATGCTTGACATTTTCATTAGGAGAAAACGATATTGTAACGAAACAGACTGAGTTTATTATACACGGATAACTTCATTCGAAAACATGTCATTCAAATTGACACATGCATGGTTATATATATATATATATATATATATATATATATATATATATATATATATATATATATATATATATATATATATATATATATATACCAGTGTCTTGGGGTACATATGCATGTTTTGATTATATATATATATATATATATATATATATATATATATTTATATATATATATATATATATATATATATATATATATGCATACGAAAATAGACTGTGCTTATTATAAATGTTTAACTTCATTCGTAAACATGTCATTCAAATAGACATATGTACGCTCATTTATATTCTTACATATATACATAATTATATACATACATACACACACATATATATATATATATATATATATATATATATATATATATATATATATATATTCTTTTATATATATATATATATTAATACATATATATATACATATGTATATACATATACAGGAATATTCATAAGTATGTTTATATGTACATACACATCAATGTCTATGGGTATGGATTTTATACCCATTTTCAATAATATAATTGTCAGCATTAGAAAGGTGGTTGCTTAGTCTTTCACCTTCCCGTCAGAACGAATATATATATATATATATATATATATATATATATATATATATATATATATATATATATATATACATATATGAGGTTTGATAAGAGAAATATCCGAAATTTGTTCAAGTGATCATTAGAATAGAAGCACGAAATCATGAAAGTAGCATCTGTGAACAGAATGTGGTTGATTTCATTGGAATATACCAATTTTATCGAATCTTATCATTATTTTTGCGCTAAAATTCTTCCAGCACTTCTGTTTTACAGACTAGATTAAAGACTCTGTGAAGTTTTGCCTCAAACTTGTCAAGACGACATCCAAAACTGATGAACCTTTGTAAATGGCGTTTGAAGAAGATGCTTCGTGTCCGACCGCATGCTTTGAATGGTTGAAACTCTTTAAAGAAAGCAGAACTTCAGTCAAAGATGACAAAAGAACAGGCAAGCCTTCATCTTCAAAAACTGACGAAAATACTACTCGGCACCTGACTGTTAGAGAAATTACAGATGTAGAAATATCTGACGGTTCCTATCAAGACAATTTAAGGATTTGAAGATGAGATGTGTTGCAACAAAGACAAAAGAATGGCAATTGCAGGAGAGCAGACTTCGAGTTCAAAATTCTTTTGCAAAGAAACAAACCCTTATTCCCCTTCCTCATGTGACTTACTTCCCAAATTGAAAAGCACATTGAAAAGACGCCGTTTTGAAAGCATTGTAGAGATAAAAGGGAATTGGTCGGTAAATGAAGGTGTGATTCATTAAAATCTGTACAAAGAGCTCTGCTAGAAGTTGATAAGATGTTGTGTGGCTACTGTAGAGGACGTTTTTTAAAGGAGACAATCTCAATTTAGATTGTATGTGATTTGAATAATACCACAGGGAAAACTGGGTATTTCTGATCAAACCCCAACACACACACACACACACACACACATATATATATATATATATATATATATATATATATTTATATTTTTATATATATATATATATATATATATATATATATATATTCTTTCATATATATATATATATATATATATATATATATATATATATAATAAAGTGTATCTTTGCATCATTTTTTTGTTAAACCTATTTCGTTGAAAACAACAGATCCTTTTTCGATATAACTATCTGTATAAACTCCTTGAAAATGACTGAGGGCAATCGAAAGCGCTCGGAAAGGGATTAACATAAGAAACTTAGAACAGTTTCTACATTCCTGTGACCAAAAAACTAAACAATTGATCTGCCAACGAGGAAAATTACAACAATATATATATATATATATATATATATATATATATATAGATAGATAGATAGATAGATAGATAGATGGATAGATAGATATACTCCACTAAATTAACTTCGTTCTGGATCAAAAAAACTTTTTTCCAATCAACCCCAGCCAAGGAGAGGTTATCCTGTCCTCTTAGAGGAATACCATGAGGAAAAATTTTTCGCAAGCTTTTGTTTTTTTACAATACATATATGCATAAGATGTCTAAAATAATTATGGTGATTTGGTTATTCTTTAAAGTGACAGGAAGTGTTAAAAAAATGTCAATAGTAATAACAAGGAAAATAAGATAGATATGCTGGTTAACTTTTAGTATATCTATATCATCATCATTCTTTTTTTTAAACGTCTATCATTTCTCCATCTTTTATTTTGCCAGCCTCGGTTTCACATGTGGTCTCTGGAGATCCATGTTGTGAGTCGTGATGTCCATCAGTTGTCTTTCATTCTCACAAATGACCAGCCCATTGCCATTTGAGTTTACTAATGGATTCTATAATGTCTTGAACCACTGTTTTCTTTCTGATATATTGTTCTGTCTTGTGATCTCTCTATGTGAGGTTGAGTATGATTCTTTGCAGGTTTTTCTCTTGGTTAGGTTCCATGTTTTAGCTCCATAAATGACTATCGGGAGGTCGGGTCTTAAATTA
>OY735219.1:47269052-47396552 GCA_963457665.1 Thysanoteuthis rhombus | reverse complement strand
TTAAGCACCAAAACCTTCACCAGACGGACCGATCAGATCCGACCAGCTCATCACGTGCATTTTTCCCCAACTGAATCTGGCGACACACTTCGAAATCGACGATGGGTTCGAATTTCGTGAGTGAAAATGCCTCAGTAGAATCTACAGTATACACCCGTTATTACGTCACCCTGGAGGTGCAGTTATAAATGGAGGCATTGAAAAAATACAACTAGCAAATTATCTGCTTTTCAATTTGCTCGGCCAAACTAACGTATTATCTCCGACAATAGCCTCACGAGTTCATAAAACATGCTGTTCGAATACGCATATCATTAAATAGTGCCGTTAGAATAAATGCTATCAACAACCGGAGTTGTTTGCATACGGTATAGAAGGGTTAGCTTATGGAGATAGGAATTAAATTTAAATATGAGTTACCTTAAGTTAGTAAAATTTAGAATTGCAGTCTAGTTGATAAGTTAATCTTAGAATGCATCCTTCATTTCTTGTCGCGAGCAGCCAGGGCAGTCTGGGGGTTCGGAGGACAAGGGAAGGGGACTATTTGCCTTGTGTTATTAAACATAGTGTAGACATCGGTCTCCTCCTTGGATTATCAACAGGTCACCAGGCTCATTACATCATCCTCAGCTGCTTACAGCAACTGGCATACCGAGCTAGTCACCCACCTACGTACTGACTAGGCTCGATATTGAATAACTCCGGTATATTCAACGCGATCAGGCCGTGACCCTTGAAAGGGTTAACTGGCATTGCCAGGACCCTCAAATAAAATGGGAGCGTTTCTTGTCGTTCTTGTTCTTCTTGTTGTGTATTACCAGGTGTCTTTTAATTGCTTGAAGCAGACGACATGATTGTAACCGAAGCTGACGACAGGCATAATAATTCTACCGGATATTTAAAAGAAAAAACTGTTCCTTTCCCATTCCTTACAACTTTATTGTTGCATTACCCCATTGGTCATCTACCCCTGCCAACGAAGGTAGAGGAGAGGTGCCTGTCTGTACGTATGTCTTTCTACACAATATCTCCAAAAGTTCTCTGTGAATATCATTGAAATTTTCTACAAAGTTGGGTAAAGAAGAATAGATCAGATTTTGAGGTTGATTCAGGATTTTTTTCCGATTGAGAGATACTATTTTCATATTGTAAGACAATAATCTAGAATTGGAAAAGCGAAACTAACAGCTACCTCATCAGTACCACAACTATGTATGAACAGGTTTTTTTTCCAATTTTTATTTAGTGTATGTCGTTGACAAAGGCATGCGCTCTCTGAGTGCCTTATAATTTTTTTCTTCTTTCGTCTCGTTGAATTTTCATTATGCTTTTCTTCATCTTCCTGACATTTTTCTTCCCTTCTTTTCTTCATCAAAGGTGCGGGGTCCAACAGTTGATGGTACAAAGAATGGAATCGGCGAACTGAGTCCAAACTCCAGTTTGGACAGCCTTAGGTTTCGGGTATCTAGCTACCTACCTGCCAAAATTGTGCATTTCATCATAAAAGAACGATTCCAATTTTGATTCGATTAATCATTCGAAATATTTTTAGATATCTTGAACTTACTGGAGTTTGCTGATCGAACAAAGCGTATTTCACAAAGCGGAACAATAGTTTGAAAAAGTAAAGTAGTGTTGTAGAACTACCTATTGCAGCTGCATGATCGTTTCTTGAATCACATTCGCAATCACCGATTGACTTCCTTGCCATGAAAAAAAGCCGTTTTCTGAAAGTCATGTACCACTTCTGGAGACAGAATGAAAAGAATGTTCTTAGACATAAAATCTATTCTGAAAATCCTTTTTTCTTTCTTCATTTTGATGTCTCACGCATGGTTATCATTTCTATATTGATATTTAACGATTGGTAAACTGTAATTGAGCGGTTGGTTCGAAGACTTGACAGGTAAATAGTATAAAGTCTATGAATTCAGGCAGTAAAAGGACGTAGATATCCCCCCTCTCTCTCTCCCTCTCTCTCTCTCTCTCTCTCTCTATATATATATATATATATATATCATATACACCCACACACTTTCTCTCTGAACTTATCTATCGATCTATCTATCTATCTATCTATTCATATACGAAGGTACATCAGCAAGTTCGTAGTATAATGAAAACATTTTTTTACACCGTCAAGCAACGAACTTATGGATTAACATTCGGATCTCTCTCTCTCTCTCTCTCTCTCTCACTCTCTCTCTCTCTCTCACTCTCTCTCTCTCTCTCTATCTATCTATCTATCTATATCAGTCTTTTCATAACAATCTAACTATTTTACATCATACCAATGTTCATACATATATATATATATATATATATAAAATACACACGCAAACACACACACACACACACACACATATATATATATATTTGTCTGTTTATATTTATCTATCCACCTGTCCATGTTGCATATCCATCTATCTCAGTCTATTTATATCTCTCTGTCTCAGTCTGTTTCATTATCTATCTATCTATCTATCTATCTATCTATCTGTCTATCTATCTATCTATCCCCAACTTGTCGCATCCATCAATCAACTTGATTTATTCATTCCGTGTCCATTAAATCCCCGGGGAATAAACAACTGTCAAAGGGGCAAATTCTCACCTGTCACACGCCGCAAATGTTTATTCATCACTTGTCAGTAAATATTAAGAATAAAACTCTCTGAAAACAAGACACACCTAAAAAAAAATCAATGAATCTTCCCCCACCAAATTGACGATTTCATTTTATTGACTCTAAGAGAAGAAGAAAAATAATGCAGACAATAATAGCTCGGTTACTGTCCTAGATGTTTCCTTAAAAAAATGCAGCGCTAAATGGAACTGTGGCAAAAGGGTCGCGATAACAATGCGTAAATAGTAAGTTCCAAGCATCTCTCTTTGTATTGTTAGTGCCTTCTTAGCCATGGTCATTCTAATTAAAAAAATTTTATGATGTTATGGTTGAGCCTCGATGAGATGGATCAGTGCTGTGTATCTTATTCGGAAGCAGCTGAAATATCTGTAGGTGTAGATGTATAATCGCTACAGAATAAATTATTGGGTATGTGTATAGTATACAGCTATTTCGGAGACTCTTCACGGTGTTGATTTTTTCTGTTCATTGTTTGTTTCGGAAATTTAACATTACCAGAACTACTGGAAAAAGAATGCAAGAGCGAATCAGTGCTGAAGGGGGTAGCGCTAATGTGTTTATTTTACAAGAGTAAAAATCTATTCACGATATTTACTAAACTTAGCAGGGGGTATGGGGATGAGGCTTGGGAGATTGTGTTGCGCCTGCGTCCTGGGTTGTAAAGACTGTACAAAGTCTGAATCTAAAATCCTGGCTTTTACCTGGGTTCGAATCATGGCTTTTGGTACCGTCGTATAAACGTAACTATTTCAAATACGAAGTATGTTAAGCTGTATGTTTTGATTCAAGAAGTTAACCTTCGTGCTCCACTAAGCTAAATAATGGAAGGAAATATGACAAAGAAGACTGTGTTGCAGCAATCTTTCAATTAGGGAGGACAAGCTTACCTGCTTGTAGTAAAAGCATTTAAAATTCTGGCTCTACTTGGCTTCGGACGCTATCATCTGCTCTTGGTGGGAAACACGTATTTCAGACACGAGGCAGGGCACAGATTGGAATGTATTCGTCCTCCTATTTGGGAGACAATAGGGATAACAGATCTGGTAAGTCACACAAAATAAAGCGTCACTTGACCAACGTCTTTTGGTAGCATGCTGTGTTGGGAGTAATCAATAAGACAATTTGGAAAAAGGGATGACCAATGAATAAGTTTCTACTTTCGCCCTTTTTGGGCAGTAATCAAGTTTGAATTTTTTAAAATCAAGCGTGAATGTTGCTGAATTGAAAAAAAGGTTCAATTTTGCATAATCTTACATTGTAAATTTACCCCTCACCCCACTAAAACGTATCGGGGT
This sequence comes from Thysanoteuthis rhombus, assembly GCA_963457665.1. NCBI lineage: Eukaryota > Metazoa > Mollusca > Cephalopoda > Oegopsida > Thysanoteuthidae > Thysanoteuthis > Thysanoteuthis major. The sequence continues at coordinate 47,392,610 of OY735219.1, read as the reverse complement.
AAAAACATAAAAAAATGTTTTTTTTTCAAGAAACCAACTTGAAAACTAATTGAAACCGATGTTGACAAGTTGACAATTTTGGCTGACATTTCCCAATATATATATATATATATATATATATATATATATATATATATATATATATATATATATATATATATATATATATATTGTGTCATCCACAGACATTTTAAGCGATATATTCATTTTATGCAGAAACTCCTCATCCGCCAGAGTGCTCTATTCCGGATATTCTACATATATATATATATATATATATATATATATATATATATATATATATATATATATATATATATATATAAACATGATATTCACAATTTTTCATTTATCACATGGAGAATGTAGAATTGCAGGAATCTTCAGCTGGAATAAGAATTGCTGTGGAGTTTGACCCTGCAACAGCATTTTTTTTAACACCTAACCGAATTCCCCGGTGAAACGGGGTCTGCAATGAGGGTGAAAAGCATTTATTTACCTTGAGACACAAATGTGTATATTTTGTGGCTCACTGTTTGTTTTTTCTTATCGTTCGAGCGTTCCTTGTTGTTCCACCCTGGGAATACACCCCGAAAGATCTACTTTTTTTTTCTTCTTCTTTTCAACTAAAAACCTTCCCGTTTCCCAGATTTTGTGGTTGGCTCAATAGTCGGTAGGTTTCTCAGCATGGTTGCCCCCACCCCTCTATATTCACCTCTTTCTCGTGGTCTCCCTATCTCTCTATACCTATTTCTCTCTTTCGATTTCTCTCTTTCTCTCAACTTTTTTTCTAGTTATCTCTTTTCGCTCTTTCCCTCTCTCATTATATCACTTCACTCTTACTTTTACCCCCCTCAGTTCTAGTGCCCACATTTTTCTCTCTTACTCTCCCTTTGTCTTGTCCTTTCCATCTCTCTCTCTCTCTCCCTCTCTCTCCCATTTTCTCTATATTTCTCTTTCTCGCTATCCATATATCTTGCGTCCTTTCTTGATCCTTCTCGTTATCTTTACTTAAAATGATTAATCGATTGTGTCGTCTGAATTTTACATATTTTCCCAAACGAATGGAACTCTAGAGACGATAAATATCAAATATTATCCGGAATTCAGAGAATAATTATTTTCATGATTCTTCGAATCATACAGCTAAATATCTTGATATCTGTGTAGTTTTTAATCACTGTGTTCCCACCTATATGTTCTACTGCCTTCTTCAAGTACATATTGTATCCGGTAATCCCTAAATATCGCCGGATACTTTTTTTTTCATGCGTACGTCCATATTGAGGATAACACAGTCAAATTGCTCTCTGAATTTCAGAGCAACTATTATGCATTGATTCTTCCAGATAACTGTTTCTGTCTTTGTTTTTATCTAACAAAGTTTTGGCTCGTATACTCTCTAGCCGTCTGTCACATTGGGTAAATCTACGATTTGACCCATGAGGAATTGTTGCTCTCATTCCAATTATTGTCATGTCCAGTGCCCTTCCAAGGGAATTACTGAAATCATAACCGTCAATTCTTCCTTATTTTGTTGGTTTACACCTCTCTTGGGAGATCTAAAGTTCCTCAGATACAATTCTATGAAAAGCTTTTAATAGGCCCGGGTCAGATGGGAAATGTAGGCCTCATTTCAAACTGCTATTCTTGTAATTTATGGTAAGTACCAATGATTTATGTTCAGGCATATACATGTACATATAGTGTATATGATGTACCTACAAGTAACAGAATAAAATGACTATAATTATTTATTAAAAAGAAGTAACGGCAAGCAATTTTATTCATACATACATACATACATATATATATATATATATATATATATATATATATATATATATATATATATATATATATATATATATATATATATATATATATAACAATAGATCACTGTACTGTAATAAGAAGTAAATACAATAGTATCTGATTTAATTATGGTGAGTTGGCCCCTCAATACGCACGTGCATGCCAAGTGGCCTCTGTTCTGGCCTTTTTAGAAATGACACCAGACTTGACTGGTATAGGGATGAGAAATGCATATCTGTGATCAAAGAGAGGATCCCTTTCAACATTCTTAGAAAGTTTTTGAATATGACGAACACCTGAAGCCTGAAGGCCCAATCGTCCGAAACGTTATGATTATTTTTATTGTAGGAACAACGAGAAAAGGTTTTGGAAGATTACGTTGCACGACACATGAGACAATGATGTGTCTCCATTTCTTGCACCATCCAAAGAGAATCAAGTAGCAATTGGGGGATTTCAGGGGCGAAGGTATTAGCACAACGCCCTAGATGAACTGCTTACAATGCCAAAGGGCTAAAACAGCCCTGCTATTTCCCATTGCTGGAGGTATAAGAAGATCCATGGCTTTCCAAAGGGGATTTTTGCAACGTCAACACAAACTGAAACAACCAAAGTTTCAGCCAGTGATGCCAATCTAGACGTCTGTTTTCAGTTTTCCAAATCTGGATATCACTCCCAAATTCGAAAAAAAATAAAAAAAACAAAAAACAAAAAAGCCCAAATTACCAACACCGGTTTGAACTCTGTCGCTGATTCCATTCTCCGTGAAGTTAACCGTTTGGCCAACCGCATCTCCCTGATTGCAAACAGCGTGGCTATTCAAATTAAACTAAATAGATGAGACTTAGATTGTACTTATTATTATAAGGGCAATGAGAAAAGATTATGGAAGAAAATATTACCAAACTGATAAGCCAGATATCAATTTTCAAGTGGGCAAAATGACATCTGGCGCATAAATTACAAAAACATTCATCGAAAAGAAGAGTTAATTTTACCACCCACCTTTAATGTCGAGGATCAAAAAGAAGTTTTTGCACCAACACAGGATCTTCTTAATCCCAATAAATAATAATAAATGATAATCTCATCTACAGCAGTAATAATAATTCTATAGACCTTGATAAAAAAAAGGAAAGAAAAGAATCTACAATTAACCATCTGACAAATACAAATAATCATGGTTCTTTGAAACTGCTCAAGTAATTTTCCCCAATGAGAAAATAAAACCCGAAATTTGTTTACAACCGAAGCACAAAAAAGGATAGCAAAGTTAACCATATTTCAAGGCAAATGAGAGAAAAATCTTTCAAGTAAATTAAACAAACAGAAGATTTGGGCAATAATAATAATAATAATAATAATAATAATAATAATAATAATAATAATAATAATAATAATAATAAAGACTTAAAGAACAACACCAATATAACCAATATTGATAATGATGATGATGATCAATGCTTAACTGAATTATTATCATTCTATATTATTATTGAGACAGTGTTAAACGAGTTTTCCAGTGCTTTCATAATTGGTTCAGTGTAAGGCCTATTAATTTTTCAAGTGCAGACGCAGCCGTTGGTGAATGGTTTTCGTTCAAACACACAATTAGATGAAATAGTTTTTCCCAGACAGAAACCGAAATATTCAGCTTTTTCCAACAAAAATATTTTCATTCTCCAAGTCTTAGATTTCATTCTATAGTTATGGTCGTTTAAATGTGAAGTGAAAATATAGTCAAATACTAGATTACCTTTGCAGCAAAAAAATGACGGCAATATATATATATATATATATATATATATATATATATATATATATATATATATTGGCAATTGCATTGAACTTATAAGATATCAAAAACAAAACATTATGCAACATGGTCTTGTTCATGATCCGCACTCCCTGAATATTGACTCAAAGGTGAAAAAAAATTCAAATTTGGTAGTCTCATACTGTTGGATACTAGCAGGTCTATTTCAGCCCTGTACTGTAATAGCGAGGAGCATTTAGGCCATGTATCACAATATGCTTCATCGCATATATGCTTACCACGGCTGCAACAAGGGAAGGAACGAAAAACGCAAGACTCGCACAAAATGAGAGAGAGAGAGAGAGAGAGAGAGAGAGATTAATAAGTCCTCAGACTGCCATGGGCCTTTCGCATTACCCTAGTACTCTTTCTTTTGGTGACTTTTCCTTTCCTTTGACCCCTTAACTTATAGGCGAGGGTCCTCTTCATACATTGCTATTTTTATTGTTAAATGAACATATCATCTTCTCTCACCTGATACCGGAACTAAATGACCATCTACCCTTTTCTCTCCTATTTCCCCCTTACCTTCTCACACCACTAAAATCACTGCCTATCTTTCTTACTCCCTCTGTTGGAAGGCTTTAACTCCATCCCTTATTCTCATCAACACCCTTTCACTTTTTTTCTTAATATCTTCTTCATTAAGTGACCGAGACTGGTTATCTATCTGTGACAGTTCCAAGCGACCATGCTTTATCTTGTCATAATAAATATACTTAGGATGTTTCTGCTATCCTTTTGGCACTTGAAAGGGGTTATTTTGTTACACATCTTATGTTTGACCAAATGAGTAAGTATAGTTCACATGCAAAAAGTATCTTTAGCAAAAGTATTATTTAGGAATAAAATGAAATATTCAAGAATAGAAATACAATATTCAATTGAACAGTCCACATTATCCCTCATATTGTTACAATACATAGCGATGAGCGAAACGCCAACTATCGCCATACATATGTGTGTGTGTGTGTAGGTGAAATTTATACCACAAGTCTATGACGATTTGCAATAAGCAACTTGAAGCCCCAAATGCATTGTCTATCTGATAAGCTGAATACAGCAAAACGTAGGTATTTGTCATAGACAAAATTTATGTACATAATCGATATATATATATATATATATATATATATATATATATATATATATATATATATATATACATACATATATATATATATATATATATATATATATATATATATATATATATATATATATATATATATATATATATATATATATATATATATATATATATCCTAAGAAGCTTTACAGCTTTAAACACTATACACATTCAAAGACTTTTTTTTCAGAAGAGATTTTCTGTTACTTCACTGTTATGGTAGTAGGCGTAATTTACTCTAGTTGAGATCATCATTTGTTTACTGTTTCAGGAATTTTAAAAACAAATTAGTTTTATTAACATAGCACCCCAGCAGTGCTGATCAAATACCACCTACGTTTTAGCTATGATTTAAATATATAGCTTGTATCGTACATCTAGTTTGTTATTTTATACAGGGTATTACCATAATGTATTGTACATGACTATTATTTCATACTACAAACCAATCAATTTTTTTTTTTTGAAACAGGGCTTACTTACGTAGGTAATCCCAAAAAACGCATTTAACGACAAGGAATCAGTTAATTCAACAACAGACGTAATTCATTGTTCGAGTCACTTTTATTGAGTATATATATATATATATATATATATATATATATATATATATATATATATATATATATATATATATATATTTCGAACTTTGAAGGGGTACATTTGGCGTTTAATAATACCTGTCCATTCTACATAGGATTCTGATAACAGTAATACAACAACTTTCAAAATTCAAGTGCAGAACTCTGATGAAAAATAACACACACAAAAGGAGATATGTATATATATATATATATATATATATATATATATATATATATATATATATATATATATATATATATATATATATATAAGATCACATATTGATTTTTATGACCGAATGATCGCGTTGCAGCGTCCGATTTGCTGTGAGGATTCCATGGATGTGTGTATATATATATTTAAATACATAGATATACAGAAAGTGTGTGAAAGAGAGAGAAGGTATTAGTATGCCACAAGAATGATGTAAAAGATGAGTAAGAAGTGAGGAGAAGCCACACTGGTTGGATATTATTCTGTATCTAATAACATCTCTCTTGAAAATCTCATTGAAACCGACCAGAAAAATCTATTCTACGAGCTTAGAAATACTTTTATGAACACAAGCCCTTCTTACTAATAATCCAAGTTATTAGATATTTGATAATCTCACACCAGTTTTCTTTACTTCTTACTTATCTCTTATATATATTGTAGCCCCTTCAACGCAGCGTTGATCTTACAATTGAGCTAATCAGCAAAGGCACTCCAAATTCTCATCTCGTTTATTCTCAGTGTATATTTGCTCCATTCGTTACTTTCAACGCAACAGTTATGTATTAAGACATGGACACATACGATTCGACAGAATGATTATAAATTGTGTTCTATTATGTAGGAACGTGTGTGTGTGTGTGTGTGTGTGTGTGTGTGTGTGTGTGTGCCGTTTTCCTTGATAATAGAATATTTGGTTCTGAAATTCGATTCAAAATCGAAATTTTATGGTGTTTTATTCATCAAGTTTAACATAAAATTGAAATTTTTTTTTTACTTCGTCACCAGAACATGAAATTCTACTTTTACTTCCTCATCATGTAGTAACATGAGAAAAACAAACGTTTCAGACAAAAAATAGATATAGAAATACACATGACGTATTTTCAAAGTAGATTAACTTTTCAGACAGCGGTGGTAGAGGAATCTGTCTTATCAATACGAACACCCGTTGTTGAAAAAGCTCTTATCAATACATTCCTCTGTTGTGAGGTAACAATCGCTCCAAGTAAGATAAGAAGGTAAAAATCGTGAGTCAATATGAAATGCCTGGAATAATACTGGCGTTTTAACTAAACACGCTGGACTATTTTTCCCTTTTGTTATTAAGCGTGACATTCGTGCGCAGGAAGAGAGATAAGAACCAGCAGGGGCGTAGTCAGGTTCTAAAGTTAGGATTAGCAATCACATAGAAAGAAGCACCAGTACATTTTGTATTAAAAATCAAAACGCAAGGAAGATACACTCTTGAAAGAAGTACGTAATTATAACATTGCATTGAAAATCAAAACACAATTAAGATTTCGTACGGTAGACTCAGATTGTATTTAGCATTAAAGCACAATAAAATTTACAACATCTTATCATCTTAGATTCTAAATATGGGGTGATAACGAAAACAAAGCTCTACGGAAAATTTATAAAGCAATTATAATGACCCAGACTTCATTCTTGTAAGGTTAACTGTCACTTCATTATGATTCCCCAAAGAAGAAAAGAAAATATCCATACCATGCATAAATGAATCACCATAGCCCGTCCATCTACCGGACCAAATTATTTGAAAAAAAAATTATCAACAACAACAACAAAAAAAAAAATGAAAATTTTTATCAAGAATTATCTTAAAAATACTAGTATAAGATTTGGACATGGTTGGTGCAAAAATGACCATACAGACCCAAGTGAGCATTTTTACAAAAAAACAAAAAAAAAAGTTTTTAGATGGTGCCCAGTGGTGTACTCATGTAAATTTTTATGGTTGTAATCTCAAAAAATATCCCCATGATCGCCTGGACACACACTCAAACGCAACATAGATAGATAGATAGATAGATAGAAATACTCCAAGAGAATCTGTAGCCCACTTGGCTGTTTGGTCAGGCGATTTGTGGGGCTAGCGTGCTTTGATGAAAATATTATGTTGAAAAAACACCACTCAAGCAAATTGTGCTCAGGGGACGACCCTCTCTGTATCCCTTTTAGTTACACCACTGAGAATAAGCAAAACAATAATACAGAATCGTTTAACTGCGAGTTTATCTCAAAAAAGGTGTTTGGGTCGAGAATAGAGAGAATCTCAAAATGAGAGAAAGAAATAAGTGCCGAAGAGGACATCATTTTTGAAAGAGGGGAGGTATATACATTCAGTTGCATTTTTCCACCCGTCTGTCCGTCTTTCTGTCCGACGGTTCGCACGATATCTCCAGTAGTTCACAATGATTTCCAATTAGATTTTGTTAAAAGGTTGGTAATGGGATTAAAAAAGAATTGATTAAATTTTTGGGAAGATCCAGGAATATTTTCCTGATTGAGAGATATTTTTTCACTTTTTCATACATTTATGAATACTGTCATGACTGTCTACCCGATATCCTCAAAAGTTCTCCATGAATTTCAATGAAAAGTTCTGGAAGGGTGACAATTGGGCTACGGGATTAGGGATCAAATTTTGGTTGGATTTATGCACAATTAACACACTTACTCCATAGTTTACTATCGCCACATAATATTGCAAAAAATTGAGTGAACGAAACATGTCTGTCCTCACGATATCCATGAAAGTTCAGTGAAGTTTTGTCGAAGAGTGAGCAAAATTCTATGAAAGAAGTTATTGAATTTCGGGGTGGATTATTTCATAATTACTCCTCCTGACAATGACTTACGCAGTGGCATGCGCTCTCTGAGTGCTTTGTAGTTTCAGTTTTTCTTTCATCTTATTTGTATTACACAAGTCGTAGTTGACGCAATCATCGAAATTCATCCGAATTTCCCCAAAAATGCATTGTCACAACTAATTTTTGACTTCTCTTCTTTCCATCTTACCTTTGTTACTTTTTGGGATAACACTCAGGTCGTTTTCCTCACTCTACTACCGGTCAGCAAACAGTATCGATCGGAAATAAAGAATTAGATTCCGGCGAGATTTGTCCTCGAATCGCCCTATTTTTCAGGAGCTCACATGGACAGAACCTTGCCGATAAGCCTACACTAGCCAACCTGCAGACTTTATTCAAATTTAATATAGCTACTTGATGGTCATAGAACGTCAAAACGACCAGTGCGTCGCTATAAAAAAACAAATAGAAAAAGATAATCAAAAATTAATGATCGCGTTTTTAGTCACCTTGCTCTATTAGGAGTATTCACGAACCTTTCGCTTAGTCTGAGACAAGGCTATATGTGTGGACTCCCAGTGAGATCTTAATACACTACATTATCATTAGTTTGATTTGATAGCTTCATATCCAGCGCACCATGATAGGGCTGCTCTCACTTAAACGTTCGGTTTTGCACTGAATGGACATTAATTGCAAAGGACGGGAAACTCCATGAAATTACTGTTTTATAAACTCAATTCTATCAATGAACCAGGGCTTTTATCTTGCAATCTTCAGATCTTGGGCATTTGCGGCCAAATTTCCAGGAGCTCTAAAGGATATACTCGGCATGGGCTTACTCTTTATTTACGATTACGATATTATTAGGGTGATCAGTTCAAAAATTCCCATGGATTTTTTTTTACCTCAATTAATGTAATTTCTGAAAGGATCAGAACACTTTTCGTTGTCTCTTAATAGCCTCAAGAAGCAAAACAAATATGGATTGTGATTCTGGAATTTCAAAGATGTCTTTTGGAATAAATTACAAACCTTATTACAGTAAATGGGCGGAATAAATGAATAGGTTGAATGAGTTGTTGTACTTTTCCAGAGGGAGAAAAGGCACCCCTTTGCACTCCTCTGCACCCCTTACGGAAGCCCATGTTTTCAATGGATAACTTGCAATACATTATCTTTTAAAGATAAGGGTTTTTCTCAAATTGTATAATGTATAACTATTACTCATCACCACTTCCTGTTGTAAATGGGTTAAATATCACTAAGGCGTGTGTAAAACTACAAGCAATCATCTTTACATTATGAATTGTGGTTCTTGTCAAACATACAATAGTCACTCTGTTCCAGAATTTGTGAAATCTTAAATACTGGTCGGATATGAATACTTCTAACCTCCACGACCTTCCACCTCTCATCTTACTGATTGCCGGAGCGCCAGGGAGACAGGCGCCAAAGCCAGAATGGTGCCAAGAAGTGAGTTCCAATGAAGATGTCCAGAACAGACGTTGCACTATCTTTAGGGCCATTCACCCAAAACGTTTTGCCAAAATGGTACTATCTGGTCTACAGAGATTCAATAAATATTGGCAACTTTTCTTATCATCTTTTTTCTCATGGCACCGTTTCATCCCAAGGTGATATGATCGCAGGAAAAAAAAAAGTCGTATAAAAAAATGAATGGAAAAAGTTATAATGAGCGATATCGTGCGGTACAAAAAACGCCATGGGAAAAATAAGTCACAGCTTTGCTTTCTAAGTAGAAAAAATGGAATTTTTTTTTTTTAAGTAGTTCGAAGAGTTTTTTCGAACGATTGAACTCCTTCCTGTTGTTTGTTTTTCGATCGATCGATTCTATGGTCTTCTTCAGGTGTGCTATACGAATAGGATTTTGGTCAACAGAAAAATTTCTCCTGTCAATGGTAGCATCACTTATGACGTGGAATTCGGGTGTTTTCCTTTCAGTTCCTTGTTGGGCTTGGATTTCCATGATTTGTCGCTGTTGAGTTGTGGAAGCCACGTCGGATTGAACTCTGCACTTGTCTGACTTTCACACTCGACTGATATGTTGATGTAGATAGTAGAATAGATCGGCCGAAACGTTGTGTTGACAACTCCAACAGCGATGAGGAGCTCAATCATTCGAAAAACTCTCCAAATGTTAATGAGCCATCTCAAAACTCTAGAAAAATGAGTAATATCTTAATTCATTTGATTCATAAAATCAGTAATTTTATAATAAAATGAATATTCAGGACAATATTTAAATATAAAATTAGTAATACTTGGTTTTATTCAGTTTATGTTAATAAAATACTTTTTGAACGAAATGAGTAATATTTAATGAAATGTTGACGTTTAAAATCATATCTAATTTATATTACGTTGTTTCATATAAAATGTCGTTTTTGACATGTTGCATTAACGAGCATCACCATTACCTGTGATCAAGGAACGCAGTTGAATATATCATTCTATGATTGATAAATATCAACCAAGCCTATGCGTAATACCCATCAGTGCAGTAGTCGGTCTTCAAACCCAAGTAAAAAAAGCAAGATTTCATAAGCTGATTTTCAAGAAAGTCAAGTCTCCATTTTGAAGATTGGTGGCATATATAGGGAGACTGGGGCTAGTTGGGCACAGAGGCAGGCTGAATCACTTGCTTTAATTTTTGTTTTCACCACTCGAAGGTGCAACTGTTAGCCTCATTTGAGCAGAAAATATTTGGCTATTTTTATTTCAAGTTTGAGTCATACGTGTTGTAAGCACGAGAAGATTTGCGTGAGAAACGTTTTTCATGCCGGTAAGTATCTTTTTCACTTTGAAAAACGAGTGCCTAGTTCATGTTGTATTGTGTGGTCGATGATAGCGTAGGCTTTGTTTGTGTGGTATTAAACAGTATATATATACATTTCAAGCATCTCCTTTCAGAACCTTTTCTTGAAATAGAATGTAAAGAAAACCATGTGTTTGGGGCTGGCTTGTACATTGTAAGTGAGGCTACTTGGTACTCTGCAATCGTATGCAATTGAGGCAGGAAAAAAAACAAGTTATTGGTGTCGTCTATCTTTTCTTATTGTTTGTTTTCCATCTTCTACCTTATTCCAATGCAGCATTTGGTCTACTCACATATGATTCCACTTCTCCTACAGGGTGGTTATCATATTTCTAAAATCTTACTTTTTATTCAAACACCTTTTTCTGTCTGGTTTTTAAATTTTATATTTGTTAATTATTACAATTTAATAATCACATCTGTATCTACTATGAAGAGAACTAACTTGCCCAAGAGAAGTAACTTGTAAAAAAGAGTGAAAACAAAATGAGGTCGTAGGAAGAAGATAAAATGGGGATATGGGAAATAAATGTCAAAGAAGGAAGGAAATTGAATGAAATTCAAATGAAAGGGTGAAAGAAAAGCAAAGGCACAGATGGAAGGAGAAAAGAAGGGAGAGAAAGGAACAACAGATGAAAGAGAGAAAAATAAGGAGAGAAAGTAAAAACGATGAAGAAGTAAAGGAAGATAGAAACAAAAGAAGGGAAAATGAGAAAGAAAAAGTTAGAAAGAAAGAGGCAAAGATAGAAAGAAATAAAAGACAGAAAAAGAGAAAAAGATGACAAGAGAGAAAAAAAGGATAAGAAAGAGAAAAGGCAGTAGAAAAGGAGGTTGAAAAGTTGAAGACGAGAGAAAGAGAACAAGAGAAGAAAGAAAGAGAAAGAAATAAAAAGAGAAAAGGATAGAAAGGAAAAAAGAAAGTAAGAAATACAAAGTGAAAGAAAGAGAATGAGATTGAAAGAGAAAGAGATAGAAAGAATAAGAGATAGAAAGGAAGAGAAAAAGATAGAAAGGAAGAAAGAGAAAAGTGAAAAAAGAGAAAAGGATATAAAGGAAAAAATAGAAAGGGACAGAAAGAAGAAGAAAGAAAGAAAGAAAAGATTAAAAAAAGAAAAGAAGAAGGAAAGAAAGAGAAAAAGAACAGAATAAAAGAAAGAAAGCAAATGGAAGAGTGAGGCATTATGAAGTATGGTAAAGCAGGCGTCCATTTATCATATCAAAAAGATTAAATGGACAGAGAACTAAAACAAGTATCTCCGGGATGCCAGCCTATGACGTAATGAAAGATATACTGCCTCATCGTATAAACTATCAACTGACATCTTCCACAATAACAGCCACGACAACAACAACCTTTTCCATTTTTATCCGCTTCAATGAGTCGTGTGTTTCACTTAGCGCCTGCGCACGGACTGATAAGGCCTGAAAGCCAGACGCGGCAAAATAATCGAACGGTCAGACGTCCATTTAGCCTTTCGCATCTTCTTGAAATACGGGTTTGCTTTCCACGCCAATTGCCTCGCAGAAGAAGCAGACAAGAGAAACAATAAAATGGTCACTCAGCCAAAAAGAACTTTATTCACACACACACACACACACACACACACACACACATATATATATATATATACATATATATGTGTGTGGAGAAATACATATATATGTGTGTGTGTGCATATACGTATATATATATATATATATATATATGTTTGTGCGTGTGTGCGTGTATATATATATATATAGTTCATATATATATATATATATATATATATATATATATATATATATATAGTTCATATATATATATATATATATATACGTCTATATCAAAATATATACGGACACACACAGAGAAACCATTACAGCTTTAAACACTAAATATATACATATATAAAATTCTTTCCAAAATAATCGGGTCATTTCAGTCAATTATTTCCCAATATCTGTTAGTGCAATTTTTTTAGTGATTTATATATATATATATATATATATATATATATATATATATATATATATATATATTTTCAGGCATTCAGTATCTCTCCAACACAAAATTTGTTGTACAAACTTTTCATTTGAAAGGAATCTGCATTTCTGGAAACAAAGAGTTTCTGCAAAGTTTTTGGCGAATAAAATGTTTACACGTTTCGAATGTCCCACCTCTCTCTCTCTCTCTCTCTCTCTCTCTCTCTCTCTCTCTCTCTCACTCTCTGTCTCTCTCACTCTTTCTCTTTGTATCACTTGATCTATCTTTTTCTTGCTTGCTTTCTTTATACAAATATGTGTACACACACATGCCTCTGTGTGTGTGTTTGTTTCCATGTGTGTGTGTGTGTGTGTAAATATATATGTGCGTGTGTGTGTGTGCGTGTGTGTATACGTGTGTGTGTTTGTGTGTGTGTGTGTGTTTTGCGTGAGTCTTTATAGAAATCTGCAGATTGAATTTCTCTTTGAGAAAGACACCGCCTCATAGAATTCCAACGTCACAGTGGTGGGCCAACTTGTTGCTGTTCAGTGCAAAAGCCAAAAGAGGTCAGCACAAAAGATGACCTGAGGTCAACGGGCTAAATGCTGTCATTAACCTCAGGACACAGCTACGCTTACAGGGAGTAAATAATAGGGTCGACAGCAAAGCTGTCTGGACATAGAGTGTATATAAATGGTAAATTAGAAAATTACTCTCTTATTCCTGACTTGTATTCACTGGGTGGTCCATGGCTTTGAGAACCGGTAGAATATTTTATCATCTCTCTCTCTCTCTCTCTCTCTCTCTCTCTCTATATATATATATATATATATATATATATATATATATATATATATATATGTATATATATATTTATATATATATATATACATATATGTATATATATATATATATATATATATATATATATATATATATATATATATATATATATATATATATATATATCATTGAAGATTACTGACAAACAATGTCCATTTAGAATTTTAGTTAATTTATCTTGTTGCGTACAAACCTTTTATCAGCAAAATTTTGTAAAAATGTTCCTAAGTTACGAGGTTTTGAAGTTCTAGATCTTTCAACCATTTTCGCCCATTATCAAGAAAGTGTTATTAATGTTATTTAGAGTGCAATTAATATTATTTTCATGATTTTAGATTTAGATTCTGAGTGTTGTTGTTTTAACTTGAATGATCATAACCAAATCTGCTTAAATGTTTTAAAAAAATATGTGACTGAAACTAATTTATACATATATATATATATATATATATATATATATATATTTATATATATACACACACATACATATATATGTATATATATATATATATATATATATATATATATATATATATATAAAGAGAGAGAGAGAGAAAGAGAGGGAAGGGGAAAGAAAGAGAGATAGAAAACGAGGGGAATGAAACACTCACTATTTATAAAAATCAATGGGACTTTCATCCAACTAAACTGTAAATAGATACCAGAATGAAAACGGAAACAGTTCCTACTGTGTTTGACTCGCAGAAACAGCCATCAGTGAGAGCTTATATTAGGGTTTCTCAACCTAGGTGATATTGCCGACCAGAGGGAAATTTCAACTCTTGGGTGGGCGGTGAGCAACTGTGCAGAAAATGATGAGCGTTTTGGAATTACGGTGGATGGTGTCGGATTTTGAGTATTTTTAAGTCTCTAATTGACAAATAAAAAATGAGTTAACAGCAACATTCACGATTATTGATTAAGGCGACCATCATGTAGATACGTAGAGAAATGTGTAAATGTTTGTATTGGAGTGCATACGTGTATAGTACACTCTCTGTAGGACGTGGTATACGTATACGTATAACACCCTTGAAAGATTACCAGACACCCAGACTGAGTGATCGCATGTATGATATCTAAAATGATGATATCTGAAAAAGTATGTTAGTGCCAAGCATTTGATGTTACTTACCTTTCTTTCATGAAAGAATCTTTTGAAGTATAGGCTGTTTATTTGTATTGTCTTCACCTGCTCTCACGAGGACAGAAATGATCGAAACAACGTGTGATAAGAGAGAGTGCAGAAATCTAAACGAAAGATTATTGTCTTTGATTGGGAGGACATAAGACAAACATTTATACAAACAAATAAACTTACTACAGCATCACTTGAGGGTACAAAACATACAAGACTGTGACGCTCGGGGGTAACTCGGACTCGTATCCTCCAATTAATCTGTTTTGGTTAGTGCAAAAAATAAAACCAAATTACGTTTCGAAGTATTTAAATTGTGACTAGCGTAGCAAAGGAGGTGGAGAAAAAAGAAGTTGTTCAAGCAAGTCTGAGGGAGGCAAAAGAATTGTTTAAAACAGTCAAGAAGACTACCAACTCTTTGGAAATAGGTGATTATGAGTTCAAGGATACATTCAGGAAATTCCTTGTGAAAAAAGGAAAAATTATGTCAAAGAAAAATCAATTAAATAACTACACCTTTTCCTGATACTGAAAGCAAATAAAATGATACAAAGCAAGTAAAAAAAACTACGGCACGCAAATTAAAAACTATAGGGATCGGGGCTAGTTAGGCTCAGGGGCAGGTTGAATCACTTGCTTTAATTTTTATTCACACCATTTAATGGTACAACTGTGCAGAAAAATTCCGATCATCTCTCTAAGTTCAAGCCATGTGTGTTTACAAGCACGAAAATATTTTTTCATTCTGGCAAGGAACTTTTCCGCTTTGACAAATGTTTGCCCATTTCATGTTGCGATGGTCAGTTGGTGATAATGTAGTCTATGTTTATGAGAAGTGGCGATAAACAGTTTATATGCTACATTTCAAGCAACTTCTGTCGGAACCTTGTTTTGGAATTGTATGTGTTTGGGTCTGGTCGGTACATTTAAAGCGGGCTACTTGGTTCTCTATAATTGTACGCCTTTGAGGCAGAGGAAAGAGAAAAAACTGCAAAGCAACAAATCTGACTTCAAACAAGTCAGAAGTATTCAGAAAAAAATTATTAGTGGAAAATAGGTCAGAATCAAAAGAAAAGGAAAATCTGTTAACATTGATGAATCCAGATTGTCATTCTTGATATCTTTTATTTTACTCAAATACATTTTCTACTACTGTTACTACTTCTGCCTTGTTGAAATTTTAATATATTTCAACTATACCAAAATATTCATCACATTTGTACCGACTTGCAAGAAAACTAACTTGCTTAAATTGTGCCAATTATCTCCACTGTTTTTGGGAGGTTGGTTTACTTTTCCCCGATTATTTACTTGATAATATAATAAACTAATGTTTTAGACCTAAATGACCAATTCAAAGAAGGTTGCTTTTCCTTGTAACTTCTGTCGTATTTGTATTTTAATGAATCAATTTCTCAAGAGGTTACAGTCATCTAAATGGAAAGTGTAC
This sequence comes from Thysanoteuthis rhombus, assembly GCA_963457665.1. Taxonomy (NCBI): domain Eukaryota; kingdom Metazoa; phylum Mollusca; class Cephalopoda; order Oegopsida; family Thysanoteuthidae; genus Thysanoteuthis; species Thysanoteuthis major. The sequence continues at coordinate 47,376,198 of OY735219.1, read as the reverse complement.
CAACTAGCCCTGGTATTGCCCTGATCATCAAATCAATACTACAAATTGAAAAATACACCAAGTAAGTTGAAAAAAATCTAGTGAGTAAATAAAGAAATACAACGAGCAAATAATTTTAGAATAATTGCATTGCATTTTTTTTTCTCGCCGGAAAGACCAAAAATGCTGAGACTTTCTTGTCACGGAAACGAAAACCCTATTCCTAACTCCAAGCCTGAACCATTTCTAGTTGGCTTCCAGATCAAATTGTCAGATTTGGGCAGAATTACCCTAAAGAAGTGGCTAATGCAGTTAGAGGTTTTAAAAAAGATAGAGCATTTTAGGGCTTTTTTTGTTATTCCCCACATAACTAAAAATTTCATTCTCAATTGTAATTGAAACGTCAAGTTAGTTAGTTTCTATGGGTGTCCGTTGCCTGTTTTCCTAAGGGTGCAAAAGGATATATTCGGAATAGATCTTAGCGGCAATTGTAGTACCAGTGAGGAATAATACCATATTTTTATATGCATACATTAGGCTGGGGTTACATAAGAAAATATTGTACAGCGCCGTTATTCTTCATTGACTATAAGGTTTCAATCCCTCCCTCAACCTATGTGTGAAGGCTTAATCCAATGTGGATAAATGCCTAGTTTGCACCTCTGTCGGGTGACCACATATGTGCATAGTAATAAAGATCATTTTTAAATTCTGGAATTTGTTTGCTTCTGAGATATATTTTTAGTATTTTTTGTAGATTACTTATATTACTTTATGATAGTAAATGAGTAGATTGAATGAGTTGCGGTACTTTTCCCGGAGTACGAAAAAAAAAAACCTTGAGACCGCCCATATTACCCCCGTCCTCCTGGGTGAAGGTTAGAATTAGCTGTAGGGTTTAGGGTTTCGTGATTGGGAATAGCGATAAAGACCCGGCATTTTGGATCTTTTTTCGGCGAGAAAAATGTAGTTTTTTGGTGTGGGGATGTGATACTTTGAAATTATGGGCGTTAGCTTTTGGTGGAGACGAACGAAAAAGGATCCATAAATTTTATCAAGAGACAAGTTTCATCTAATTCAACTTAAAAATTAACGTTTGCTGCGATTGAAACAGTAATTGTTAATATCTGATAATTCCTGTTCATAAATTCATCGTCGTTTTTAATTTGCTCCCTGTATCTTTCTCATTTACTCCCTGTATTTTTTCTTACCTTGGTGTACTTTTTAATTTGCCCTCTGTAGATTTTGATTCACTTATAATAGTCTTTAATTTTCATGTCGTTGTTTGTTATTTGCTAACTGTAATTTTTAACTTGCTTTGTAAAAGGTTTAGATTGCAAAAAAGTCATCAATGACTGTCTTAGATCTGATAAGAAACTCTTCCAGTAAATTGAAGTTGAAATGCACTGTTTATCTGGTGCTGCTCTTTAGTTGTCAGTAGAGAGCCGTGCTGAGTAAGTCAACAGGTACGAAAAGCACTTTGACAAAACGCAGAAACTCGCAGAAGAACATATTGATGGTTTTCGGATTACGGACACATTAACCACTATTAAGAAAGGAAAATGATCAGAGTAGCAGCAAATGATGCTGGACACTTTCTTTAAGTAGAATTTACTGAATGTTTGCTCATCCCAACCGCTTACAAGCAAACAGACACCAGTTCCTTCAATAATGCACTTTAAAAAAAAAAAACCTCTACTGCTGAGGATTCTTCTTCATCTTTACATCAGAGGGAAAACAACTAAAGCTGGACGGACACCTCTTTTAGCGAAGTGCACCACTTTGTTTTGTGCTATATTTCAATAAATTCAATAAATTTACATTTTATATTGAATTAAAGTTATTTTGAAATGAAATATTTGAATTTGAATAAGAAGAGAGTAGAAACTATCCTTCCTCTGGTAACGTCCAGTTTGAAAGTCATTCAGCATTATTGGCCACCTGTTCACCCCTATCAGTCCTTTAAATCGAGGATTTACTATATATATATATATATATATATATATATATATATATATATATATATATTGTTAAGAAATGAATATATTATCCAGCAGATATCATTATGAATACCTTATATTACTTTGAAACTCTATTTGAAATTATCTCCAGTGATGATACGGTAGATGTATCATTTGGCCTAGACGTGTTTTAAACTTCAGTCGAAACTGTTTACGTTCACTTCAGACTAAACGCTTGGGGGAGGTTGAATCTGTCTCTCCTTCTCCTAGATATAGGTAAAATAGCAGAGCAGTTCTGGGCAACTCAAAAAAATTGCGCCCTAAATCGACCTCGAAAAAGCGTTAAAGCGCTTCTGAACATTTTTTAATGCTAAGAATGGTTACATTTGACCAATATGGCTAGGATTAGCTAAAATTGCTAAGAATAGCACTAAAAAAAGACTAAATATAGCGCTAAATGTTGAATTTTCACGTTGCCAAAACAAGAAACGCGCTAAAATTAGCGCGAAAAGCCCCAAATTAGCGGAACTGGTTCTAGCCGTGGGAAGGCCATCAGTCTAGGAGAAAGACAACTGTTATTCAAACCAATGGAGAAAAGCTTTGTTGAGGCAGTTTGATACTTTGACATCCTCCCGACAGTTCCTGCAGCCAAGCTGATGCCAAAGGTGTCGCGATCGGCTATCTTTTTGACTTCATCTGCACAGAAGGATTCTGTTCCCCATTCGCTTTGCCTAAGCTTGTGTCCTGGAAAAGTCACATCAGTGTCTATTCGATTCTCTATCTAGACAGAAGAATGCCTTCCTTTCCTTTCTTTTATGTCTCCCTACCTGGATACCTGGAGACTTCGTTACGTATTTGTTGAATATCGTCCAGAATAAAACGAAAAATAATCCTATCTCCACCTGTCTCACCTCACTCTGTCCCCGTCTCTCTCTATGTCTTCGTCACACACACACACACACACACACACACATACATACATGCACACACACACATACACACATACAGTCACCCACTTTAATGGCCTAATAAACTTGTTCCTTCCTTCAATGTCAAAAGAGGATAATGTTTTTATTCGCGCGTTGTCGCTGAAAGGATCGGCCAATACATAGCCGGGCAATAATCTATCAAAGGAATTTATGGCATTTTACGATTGTCGTAAAAATAAATGTCGTAAATTAACGAGAGCGTCTAAAAAAGATGTACGGAACGTCATCATCTCACCTGAAACCTACGACACACAAGTTACATTCTGTGTATTTTTTATTCAGTTTTTCCTTGTTTTCGCACAAAAAATCGTTTGTTAGGATTCGAAGAGAGTAATAGTCACCCCTTAAAGTTATCATACCTAGCGCTTTCGGCTAAACAACTAGCCATTTTCTAGATGTTTGATAATTCCACAATTATTCTAACCAAGATAGCACTTTGGGATAACAAATGAGATAATAGTCTAGACAATTTATTTAGAAACGTACTGACCGTCGGACATAAACTGTACAATCTAAGGATATATACATAGTATCTACAAAATTTATTGAAGGCATCGTTAGCTCAGTCGATAGAGCAGTGTTGTGTCAAGGCTGCTCTGGTGACCGAGAGTTCGAGTCCTGCGCAGTGCTCATTTTCTTTATTCATTTACGTGGATTTGCTATTTAGTTAATTCCAAAATATACTCCCTAATAAATTGTCTCTGCAATTAGCACATTCTGTCGGACATGAACAGTCCGATCTAATGATATATTGCTATCCCTTTCAAGTGTTGCTTTTATCTCTGGTGATATTGTTCAATATTTTTTCGAATCGAGTATAAATACATAGATAGCAGTTTGCAATTCTCTTATTACAGATGGGCAACGCACTGGTTCTAACATTGTACTGGTGTATGAAACATTCTTGCATATAGGAACACAAATACATGCACTCTAGTGTAAAATACACCAAAATATAAATTTTTTTTGATGCATGTATGTATATGATTTATATGCACGTATATACGTAAGTAGATATACATACATATGTATTCATATAAATAGAAAGTCAACATACATATACACACATATATATATACATATATATATATATACATATATATATATATATATGTACATATATATATATATATATATATATATATATATATATATATATATATATATAATTGTTATTATCATTATTATAATTATTATCATTAAGAAATGGGTATATAATCGGACAGAATATTTATGAATACATTATAGTATTTGAAACTCTATCTGAAATGAACATTCATACTAATACAATTAGTCTTTGGTCGTAATCTTACTATAACTGAACGTAGAACTAAGTTACCCCCACCCCAATGCCTAAGATTGCATTCTTTTCAAAATATGTTTTTGGCAACACATCCAGATTTTATCAGGATAGAAAAAAATATACGTGATTTTATTCATTCAACGATTTAATTCCATCAACTAATATTTCCAGAAAATCATTAATTACAACCACAAAACATAACTAAAAACTTTCCTCGGTCCACTGATAGCGATAAACCTTACATCTTCTTACTTAAGGTTTCTGGTTTAACTCAAAAGCAAGCCATACAAATCAAATTTATGTACCTGTACGTATAACCAGTACTATATATATTCAGATATACTTTGATTAGTGCGGTTGATTCGTTCTCAAATGTTCTGTACTGTTTAAAACTGCACTGTTCAAAGTCTTATGATTTAATGTTTTTCTTCTACTTATTCTTAGTCACATTAATTTGCACAGCATTACCTTAACCTTACTACATGGAAACCCGTACTGATGAAAACTGGTCTATTCAAGGTATTCGCATAAATATCATACATTTTACTGCATGTTGAGAATAAGCATAAGTATTATCTCAAGTATTGCAGGCTCGCTGCTCAGCTCGTAAACGTGACTAATCATTCCGTTGTCCAAGACACAAGGATTGTCTCCACTCGCTTGCACGAACATGGCCGTCCACCCATGAAGAATTTTACCCTCAAGAACTACGGCAGAACCTGATAACATACTAATCGAAAAATTCCACTCACTCTACCGTGTCTATTTAACGATCAAAGCAGAATGTCTTTGCACACTCACACACGCACACGCACGCACACACACACACATACATACATACACACACACACACATACACACACACATATTCACACTGACATATGCTGAAGCATATTACAATTATGCAATATATGCATATATATATATATATATATATATATATATATATATATATATATATATATATATATAAAATTACACGAACCCATATATATTTACAGTGTGTACGTATATGCAGGCAAACAGATATATGGTGGAAAATTTTATTATTACATAATACATAAAAACGCATGTACTTACGTATTTGTGTTAATATATATTCGTATATGTGTACTTATGAGTATGTGTACTCTGTCTAAAACACACACTCACACACACACATGCACACACACACACAAGCATATATATATATATATATATATACATAAATTATACTGACACGTTTCTTTATATATATATATATATATATATATATATATATATATATATATATATATATACAGAAACATTTATATGTTACGCAAATTCGATGAAATTACCGAATAGGCAAAATTTACTTATTTTTTGTAAAAAAAAATTGATTTCAATTTGATCATATTAACTTTTGATCGTGAAAGATAGTTGTTTTAAACCCTTGTTTGATTAAATTAACTTTTGAACAAATGAAAATTGTTTTTATTTCTTTTTTGAAGATAAAATTCCACCAGTTAGGCAATTTCACCGAAACACACACACACAACCCCCCTTTTTATATATATATATCTATATATATCTATATATATATATATATATATATATATATATTTATATATATATATATATATATATATATATATATTTATATATATGAGCTTTTTTTCTCCTATGGAGTATTTTTCCCATCTTTTAGGGTTTGTGTCTTTATTTTTTTGGTGTTCCTATGTATGTAAGTTCGTCACGTGGTGTTGTTCTATGGCCAGATCAATGCTTAATTGGCATCTGCGTGTTGTGTGTGATGAAGTTGGCACTTTTGTTGAATTTAATATTTGATGTTGGAGCCGTGTTATCTTGGGGGAAGTTGGTGGTAGAGTCGGCTTTGTTTGGATTTTGCATATTAGGTTGGTGCAAAATTAATTTCGGTTTTACTTTCAACTTTGATGCTTGTTATACCATTTTGACGTGTCAATTTTGCTTCATTAATTCAAGCTGAACGTTTTTGTTTTTGTTTCGTTTTTACCAGTTTTTTTTCATTATTCGTTCTGTTTTATTTGAGTCAGTCAGATCAAAGATTGAAAATGCAAGTTTGAGCTATTTTGTTGAATGAGTTCGAAACGGGACGTAAATGAGCGGAAACTGCTCGCAATATCAACCAAGCATATGGCTGGGGGACTCTCAACGAATGCACGGTCAACGACTTCTAATTGAGGACCATTATTGAGGCAAACAACCCGAGAGGTTACAGAAGAACTGAAAGTTGACCATTCAACGGTTGTTCGATATTTGTACCTAGTTGGAAAAGTGAAAAAACTCGATATGTTGTGCGAATGATCCTGAATGGAGAGCAAAGCTTGCTGGTCGTGCAAATGTCCATGCGGAAATTAAACGAACCAGGCTGTGGAACTCTACCTTACCCATCTTACTCACCAGATCCTTCTCCCACAGATTACCCATTTTCAAAGCATTTTTATAAGGAAGGTCTTTAATAACTTGGCAGTAGCTCAGAACGCATTCGAAGAATTCATTGATCAACGAATTCTATGCTTCCCGAATAAATAGACTTGTTTCAAAAAAACTTGTTGACAAAAATGAGTAGATTCTTATTTCCATAAATAACTTTTGTCTTAAATAGATTTATACTGCTTTAAAGTTGATGATGAAAACTGCAATAATTCTTGCGACAACCAAATAGACTGGTGTTCCATTTTGTGTGTATTGTTGCTTTTACGGTGTGAGTCAGGATTTGAATTGATTTTTTTAATGAGTTTTATATTAGTTAACATCGATGATGTTCAATCAAATTATTATTTTTTTTTTTTTTTATTATTATTATTATTATTATTATTATTATTATTATTATTACTTACTTACTTACTTACGTGAAATGATTGATAACGCCTACCTTGTTAATATTTTTAAAGAAAAAGAAGACTTTTTTAATTTGATATAATCTAACGAAACTGAAAATCATTAAATAAATGTCTTCATGATTATCTTCAAATGCTATATATAATGAAGTACTTGTTTAACACTGAAATATAAAATGATTCAAATGAAATGTAGGGTAGGGTAAAGTTTAAAGATAAGATCAAATTAGTAACGAGTATGACTCAGTGGACTTTCTACATAAGTGGAATTGAGCATTGTGAACATTAGTATAAGATGATAATATTGATAAAAGTGTGGGTGTGAATCACATTGGTAGAATTGTCTTTTAAGTGTGTAAATAAGTCTATTAGCCAAATATCGTGAATTGGGCTTTTTTACAACCGTGTTGGCTTCATAATTACAATATGGCTTTTTCGCCTTTTCCCGGAGTAATTTATATACTTATACGCAATACAGTACATTAAAAAACATTATATACAGGGAGATGTCGAGTTATGAACGCCCTGAGTTACGAACAACTCGTACTTACGAATGGACTTCCATATGGTTGGGTTATAGAATTGTCCATTTTTGGCTACATTTGGCTGGTTTTTACAGCATCATGTTATATAAAAAGTGCCAATTATTGGTATTTACAATGAATAGTATAATGTCACAGGGACACTCAAGGAGGATTAACCTCACTTTAGAGTAGTAATGGTTTGTAAGACTAACACGCTAACCACTTCTCCACGATGAGGCGCCCAAATGGACTTTGATATAGGTATCAACTCTGTCATTGCCTGACACAAGGTCACAAGTATAAGGCACCAAGTGATGATCAAACTCACTACTCTAGTAATGAGCTGTTAGAATCATTCGTCAACCATTACCTTACGGTTAAGTTCTTTTACTAAGAATATAGGACATGCAATGAAAATCGAACCCACAACAGTAGTGATGATCTTCTTGTGACACCTTTGTCGATATTTTAGGTGACGACGTTTCGGGTATCTACAATGCTGCAATAACTATATGGCAATTGTAGTATATGCCACAGGCCCCACAATTTCAGGGGCACCGCGCTGAATGCTTGTAAATTCTCAACTCAGATTCGGTGATTCTGCACTCGCTCTACGACAATATTATTATAATGCCTTCGATTTTGACGAATGACTGGGTGTTTCAGGTTAGCAATTTTAGCTAGTTATCACCTTTGATTTAGATAATTATTCAAACAAGTTGCGTATCGTGTTTTGTATGACGTGTTCTGAACTACGGATGTACAAAAGACGCAAAAAATATTTTAGCGTCTGTAAAAAGCAATGGGCAGAGAAAAGTATTTTTGTACGATGCAGGGAAGGTGGTCCCGATTGTAAATTCTAAAGTTTCACACGCTTATTCGATGTTACAAGCGGCGAACAAATGAAAAGAAATAAGAGAATTAATGAAAAGTCTTTTAGCGGTACAAAAGTTCAAATTCCCGTAATTAATAGATGTATAGTAGAAAATAAAAGTGAAGAGAAAACTATTAAACTTGTTTTTTTATTCTTTTAATAAATCTTTAAAAAACTACTTCCAACTGACACTCTCATCCGCCTCTTTTAGCTTAGATCACACCCTTGATACAAAGCTCTATACGCCACAGTACAGCAATTCTATGGGAGTGTCGTATCTATTCAATGCATACGATTATGACTTCAGCTTCAAATACCCGCTTCAAAAAGATCAAAATAAGTAATTCTATTTCTGAAATGTAAATGTTTGTCGTATCATCAGACTGTACAGCAAATTAAAAAGTGTTGAGATTTAAGTGTTTACCTAATGTAAGACCCCTTTAAAACATATACTACAGACCCCCAAACTTAATCCAAACCTAACTTACTACAGTAATAGTGATCTGTTAGAGACGCCCTTTCTAATATTTCATGAGATAGCATATTGGATAACCTTTTGAAGGTCAACATGCGGATATCATGTCATCTAAAGTAAGATTTTCCCACAAGTACGCGGATTGATGCATTCGATGCATTTTAAAATAATCGAGAAAATCAGCTTTTGTTTCCGTCGGGATTGGTTTCACCCAGAAACGACAACGCCCTCTCCTCTTAGTCATCCTCACCCACAATGTCCAATGTAGGGACAACAGAGAAATAAATAAACAAGAAAGCAAAGATAATAAATAGTAAACAACCCCCACTTAGTATGAACGAGCGGAAGAGTAATTCCTTCATATATATCTCAGAATCTCACAAGAAGTATCCGTGTAATTGTCGACCTTCAAAATTTAGTACTAATAGGCAACCTTTAGCCATGGGCGTCAGCTGCCTCTTTTCCAAGGCTGCTGAAGGGATATACAGCAATACCAGCGCGGATTTGATTGTTGCAGATTTGATTTGTGCGGTTCTGATTATGAGTTTTTATGTCGTGCAATTAAAAGAATTGTCGTAAAATTTATGCAAATAAGTATAGGCAGAAAGAAAACAAATCAAATCATGATAAGACCTTGAAGACTGAGGTTTTGTATAGTACGAAAAATTTCAGAATAAATTAACTGCATTGTTCAAGGTATACCTTCATTCCAGGGGCAGGATGCCAGAAAATATCACTCTATCGATTTTCTGGTAAGGGACTAAGATGTGCTTAAACTGTGACTTGTCCGAAGCTGTCACTGTTAATTGTGGCTCCTTTATCCTCAGCCTCTAGATGGTTTCAACTTTCAAACCCTCTCGCCTTGGTCCAAGGATGGGGGTTGCAAATGCCCTGTTTGCCCCCCCCCGCATACACACACACCTGCCCCTAGTGGACGTCCATGCTTTAAGTTATTGAAACGTATGGTGAGGCATTGATGTACAACAACAAAAGGCAACACCTAAGTTGACCGCTGCAATATGAATGTAAATATGGTCAGAGTTGGAAAAGAGGGGTAAATAAATATAAAAGTATTCAATAGGAATAAATAAGAGAGTTATTTATATCAGTCAACTCGTGCGTAGATGGTAATAGGTAAGACCATTCAAAAAACAAGTATAATAATGGACTGATGGGGATGGATATTTCCCATCCAGTTCAGCTTCTACTAATACTATGAGTCTGGTTCACTCTTGAATTTTACCATCTCAAAAGTCATGTCATCGGTTCACTTTCTACACAAATAATGCACCCTCCCAGCCATGTGTGGAGGTGAGACATGGGACCAAGTCAAACGATTGATCCTCACTCAATCTGAGAACCATACAACGGAGCGGATCGAGCTGAATAGAGAGATCATAAGACATTACAGTATATTCGGGGAAAGACAGGAGTCAAAGATATCATTAAACTCAGATCGCAAAAGGCTGGGAATGTTGCAAGAATGTATAGGACGTCAGGATACACAAGCTGAATTACCTAGAAATCGTGAAATGGCATGACGAACCAGACGAATTCGGAAAGTAATGGCTCTTTGGCACCTGTGATAGAGAAGTCTGGTGAGTCTTGGGAAAGGTTTGTGTCCAATGACAGACGCTGCTGCTGGTGAATCGACACACACACACAGATGCACAATAATATGATGCGTACATAATCGGAAAAGATAAATGTTTCATTAAATATCACTTGCACATAGAATAACACACCTTGTGTGTACACATAGATACACAAACACCCAGACACACGTAAGGATCTGTAGATGGACAATTCATATCCGACAGAATGTGATAATATTCCTCCTGCCTTGCTAGGGTGTCGTTAGCTAAGTTCGTAATCGCAAAGATGCAGACAGGTGACTCCCTGGTGAACACGGGTTGATTCCTGCACGACACTCATTCCTTTATTTTCACAGTCTGGAACCACTCGATTTGCAAATGAGTAACAATGCTACCGAGCAAAATGAGTTCCTACTGAAAATGTCTTTATAATTATCACACACGTACACATACATGCACATGCACACACACACACACACACTATAGAAATAGAGCATTCTGGTGGATGGGGAATGTCTGTGTAAATAAATATAACGCTTAAATTCAGCCTTACTGATAGTTCCGTAGCCCAGAAGTAGGATATTGGCCTCCGGGTCTGAAGTGAAGGTTTCAATCCTACCTCGCGATACTGGATGGGTTAATGGAAAGTCTATAGCCACACTGAAGAGATGTAATACATCGAAACAGTTGTCTGTGGATGACACAATTTATACATATATATATATATATACATATATATATATAATGCTCCCATATTCAGGGTTGAGCACTCTTTAAGTGAGGTAACTCGTCCATTGTAAGCTTATGCAATGCTCTTCAATAGGAATAGAGCACTGTTGTGGATGGGGAATATATGCTAAATATATCACTTATATTCAACCTTACTGACCGTCCGTGGCGCAGATGTAGGATACCGGCCTCCTTGTTTAAAGAGAGGGTTTCAATCCTACCTCGTAGTACTGGATCGGATAATGGATAGTCTATAGCCACACTGAAGAGTTGTAATACAACGAAATAGCTGTCTGTGGATGACTCAATAATATATATATATATATATATATATATATATATATATATATATATATATATATCAATCATGGTATGTTAAAAATAGGTGAAAGTATTGTCTCAAGTAACTAATCCTTCCGTTGTCCGAGACACAAGGATGGTCTCTTCTCTCTTGCATAAACATGATCATTTGCCCATGAAGAATTTAGTCGTGGAGAAGTACGGTATAACCTTTTCATGTATATTGACATAGAAATGTGGGGTTTTTTAACAAAATAAGGGAATCATCATTTCGCGGCTATGATTTTTTTATGCAAAAGTTATTATAATTTCTTCATTTCTTTTTATTTTCCTTTCCCATCATGAAGATTTCTACATTTTCGTCCATTTTTCTAAATTGCAACCATGTGTGTTAAAATATTTAACATTTCTCTTGTCATAAAAACGTCAACAACGACAATAAAAAGAATATTTAACCTTTTGTTGTTTTCCATTGCAATTTTTCAGGAGAAAGTCTCTTTGATGTTTAGTTTCATGGGTTTGTATTTATTTTAATTTCATTGTAATAATTTTGGGAATGTCATGTCTAAAATAGCTATCACAATTATTGACATTATAGGTTTCTGTTTGTTTCTCAACTTGACATTTCAATTTCAACGGTTTTGTGTGCTAAAAACTTTTTCCATTGTGACACACTTTCGTAAAATAAAGTTATTTGCGAAAAATTACTGGAACTTTGTTAGCCAACCCGAATAAATTATTCAGAATATCACTTCTAGTAGAAGATATAGTTTTAATATTTTTGAAGATTGGTGGAATTTTGCTTGAATTTTCATTCCGAGGCACAGCTAGAGATTATCAGTGACATATCATAGAGTCGCAAGACCCAGTTTGAAAAAGTCTGTATTAGATGAAAACAAAGTCTTCAAGAATTTTAGAAGTTTTCTAATATCTTGAAGGTAACTAAATAATAAGCTATTTTTTCCATAAAATTAAAAGTATATTATTCATTACGCGAACAGTCTTCAAAATTGCTTCAATTTTTACATCCCTTTGTTCCTAATCGAAATCATTCAGACGATATGTTGTCATTTTGTAATTTTTAGCCATTTCTGTTATAGACTTTGTCTTATGGAGGTAAGAAAAGGAGGAATCTGGATAGAGAGACGTGAGGACATAGCTATGTGGAAGGAAGAAGAGATGGATGAAGAAAGAGTTGAATATCTCCATAATGAGAGGGGAAACTCTACAAAGAGGAGAGATTTAGAGACAGACAAGAAAGGGATAAACGCTCAGAATGAGAAAGAAATATTAACTCTCAAGAAAATGATTTCGAATACAGATTAACTGCCACTGAAGACGACCTTTAAGCATGAATATATATATATATATATATATATATATATATATATATATATATATATATATATATATATATATATTGAAATGACAAATTGTGCAATCAAAAGTGCTTTATGATGACGAAAATATCCATATTCATTATCACTAAAAATCCGTTCATCTCAACGAAAACAAGAAAGATTACTAAAAGATTAAAAAGATGCTCCTTGTCTATTTTAATGAGAGATGTATTTGAGAAAATATGCCACCAAAGTATGTATATATATATATATATATATATATATATATATATATATATATATATATATTAGTATTTCATACTTATTTGTATGTATTTGCATAGGTGTATTCAAATCTTCTCGTGAGTACATATGTATATATGTGAACATCAGCAGTTACTGACTTGTGTTCCACTAATTGACAAAGTGAGATATTTGCTTTGCCGAGCTAGAATAGCCACTGTGACGGTTATTGTATAAGTGATAATAGAAACAGGCGCCTTGTGGGGAGGGAAAACATAATGAATAAATATCAGTCATGTCGCGTCTCTCGCAGTTACTCACGGTTGGAACAAATCGATCGGGCGTTTTCGGCTTAAAAGGAATAATATATAAGGCTTACGCACGCACACACACTCATATACATTATGATAGATACAGACTGAAGGTTGCTATCTGACATAACTGGAAATACATTTAGTAAACATGGCTTCTTTGCGTAGGCAGTAATTACAGTGACACTGCGTTTCTTTAATTGTTTAGACGCTGTCTTCAAAAGTTGCCTTCGTTCTGGACGATTGTGTGTGGGGCGTCACCATCATTCTTAACAAACTAATACCGAGAAATTTATGCAAATAAGAGAACAATGCTATTAAGGGAGGCGTATCCGTTTAAACTAAGTTATGGTAATGTATTTAAATCCTAAAGTTGGAGTAATTTAAAAATCAACATTCGGCCGCAATTATTATCCCTGCCCCTCCCTCTATCTCTCAGTCAGTCTCTCTGTCTCTGCCTCTCTCCCACTCTCTCTATCCCATTCTCTCTGTTGATATATATATATATATATGTGTGTGTGTGTGTGTGTGTGTTTGTGTGAATGCAAAACTTGGGAGTATTTCTAACAAACTCTTTTATTCATATAAATTTATCGTGCCATTATTCAGTCGGTTAAGTAACAGGCCAACAGAATATATCGCGCCTTAACTCCTTGATGGTTTGCAGCATATTCATCGTTGTGCATTTAAATGAGTCATTCAAACGTTCCAATTGCCCACTGACGCAATGCAGTTTCTCCTTGTTCCAATAATTCGTAATGAAGAATTCTCTTCGAATCCAGCCAAACTAGGAGAAAGAACTGACTCAACCCGGTTAGTGCAATGGGAAGATGCTACGTTGGATGCAGTGAATCCCTACAGCAACAACAGCAATAATGATAATAATAATAATGATAATAATAAATGATGATAATGATGATAATGATAATAATAATAATGATAATAATAATCATGATAATAGTAATAATGATAATAATGATGATAATGATAATAATGATGATATTAATAATGATAATAATAATGATAATAATGATGATAATGATAATAATGATGATATTAATAATGATAATAATAATGATAATAATGATGATAATGATAATAATGATGATATTAATAATGATAATAATAATGATAATAATGATGATAATAATAATAATGATAATAGTAATGATAATAATAATGATAATAATAATGATAATAATAATAACTGAGAAAGATGTCGGAAATTTGAGGAGATTTGCAGTCACCTAGCATTAAAAACCAGACACCTGGCGAAAATGTATGAATACTGATAATAATATTCCTACCATGCAAAAATGAATCACTGTAGCCCGCATGTTTTCTAGAACTATCTAAAAAGAAATATCTAAAATGACAAAAAAAAAAACGTCTATGTAAAATTATCATCCGCATTACCAACACAAGATTTGGGCATTGTTGGTACAAACATGGAGAGCATATACAGTACTTTTTTCGAATAAAAGAAAACGTTTTTAGATGGGGCTTCGTGATGTATTCAAACAAATCTTTATGGTTGTGGCACCAAAAATGGGACCAGGAGCATCTGGAGAGACATACACATACACATTGTAGAGCAAAGAGAGAAGAACCTGTAGCACTCTGGGCTGGTAGGTCGGGCCATTTGTGAAGCTACGGTGATTCGATTACAAAGACAAATAGATAATGTTGCCTCATTGTTAGGCCACTTACATGTACGTTATCTCTGCAGATATAAGTTTTGTGTACATTAAACTTATATGTACAGAAAGACAGAGAGGGGCCGACAGGTAGACGTATAGATAGATAGCAGTGCTGTAATACCTGTTGAACTACAGTTATATATAAAGTACAAAGCTCGTGTTTCTCACCTATGATTGTATTATTTCCCAAATATGCATTACTCCATAACTCATTTCGCTATTCTGCAGTTGCAAGCATATATATATATATATATATATATATATATATATATATATATATATATATATATATATATCACAGAATAAAGAAATGAGTTGCATTAGTGTGCTTTCTCCTGGACTTGCTAAACCATCGTTAGCTCAGTTGGTAAGAACAGCGTTTAGGCTGCTTCCAAGAGGACACAGGCTATAGCTCTGCATGGCGATTCATTTACGCGATTTGTGATTATTCGATCTTGAATATAGCTTTTACTAAGAAGTTTTTATCATTTTATATATGATTATAAATGCGTTATATTACTTTGAAACTCTATTTGAAATGATCTCCGATTATTATGCGATGAATGTATCATTTTAGCCTAGACAGCGTTAATAGAATAAACAATTAAAGAAAATAGGTCGGCCGCTGGTATCGAACCTGCAACCGATAAGTAGTCGCTTCAACATAGCTTTGCTCCTACCATTGAGCTAAACGATCACCGGTAAAGCAATGGCCCAAATAACTCCAATTTCCCATTTTGTTTATTCACTGTCTATACCTACTCAATTTGTTTCTCAACGCGAACAATTATATTATTAGGAAATGGGTATGTAATCCGATAGAATTATGCATTATAATACGATAAAATGAACAATTGAAAAAAAATGAGACTGCTGCAGGAATCGAAACTGCAACCGATTTTCTTTTTATTTCTATTTTTATGTTTATTCTTCTTACGCTATCTAGACTAAATACAGTTTCAAAATGATATAACGCATTTATATTTATAACTATAAATTATCGAATTAAACTACAGTAGATCATTTCACTGAAATAATTCAATTAAAAAATGGATTTAATTTTTCTAACTCAATAAATTGTTTCAATTCCATAGTTTGTACAAAAAAAAGGGGTCATGTAAAAATAACTCCATTGCACTGATAATTGAAATGAAAGTCAGCCGGTGTTTTGGGAAATAAAATGGAACATTAAAGAAAGTCCTCGAATTCAGTCCATTTCTTTCAGGGTAATTCGCAGAGCAGTAATATGATGAGTAGCACTTTGAAGCCAATAGAAATGTGGTAAAATTTGCATCGGTCTGAACAGATTTGGGACATTTGACCGATATATATATATATATATATATGTGTGTGTGTGTGTGTGTGTGTGTGTTCCCATTTTGCTAACAGTGTGTATACATCATTAGATTGAACAGTATATATCCGACAAAATGTGATAATTGTTGAGACAATTTATATGGAAACATATTTCGTTCGGCACCAGAATTAACCGAGTAGCAAATCGAACAGCTGACCATGTATGATATTCAGATTTTATTTTGAAATCTGACATTAGTTGCATTAACAGATATTTGGAAATGATTAACTGAAATAACATAAATTTAAAGACAATTCTTTTACATCTTTTTCAAGTGTTTGAAGTTGTTCGAGGAGCATATATATATATATATATATATATATATATATATATATATATATATATATATATATATATATATATATATATATATGCTGACATTATAGGATATTTAATCAGTCTCCAGGTCCATGGGCCAACCAGTGAATATGAGTCTGAAAAAAAAGGTAAATTCTTGATTTACCATTTATATTCATCCAGTGTTAGGATGGCTTTTCATTTATTTTCTGTAGCCATGTCCTGGGGTTAATAACTGCATTTGGGCCGTTGATCTCAGGTCATCTTTTGTGCTGACCTTTTTTTTACTTTTGTACTGAACAGCAACAATTTGGCCAACTACTGTGACATTGGACTTCTTTGAGGCGGTCTCCCATCAGGAAAATTGCTTTCTTCAAGAGAAATTCAATCTGCAGATTTCTGATCGGACACGGTCATACACACACACACACACACACACACACACACACATATATATATATATATATATATATATATATATAAAAGTAAGTAATAAGTAAGTATATATAAAGCAAGTTGACAATATATACAAAGGCAGTTGATAAAATCCTTACCAATGCATGTGATTTCCCCAGAATGTTTATACTATTTGAACGATAATGAATATTTTGTTGTCCCTTTTAAACCATCAAATTGAAATTGCCCAGGAGTTGACAACAGCTGAAAAATTAAAGTAACTCTTAAAGTGGCTTGAACGCTAGAGTTTGAAAAAAAATGTCGGAAAAGTTCACGTAAACATATCAATGAGCAAGAAGAGAGTAAAATGGCTGTTGCTGGCCTCTTTCTGCCTTTTTTGCCAACCGGATATTGACGGCTTTGGAGAAGTTAATGAGATTTTTCGAATGTTTTATAAACCAAGTTTAGTGTAACGTAAACTTCAACCATGCAGATGAAATAGTAACTCATATAATTTTTTTTTTAATTCACTATCTTACCCTTTCTTTCTCTTTCTTTCCTTCCTACTTTCTTCATTTTTTTCTCTTCTTCACTTCTTCCCGTCTTCCTTTTTTTCTTGTTTTCTCCCTCCCGTCTGTTTTTCCTTACCCACCATCCTTTCCTTTCTTCTTTTCTTTGTTTATTGTTTGTTTTTGTTTTTTTTTTTTACTATTTCACTCTTCCTTTTTTTTCACTTACTTCTTTCCTTCGCTTTTATACCATTATTTTCTTCCTCTCCTCTCTTCTTCCCTTCTTTCTCTCCTTCCCCCTTCCTACTTCCTATCTTCTTTCTTCTATTATTTCAGTCTTTCTTCAGGAAATGAACGCACATCTTGCTGCATCTCTTCAACAAATGTTAACATACTTTTCGTATTTTTGCGTTTTTTTCAACTCATTATCGTATTTTATGGACATATAAATTGCACCAGCCTGTAAGATGCATCAGATGATTGGTAAGTGATATTGAGGAAATGTACCGTATAGGTTTACACGTCATCCGTGTTCTTGCATAAACATATATATATATATATATATATATATATATATATATATATATATATGTGTGTGTGTGTGTGTGTGTATTTGTATGTGTGTGTGTGTGTGTGTGTGTGTGTGTGTGTTACACCTAATCAGCCAAATTTCAACATTTTTTCTCAAAATAAATAAATATGTGTTTTATCCTAATCACAAGCTCATATAATCAGAATAATTTTTTTCACGGACAAAATTTTGTGAAATCAAAGCCCTTTACGAAAATAAGTTGATACGTAGTGTTAACTTTTATAAAGAATGAATGAATACGTTGTTTTAATTTGATCAAAAGTTCTCTCAGTCAAGACAATAAAACGACTATTTTTACGACCAAAAGTTTTGGTAATCAAAGCGAAATCGAACTTTTTTTTTTACAAATTATACGTAAATTTCACCTATTCGACGATTTCTCCGACTTGATGTAACATTGATAAGTGTATACATGGATATGTATTAGTGAAGATATGCATTAATATGAAGATCATCGAGAATGCAGAAGCCTCCACCCATCACAAATATTACTTGGGGTCCCAATTACGACTTCTCTTACCTACCGTTTAACGTCTTTTGACACCTGAATCTAACCCCACTCGAACCCTCGATGAACCTGCATCTCCTACCGCTGAAGATGTCCTAATTATCCACGAGGGTAGTGGGGTTGTGATTGAAGGGTTTGTGCTGACTGGTGCCATTCAACACATTCCTGGTAATTAAACAAATGTGTCAGGAAGATCGCATTTCTAACGGATGGAGGAGGGGCATGGAATATGCAGAGTCAGGTGGGGAGGAAGAGGAAGGAGGGAGCTGGACGGATGGTAGGAAGGAAATTGAAGAAAACAGATGGATGCAGGAGGAAATGAATAAAGGAAGAACACGAGAAAAAAAGAAAGAAAAGAGAGAAAGTAAAGAGTAAAGAATGAGTATTGAAGAGCAAATCTAAAGAAGAAAAAGGTAAGAATAAATACGAAAGAAAAGGGCTAAGAGAGAAAGGAAGGAAGAAAAAGAAGAATTAAGAACGACTAGGAAAGAAAAGTGCTAAAGAATGAGAGAAAAGAAGGAGAGATAATAAGTGAAGAAAGATGGAAAGAAAAAAGAGAAATGAAGAGGAAAGAACTGTATGAGGAACTGGATGCAGATATCGGAAGGACAGAAAGTAAAAAGAAAGAAAAGAAAGAGGGAAGGAAGGGAGGAAGAAAAAAGGGTAAAGAATAAATATGAAAGAAAGGAGCGAGAGAAAAAAAGAAAAAAAAAGAAAGAATGATGGACAAAACTGTTTCCCAAGATCTGGATATTTCCCCCATTTTTCCACTATGAATTTCAATTTTGCTGTCGTCTGTTAGAACAGCAACGACCAATTTTGGAAAAATTTATTTCTTGTTTATCATGACTAGATCTGGTCTTCAGGCCTGGATTGGGTGATCTATTTGAATAGCAAAGTACCAGAGAATCTTATCCTTTTATACTCTTGGACAGATTATGGTACGGTATATCCTATTGATTTGCATTTACAAGACCCAGTCGTTTGCACAGTTCCCTGTGAATCATCATTCCAATCAAATCGTGTCAACTGTTATACTCTTCTTGATACTGCATTTGTTGATTGACAGTCTGATCTCTATCTTCGCACCGTCTATATTTTCTATATTGTGTCCGGTCACTCTCCACCTTATTAGAGTTCGGTCTTATAGAATTGTTCTGGTTCACCATCAATAGAGATTCAGTTTCTCCTTACAGATATCCACTCCACAACCATTTCCACGCAATTTCCATGTGCAATTCCTTTTATTTGTCTGTTTCATAGCCCTGCCTTATTCTCAAGTGCAGAGACCCATAGAATCCTTAACGTTGACAAGTTCACTTCCCCCGTCTCTTCTTTTTTACATGCACTCTGTCTGAGTGTAATATAATCTACTTATATAATACCCCACTTGTATGTCGATATGTTTTTCTTTTCATCTATCGATTGCTAATTATGGAGTAACCTCCCTTATTTATCCATTTATTTATTTATTCTACAAATGCGTCGAAAATCCGGGTTCATTCATGTTAACATAAACAAGAAAAAGCGGAGCAACATAATGTCTTAATGCTATTCCTCAAGTACTACGCAACTGTAAGATTATTTGAATACTTCTTTCATTTTTGACAGCATGTGTAAACTAGTTATTACTAATTTTGAAGATGTGACTTTTTTTTGAATTATCAGTTTATTACAAAATATTCATTAAAATGATCTTCTCCTCATGATAACGTGGAATGTCAAAGGAAATCTGTACTTCAAACTTGCCTTCAGTTTCTGATTTTTACTGTTGACCTGACTTAATTTGACCTGTTTTGAATGAGTAAATCTGATAAATGCAAAACCCATTCACCTACAAAAAGAAAAAAAACATTAAGTAGCGCCATCAATGTCACAAACGACCACGTGTGTCGATAACGTGGCGTCAAGGATTTAGATGATTAAAAAACCTAATTTAATCGGGTGAGACAAGGAGATAAACATAAAAAATGAACTTTGCTTGGGACGTGAAAAAATCTTCTTTTTGGATCATTGGGAATGTGACGGTCACACGGTACACTCGTACATTTAATGGCGTCTGATTAAACTCTGGACCTAGTGTCTGTTCAAACATGCAAAGTGAGGTCTCATCTAAATGGTTGACGAGTTACGTTAAGGCTGTGCAACCGGTTCAAGATATATTCAAAATGGCTGAATACTTCCTGTACACACATCAGACACATGCACTACTCCAGTCTTTGTCTGTTTCGTGGCTGAGATGAACATACAAGTTCTAAATAAGCTAGGCCTGCCTGCTTACCTACCTGCTTTGTAAATTACCATTTGAAATCTTGTTTTTTTTTTTTACTGAGGCTCAAACACCGACCAATGGCACCCGCTGGAAGTATGCAACGAAGTAGGCCAATATCCGCCTTTTCTCTGATCCTTCGGAGCTAGGATCGGGATTCCCAGATGTCTTTTGCCTCACAAGACAAACTTTGTATGGTCTTGGGACCAAATTACGTAATTTCACAATCAAAATAATCAAATAACTCCAGACTGAGACTGCAGTAAAAATGGATTAAAACATACATCTTTTTTTATCTATTGTTTATGTATATTTACATCGGATCATTTCATTCATGTGTAAGGGATGGTTATTGAGAGTAAGTTTTCTTTCAGAACCAAATTTGTATCTTCGGAACCAAATAGTTTTGTTCCGTACTAGATTTGCTGAATTTTGGCCTTGAAAAATACCAAATGGCAATCCTGGCTGGGATTAGAGTCATTCATATCTTCGGGCAAGACTGAGCATAATTAATGCACATTATTTGCAGATATGCCTGGTCTCTGGAGATTCCAATTCTGGTGCAGTATCCCCCTATTGCACTAAAAGTGTTCTGTCGCCTTCGCAGTAGATGCTGTGGAGTACTGGGCAGTATTTGCTTTCATCCACACATACATGCACCTCCCCATGTCGTTAACCATTTGTCAAGTAACATATGCCTTGACCAGACTGTTGCAACGTCCTCATGCATTTTTAACTTATTTATTTCAATTCTTTATTCACTTTTTTTATCATTAAACTTCAAAAAAGTCGAAAAACTGACCAAACCTGTTCTAGGTCTACACTGTGACACAATGACAATGAATGATGGTGCATGTCGATAAGCACATGGTAGAGCAATGAGCAAAAGTCATATCAATTTCATCAAGTTGTAAAGCGTGTGTACGTGTGAGTGTTCGTACTATACACCACAAGGGAAAAGGAAGATTCGAAATCAGCAGCTTTCAATTCACCGACAGCACGCATTTCAGATCGAATTTTGCAAAATGATATTCGTCAATTTCTATGGGGTCAGCGTTTGCGCTCATTTAGAGAAGATAAATTTTATTCCAAAAGAATTCAATATAAGCAACAATACGCCGGTGCTTAGAAACGAGTTGAATACAACCTGTGGACAGAGTACAAATTCCGACGGAGAAATTTTTAATTCTATGGGCTTTTCATGTATTAGACCTTCAAACCTACCGGGAATTTATCAATTTTTCTATAAGAGAAAGTACAATTAATAATTCAACTATAATTCTAAACTGCAACCTTACTTTTCATTCGTTATACGTAACCACGATGTCAATTTTTCTTTTTCTCAGCGCCAATTTGGCAGTATTTTTAAAGGAATCCAACCCAAACCAAACAATAGAACATTTTTAGAGCAAAAAACCTAACCCCATCTCTAACCTAATACAGACCTAAACTCAACCACAAAACATAGCACAATTAAAACCTGATGGTCCGCTTTGACGTACGAACTACTAACGCCAAAAGTGAGCACATCAGCATATCAATCCTCAGTTTTGAGTAAATTCAATTTTTAAATTTTTAAGAGGGAGTACGTAGTACTGCTAGGGAGTGTGTGCTGGTCCGGTTGTGGAGGGATACATATGAGTAAACCTCTCAAATTTGATTTTGGAAAATCTCTATAAAATATTATTTGCTTTCCAGTATTCTTAGATCTAGAGGGTTTTTTCTCAGGCAACGCCGGGTACCCCAGCAAGTTATCTATAAAGATGTATGAATTTAGTTCTGAGAAGCTTTTCGAATGAAATCAAATCTGTATGAAAATGAGAAATATGTAGGTAAACCAAGCTCAACCTTCGTGAACAAGAAAATCCCACTAGTCCTGAAAACAAGGGTATTCAACCACTGCATCCTCCTGATAGTACTTATGGAGCTGAAACATGGAACCGGACCAAAAGATTGGCCCTCAAACTTAGAACCAAGCAATGCGCACAAGAAAGAATCATGTTCCACATCATAATGGGAGATAACAAAATAATGCAGTATATTAGGCGAAAATTACGAATCAGAGATATCAAAGGATCCAAGTAGGAAACTCGAATGGCAATGGACTGGTCACGACTAACAATATGGATACCCAAAGATCATATGCGAAACTGTGGGTGACAGGAGATGAGATGGGGTCACGAACTTAACAAATCTAGAAAGAACTCTGCGACCCCTGAGAGTTCTAGCAAATCTTGGGGAATGCCTGTGTCTAATGATGAACGTTAAGAGGCTGATGAAATAATGAAAGGTATGACTTGCAAGGTCGAGGTTTGCGTGAAAAAATATTCTAACTCTTACTGTAGCAGTCAGTACAGCGTTGTACGTATAAAATCTGTAATATTTTTGTTACAAACTATCCCAGTCACTTCTTAGACCAAATACACTGGTCATATACTGTATTTATAACTTCAAAATAAGTCCGCCTAAAATGAGAGGATATGCATAATCCTCCCGAAACGTGTTAGATAAACCAGTTCTTGTACAATCACAAAAGTTAAGTACCGTCGAGCTTAATCAGCACCTAGATGGGTGACTGTGTGGAAGTACTCTAAGCTGTAACCAGTTGGGGGAGGCATCTTCTGTGGCCATGCTGATCACCAAATGCACTAGTCACTTCTTTCCTTTGAAACTTTCAACTTGACTGCGAGTCGGGAAGTAGAACTTGAGTACAAAAGTTTCCCCCATACTAAGCACACAAACATAGAATGTAAAAGTTGTTTACCCATGGACGCCTTGGCCGACGGTGGCCTCAAATATTCCCCCCCCCCCTGGAAAAAAATAACATTGAAAATATAGTCTCTGTTATGAAAAGTCACCTCGAAAAATAGTAGTCGTTATAGACATATGAAACTTGACGAAATGTACGTGGTTTCATGATTATTTAATTGGATTCTGGAGAAAATATTACTGATATTTACTTAAAACAGTGAAAATTTGTTTACACTAGGGGTTAATTTCCTGTCAAATCATTTCAAATTTTAAGTGTGTTTTATCTATTTATCATATATCAAAGTCCAAGTTGGTGTTGAGTCAACTTTCTTTTCTTGTAGGTGATGAAAGCCTGCTTAAATTTACAAGCGAATGATGGCTGAGCAAAAGCTGATATTGCCCTAATTGCAAAAGTATATTCTCAACATCTAAACCCGCGCCATATCATAAGCAATAGTTTATATCCTTTCCCGAGCATATTGAAAAGTGAGGCAGGCAAATCTAGAAATGTGGCAACCCAAATTAAAGATACGGCAACCTAATTAGAAAGTAAGACAAGCAATTTCATAAATAATGAGGCCAAATTCTAAAATACTACAAGCAAATTTAAAATTGCAGCAACTGAATTAAGAACTACAACATGAATTTTTTTTAAATATGGCGACTGAATTGAAAAGTACATCAAGCAAATTAAGAAGACAAGCAAGTTGAATGGTAGCATTGGTTTTTAATTTTCTTGGCGTATTAGAATGTGGTTAATTTCAAAATACCTATGTTAATTAAGAGAATACACCAAGCGAACTGAAAATCCACGGCACGGTATTTTTTTATTTGTTTGACTTACTTTTCAATTTGATTGTTGTAACTTTTAATTTGCTTGGGGTATCTTTAAATTTGGTCGCCATATTTTAAAATCTGGTTACCATATTTTTAGATTTGGTTGCCGAATTTTTAAATTTTGTAGCCACATTTTTTAATTTGCTAGCTTCGCTCTTTGATTTGCTCGGTAAAAAGTACAGTCAGTATATAATATATGGAATGTATAAGTATGTTTATAATATCCATATAAGTATGCATGTGTGGACATTTTCTGATTCATACGAATTTTCATGTATTCTCCATTCATCTACGTGTAGAAAAAATGTCTGATGTATTCACGTATGAAATGAAAATTTGCATTATCTCTCGAAGACGTCTGCATTAAGAGCGTAAGTTTAATCAAAACCCGTTTTTTAAAACCTGATAAAACGTAATTGAAATCGTCGACTTCTCAATAAAAAAACTGGTTTCTCGTACAGGCTATAAAAAAGTAATAAAATTACGCCAGCATATAAGAACAGAAGTTCAAGATGTATCCGGTTTACAAGTTGGTTATACTTGTTCTTGAGGTGCAAGTGGCGTAGCGGTAATGGTGCAAGCAATGTGGTTGAGGTTATTTATGTTCGCCAAATAATAATGCTCTTGGGAAAGGCATGGCTCGATACCCCAATCTATAGGTTAAAAAGTAGGATAAACTGGGCTTCTAAACTTGGGAAGGCAACAAGTCTAGAAAAAGGACTCCGAACTATGGAGTGGAACCTCTTGAGGCGTTGGCTCCGTCAACCAAGCTAATGTCAAACATATCGAACTCCGCTTTCGTATTTACTACGTCAGCGAAGCCGAGAGGGGGATTCTGTCGACTAGGCATCCCATGAACTCCATACAATTCCCTCAGGCTTGCTCCTTGGAAAGTCACTTCAATTGTGTATCGATACAGAAGAATGTAGATCCCAAAAGGTAATTGAATTTATATCTGATCATATTGAGCCAGTTTGGACAAAGCGACGCAAGCAGTTTTTTTAGTTTTGTGAAAGAAGAAATATATAAACGAGGTCAGACAACTTGAAAACCCAATCAGAGAGGACCTTCCAATCCAAAGGTGACCATACACTCTTCCGTGGGGTCTTTCAGTCGGCAGGGAGACTTTCATCGTGTGAGCTTGTGCACTGCATGACCGTTGCATTCACAATGATCGAGCAAATTTTTCTTAATGTCTCGTTCAGGTTTTTCTTGTCGTGGGGGTAAACATTGCATTAGCTATATCTTGTCTATCCTCGTACAATCAGCTGATGGCTATCTTGAAAGAGGACTTTGCAGACTTTTTCGAAAAGTCTGAGGAACAGAAACGAGTGTGCTATATTTCAAGTGGAAGTACTTTCAAGAGAACTAAGGTGCATTGCCCTAGGTAAGATATTTTTGTGTTAATAATAAATGTTCGGATTCTTTCTGGATAGACACCGCACTAATAAATATGAGTGGTGTGCATGCAAGCATGCGTGCGTGTGGCCTGCTTTTATGTTAATATAGTTGCTTCTTTCTCTACTGGCTTTATAACCTCACAAGTCAATTCTCATAGCAAGTAGGCCATTCGCATTTAGTAGATTGATTGACGGCACAGTCCTCTTTCCTCACCAGTAAATGGCCTTCTGGCAGGCTTAGGCAAGCTAAGTCAATATTAGAAAGAGAGAAATTGAAATTAAGTCAAACTCCAGTCCAAGTCGGAAGCTAAGTTGGGCTTTTTCTACCGTAACAAAAACAACAACAGCGTCAGCAAGAACAATCACCCAATATAGGAGAGTAAACTCGTCACTGTTTATCTGTCCTGCAACTTCAAACTGAAACTATACGTGAAATTACATCGTGATATCGTGATTTGAAATTATGACTGCTCGGTTGACGATTCCTTTTCCAACTGAGCCAAAGTGACAGGTGTTACGTATCTAGAAAAATTATGTTCCGAATACGCAAGTGCTTATTTCACCTTGATAAATAAATACATTTATACTGGGAAAATATATTTTCATGTTTTTATTTATTCATTAAGTGCTCAATAAAAGGTTATAGTAATCATCTTCAGTCGAAATAGAAGTAGGAGTGGAGATTCAGCTAGCTTGCATATATATATATATATATATATATATATATATATATATATATATATATATATATATATATCAAGGCTCTGCAGTGTCTGCATGTTCGCTTTTTCAGATACCTGGCTGTTTCCCCTTTGCAGATTCAATTGCAATGGATGTTTTTGATTCTAGGTGTGTACCAAAGCTCTAGGTGTACGCATCATATAGAAAATTCTCTCCCCTACCTTTTGTAGCATCTCAAGATACCTTGCCAAAACTGCAGCTCAATCTACATTGAAGAGACAACCAAAGAGAATCTATGAACACCGAAGGGCCTTAATACTGGATAATCACCTTAATGCTTCGGCCCAACATAAAAACTTTTAAAACTATAATCTCAACCAAAAAAAGAATTAATTCCAGAGCCAAGCCATCGTCTATGTGTGTGTGTGTGTGTGTTTGTGTTTGTGTGTGTGTTTGTGTGTGTGTGTAAAAAGTGTGTGCAGATAGACAATTTTGAACATTAATCTACGACAACCACACGTGTGCGTTGAGCGCTTTGAATATATATGTATATGTGCGTGTGTGCGTTTGCATGTATATGTATGTGTTTGCATGTATATGTGTGTGTTTGCATGTATATGTGTATGTTTGCACGTATATGCGTGTCTGTGTTTGCAGGTGAATGTGAATACGTATATGTTTGTATATATATATATATATATATATATATATATATATATATATATGTGTGTGTGTGTGTGTGTGTGTGTGCATTTAAATAGATAGGTAGAAATTCACATGTGTGTGTTTTGCATTTCAACATATACACACATATACGTTACATATATTAATCACGTATATATGTTACACATATCAATTGGGCCAGTATATGTATATTCTCTCACACACACACATATGTACATATATACATGCACATTTTTGTATATATATATATATATATATATATATATATATATATATGTATATATATATATATATATATATATGCGTACGTGTCTGAGCTTGTATGTTCTTCTGTATATATGTCTCTACGGGTGTGTGTTTTAAGTCCGTATGGATTTGTTTAACAATGACTCTCTCTGCTTATGGGCAAGGCTCCATACTTACTAAAATGACTTTTATTTCAACATATGGCGTTCGCCTCAAACCAGTCGAGCGTCCACTGGCGGCTCGTCTTTGCCATCTTCGCGACACCAGTTCCAGCACATAGTATCTGCTACTTACCAGCGAGAGAGAGAGAGAGAAAGAGAGAGAGAGTAAAAAATAAAAAATAAAATTGAACAGAAATGCACAATCCTAGAAAAATGTGGAGCAAAGATAAAGAGAGAGACTTTTGGGCTAGGAATGCAGCAAAATATCCTGGTTCGGTAATAAACTACTATTTGCCAGCCTATGTAAGGAAACACTTATCCATCTGTCTATTATGACACGTCACTGGAGAACAATGGTTAACAAGGGAGTCTCTCAGGCCATTACAACTGTAGTGAGTTTGATCCCCACTGGGGGAACCACACTTGAAGCTTAGTGCTATAGGGAAAATTTCACGAAATAATTAGAATTTCGAAAGCCTCTGTAATTAAACTACGTCAACTATCAGTCTATATAGCTAGTCTTGTGGACCATTGATAATAGTGATTTCAATCCGAACTGGGTGCTTCCCATTAATTGCCTTGTGTCATACTAAGCAAATGTTTCAAGTAAATAACCTTTCGCGATCCTATATGTAAGGAAATTCAAATATCTCTCTATCTATGGGACATCGCCGAAGAGCAACGGTTAACAAGCCAATCTCAGAAACCATTACTACTGCAGAGAGTTCGACCCCCACTGGATGCTTTACGCTTGATGCCTTGTGCTTTGATGAGGCAAATTTCACGTAGTAGTTTGGAGTAGTTACACTTCGCAAACCCAAGTATATATCAGTCTATCTATCGATGGCTCCTTGTTGAAGAGTAATCGTCATCTTGCCAGTCTCTCTGACCGTTACTACTGTAGTGAGTTCGATCCTCACAAAGCTGTTCTATTCTATCACCTGTCTATAGCATTTCGGTGATAATCTATGTTTAACAAGCTTATCTTGCAGACTATTAAAAGTGGAGTGACTTCGATCTTCACATGGTACTCAGTACCTATAGTCTTGAAGAGCAATGGTTAACGGGCTAGTATCGGTAACTGTAGCGATTACTGAAATGATTTCGAACCATATCTATAAATAAAAACAATAGTCACCTTTCTCAAGTGAAAGTAGACTTGACGATCAATACGTCTATCTGTCCATGACACATGACACTTGCTGGCGAGTAATGGTTAACATGGTAGTTTTAAGATCATTGGTAGTGTAGAGTTCGATCCTGTCAGGCTGCTACACACTTATAGCTTTCTGTGATACTAAATAAAATTCTAAGTAATATAAATTATAAAATTTCAAGTCGTGTAAATGACATTCCCGAAGTGTATGCAAGAAAACTCAATTATCTATCTATCTATCTGTCAGTGGCACGTCGGCGAAGAGCAGTGGTTAACTACTTAGTTTCGCTGATTGTGGAATGAGTTCGATCTCCACAAGTTACTCTGCACTTATAAGTCAAATGCCATACCAACCAAAATGATCTATCAGTATATCTGTCCGTCTATCTATCACAAGCCGCTGAGGAGCAAAAGATAACAAGCTAATGTACCGAGTTCGATCCCCACAGGGTGTTCATTAGCCTCCTGCCGTACTAAGCAAAATTTCAAGTTGTTAAATACGCACTTACATTTCATAAGCGTATGTAAGGAAACTAAATTATATGTCTTTTATCTCATACCATCTCGGTGAAAAGCAATGGTTAACGAGCTAGAGTTGCAGACCATTTGAGGTGGAGTGGGTTCGATCCAATTAAAACCTTGTTTAATATCAAGAAAAATTCCACGTGGGTGTTATGATTTCATTTTGCAACCCTACGTAAGGGCACTCAATAATCTATCTATCTGAATGGTTCCATGTCAAAACCCCCACCGGACAAAAATCCCACCGAATCCGACGTATCCCGCCATTATGTAACGTACTTCAAAACAAAGTTTCGGTTCATCATAAAATACAATTAATGGAAAATAAGATGATATTCTTTCGTCTAAGGTTTAAAAAATCCAGTTAAATGTCTTTTGTCAATTCAAAATCTCTCTATGAATCTTTGTAATTGGCATAAAAGAAGCGAATCTTTTCGGTTTATTTTACTTTGAATATTTAAGTTATTAATGATTCTATTCTTCCCTCGACATATGGCACAAAAAAATCACATTAAAACCTTTATTTATTAAATGTACAAATAAAAAATACTGTTCAGCTGACGATTAAAAGCGGAGTGAATTCGATCTCCACAGAGTGCTCCACACTTATAGTCTTGTGCCATACTAATCAAAATTTCAAGTAAGCAAGTGGAAATATTAGTTATATTTCAAGTCATGCAAGGAAACTCATTCATCCATCTGGTGACCTGCCTATCTATCAATGGCACCTCACTGAAGAGCAATGGTTAACAAGCTGGTTTACTGTAGTGAGCTTGATTCATACACGGTACTCCAGATTATCAGTCTCGCCTGACGTATACTAAACCATATGTCTATATATCTATATCTATCTCTCTCTCTCTCTCTCTCTCTCTCTCTCTCTCTATATATATATATATATATATATATATATATATATATATATATATATATATAACACGACTGTATTGAATTATAAACGGAGAAGGAAAATCAATTGCAGTCAAGAATATAATAGTCAGCATTTCACAAATGGCAGCAGTGACATCGGGTATTTTTCAAGCTCTTCTGTTCCATAATAGTTTTTATACTTGCACATATATAAATGTATATATTAATGTGACAACTATTCTGTGACTGAGGTAGAATCTTTTTCACACTAACAGTTACACACCAAGTCCCCCTTCTTCGCTCTTGATTTATAACCTCGAATTTATTTGTTTTAGCCGTTTCCTCAAATTAATCTAATCAGCACATGGCCCAAAATTCTCAAGAAGTAGGTGAAGTCATTCTATTCAATGGAGTTGAGTAAGTTCACAAACACTGGTTGGCCTTTTTTTTTTCTTTAACTGACACTCAAAAAAAAACAACCTGGCAACGGACCAAGCACATCAACAATCAAATTAAATTATCCTATGAACTTAGAAGATCGTTGGGGCAACATACGGGTTCTTTCATGTAATTCCAAGCGGCTACAGGAGCTGCTTGGCAACAATGGTGTAGTGTTGAAAAAGAAGTTGGGGAATGCTGGGCTACCTGCTCTAGGCCTAATTGCACCCGGAATTTTTCATGCATTCTTCGAGTTGATGCGTTTTGTTGGTACCATCATTCAATATATATATACACATATAATACATCGTTTCAGCTATCTTGAGATACAGATAAACGGGATGAGGATTGTAATGGTACAGAGATAGCGAGGGAACACCCTCCTCCCAAACAAACTAGTTCCCACGAGTTTTCACAGCACTACATTACTGCCTGGTGGTGTCCATCACCTTTCAAAGTAAAACGTGATAAGTTCAAAGATTCAAAACAGAAAATACAATCAAATTATCCCATGAACGGATAAGATTGTTGGGGTAACATGCTAGGTCCTTCATGCGATTTCTTGGGACGGAAGGGGGCTCGAGGCGGTGCCTATCACCTGTCTAACAATAGAAATTAGAATTTGTAATGAGGATTAGAGTGCGTCCAGAGGTTTCTGTTGGTGTCTATCATGTAGACGCGTGAGGGTTTGCGTGAGAGTGCATGCACGAGTATGTATATGTGTCTGTGTGTGTGTGTGTGTGTGTGTGTGTGTGTGTGTGTGTGTGTGTGTGTGTGTGTGTGTGTGCGAGAGAGAGAGGAAGAGAAAGACGGATAATTACTTTAGAGGTCAAAGTAGGCGTTTTGCTCACTTCGAGTGCGTGATCACTTCAGATTAGCGAAAGCAATTTCCTTATCAGCCATTTTTAAGATCCGTTGTTAGACCTTCCTCAAGTAAGCATAAAACATGGAGTGGAGTGATGGTTCTTGCGCTGCTACGGTGGACCATGACTTGTTAAAAGGTTGGAAGAGATGGACACATACCTTTCCCAAATGCATCAGTACAAAGTAAACACAATCAGGGTCAGCCAGAGTTCGATCTCGGCCCGCCAATCCCATTCTCTCTCTTACCCCAGAAAGCCAACTTGAGACGACGTTATTTCCATTTCAGGGGAGACAGTAGTTTTCCTAGGGTTGGTATCACCTAGGGCGGTAACTCAAATTGTCACCACCTGTGTTGCCAACTCAAAAAAAATCAAAAATGTTCTGAAAAACACTGTTTATTTTATGGTTATTTCAGGAGTTGAAAATTTGCTAACTTCGAATTAGATGGCTAGAAAATACCTATAGATTGACTAAAATCGCTGAAAAATAGCACTAAATATCCAATTTTCCCGCTGTCAGAACAAGAAGCATGCTAAATAAAGCGCTAAATTAGCAACAATTGTCACCCGCCTTCCAGAATTTGCCCTTTCCCCGGGATATATAAAATTTCGTGATTCCTCAAAAGATGCTCTAAATTTCCTTTTCGCATGTAATATGAAGCGGATTTTTATTTCCATGTATACTCCTACCGAGTAAAATTTCTTCCCATGAGGTTTAAATAATACATGACAATAAATAATGTTTTCAAGAACAGTTGAAAATTTCTTCTCTTCTTTTTCCATTCGTTACTGAAAAAACATACTTGAATATTCGTCACTGAATTTCAAAAATATTACATCTAGAGTCCTGTCTATTTCTTGATGTTCTTCATTGCACTTTGTAAATCTTCCTCCAACACTTAATGTATTAAAAATCAAAAAGTTTTTTAGTAATGTGTATTGAAAGTTATAATCCTACACGACAAGTTCTCTGCATATCTCAAAAGATAAAAAGACACAACCCTTTTCGGTACTTGATTACCTTAGAATTACTATGAATTGCGTTTTGTGCGGATTTTCTGTTCTGAGGAGCAAGGGTGAGATATTCAATTCTTATAAAATACTGTAGCTGCAAACCAAATCGATATCCAAAAATTTTAGTTGATGCAATTATTAATAGTTTTCCAGGGGGAGATAAACACTGTGAATTAGGAAACAACAATCAGTTTTGAAAAATTATAGAGCAATAAATATCTTTTTATATTTTGGGGTACCATGTTTTTTTAAATACATTGCGAACCCTCACTTTAACGAACCTCGATATGATTTATTTCAATAATTGACAAAACAACAAACAAATTAAATTACAATACAGGAAAAACTAGTAAAATATAACTATGATAATGAGAAAAATTGAAAACAGGGAGTTAATGTCATGTTTTGTTGACCTGAGGAGAACAGATACTACACTTTGATCTTGAACAAAAGGTTGTAATAGACTGGACCATAAAACTAGAATAGTACCCCTAAATAAAGCTTTGAAAAAAGATATTCAACGATCAAAATCGTTTTTAAAGAGTGCTAAAATAGTGCACGGTAGATGCAAAGATATAGAGATGGATAAAATCAGAAAGAATAAATGTTTTACCTTTCGTAAATACTTTTAAGATGAATATTTTTTTATGAACTCAACAGCAGTTTCTCAAAAAACAAAGCAGCGAACGACAGCATAGATTTGTCAATTGAATAATATATTGGGCGAAGTAGATAAGCGGTGACTCAGAGAGTTTCTGACAAGTTCAAATTTCTGTAACTGTCTCTGAAAATAGCTGAAATCGGCGAAAGTTTTCAATTTCCATCTAACTTTATGGCTAAAATGTTTTATATACAGTTCTCAAATATTGTAGATTTTATTGGATAAATATGGAATAAAATTCAATCAGATTTTGCCAAGAATGGTTCATTTGGTAATATTGGATTGTCTACAACAGAGCAAGTGACTTTTCGATCAGGTTCAGGCAAAAACATTGTCGTAGTCTTTGGTTTTCAGTTCGAGATCAAAAGATAATGATAATTAATGGTTTGTTTCGCAGCGTAAGAGGGAAATGAATTTGACGAAACACGGAAGTTTGCCAGTCAACAAATTAAGTAAAGAAGGGAGCTCTTTTTTGAATTTTTCCACCAATAAAGTATAGAGAACTTGAATAATTCAGGGTTTTTATTTTATTGTGAAAATGTTTTTTGTAGTTATGATAAGAAATTTATTCAGTTGGGATTAGAAATAAATATTTATTTCCTTCCGCCGTGGTTCGGGCGCCCCGAATAAGTTAAGAGTGTAAGTTTTGAAGGGCCCACAAAAACCTTAAATTCAAGGTCGTGGAGAAAATCATTGTTTATCACTTCAGAGTTAACAAAGCTAAGTCAATTTTAATTCATCAAATCAACAAATATATCAATCAAAATAAAATTCAGGCAGTCATCATGATGTCGCCCCTTAGATGATGTTTCCCAGGGGCGGACTGCTCCCTGCATCCCACAGCAGAGAGAAGTGTAGGTTGCGGGCACATATACAAAGAAAGATAGTTTAGTGACATCTTTAGTAGCACATAAATAAATAATAACAATATTTTTTAATAATGCAAACAATTAGTGAGGAGGGTACAGATTAGGCTTGATGCCTCTCAAGCACTTATATATTTTCATATATGCTTAATTTTATTATTATTCAATTTTAGAAATTTTTGATTATTAAAAGAATTAAGAAAATAAATAAATGAAAATAGAAAATGGATGAAAAAATATTTCAATCCACCATTTTTATAAGAATCAAATGACACCTATCAATTGTTTTTTTTTTATTTGTAATAGTTCGACATCGTTAGTTAACGGCGTTTTCAAACCAAATGACACGTTACAAATCTTTTTCTGGCTGTGTTGCCATCTAGGGTAATATGATATTTCGGTCATCTTTTTCACGATGGTGATATTACATATTTTCCATCATCTCGATTCACGAGTACGTGATTCTTTGTTTTTGTAAGTTGTATCTCAAATGCTTCTCTCACTTTACCTTTTTTGTAAATTGGTTGGCGGAAAGAATGTTTGACTCAAATCTCCAAAGTGGGAAGATTCTGTCTGCCTAGGAAATTAACGTACAAAATCCAGACATTTTAACCAAGAACGAACGTTGACCGGCAAGGATGGGAAATGTGTTGATCTTACGGATATGAGGTATCATATTTGCTTTTTCAACAGGAAATATATTACTTATCCAGATGTTTCCCTATTATTCATTCAATAAATCCGCGTATATCCCCAATTGTCATTCAAAGACATACGGGATGGTTGCTTTAGAAAAGAATTCTTCTTTTAAAGATGTCCTCGATGTTTTAAATAATCAGCTAACGGTACTGGTACGCTGTTCACAACATGTCCCCAAATCCCCCCCCTGCATTCAGAAATACATACATACATATATATATATATATATATATATATATATATATATATATATATATATATATATATATATATATATATATATATATATATGCGTGTGTGTTTGTGTACATGGGTGAAGATCTGCTATCAATTCGTAAATCATTACCTTGGATTATGCATGTACTGCCAGTGGTATTAACATACGAAAGGAACGAAGGCAGACAACTTGAACATTTAAATCTAAATATGAATTTCATTTTATTAAATTTGATAATTGAGGATATAATTTAGGGTTAGTTATAGGGTTGAATTTACTTAAATGGTTAGGTTAAGGGTTGCAAGTAACAAAAACATTTTTTTTTTATAAATATAAAACTTGAAAGAATATACACTGGCAACCAGCAATAAGAATTCATGAAAACATTTTTTTTATCTGTTACTGTTCCTCCAAATGAATTGGTGTGAAAAGCCGGTAAAAAAGGTCTCTCACAGTACCAAGTTGTCGCCGTATTTTCCTTTAGTGCACATTCACATATTTTCCATTAGGAATTAGACATCGTGAAAATGATTCTTTTTGTGCAATAATACTTCGGAAAAAAGAAAAAATTTACCGAATTTCAACAAAAGCAGTCATCATTTATTTACAATACTATTGCCTGTATTGGTATTAATAGCTTTTCGAAGTGTTATCGGGTAGATTTGGCTCACTAGAGACCGTCTGAAGTTCTGGAGTCAAGTGGCGATGATAAGGCTATAAATATGGCGATCGATAATATCACTGCCAAAAAATATGAGCATGAGTGAAATTCCCAGAAGAATGATGGATATTGTTTGTTGTTTACAAGTTCTAGAAACTGGTTTAATGCATTCTGATTTGCCGATATCAACAGACTATCATCATCATCACTATCATCATCAGTCTAACGCTGAATGAGGGTATCACATCTCTTTTTATGTCGATTGTGACTGTGCTAACCTCTGCCATGTCTTGCCGGCAAATCTTTCCATCTCATTCCTTCATCATGCATCTGGTCTTCTCCTACTGTGTTCACTATCCTTTGAGCATCAACCGGTTGACCTTTTGCAACGTCTGTTATCATTCATTCTAGCGATGAATACGTCACTTCATAGTAACAGATGAACCTGGACTAAGATACCCACAGATGGACACTAATGTATCTTCCACGATGGCCCCCTGGGGTCTTGTGCTTGAGCCTGGGTAGTTAAACACCACGATTTCGAATGCTGATTTTCAAGACAGGCCCAACTTTCATACCCTCATAAACCGCCACTGCCGAAGTTTGTGTATTGACATGAAATAGTTAGATAGTTTCATTGTCTCCACCGGTGCCAGAGATTGGTATTCCAGATAAAAGATAGAATTCAAGTGTTAACAAGCAAACAAGCCCTTCCCATCCTACTTGGAATAGTCTCATAACTCCAATTTTCATATATATTCTACTCTCTGCGTATACAAGTTTCGTATCAAGGTAAACATGAATTTCAATTGCAGATTTTCGAAGCAGGCGAACCTTCCGTAAGTGTAACTTTTGCAAAAAATGATCTTCCTACCCACATTTGCCAGACATGATAAAAGCTTGAAAATGTGTATGTATTTTTGTATATATTCATAGGAGAAGAACACCCCCATAAAACCTACGACGTACGGGCGTTGTTTCTATTCATGCCACCTCGGTGGACTATTGGATGCAAATCTTTGGTTTAAAGCAGACGTGGGTCACTTTTTTGATCTTGTGGGCTAAAGAAAACATTCATCATCTTTATTTGGTCCAAACAATCACTTCAAAATTGTAAATCGTATCACAGAAAGCATACCTAATTCATATTTTAGACAAACACAAGAATTACTATTATTATATGTTTGATTAGTGAAGCCAAGACAGTTGTAATTTTTCAATAAAAATCACATAATTGACTTTATGTGAAAATCATATCAGATTTTAGACATATACCTAGAGCGGTTGCGCGTCACAAAATGTTGGTGAGTGCCAAATCTGGCCATCGGGACTTCATCGCTCAGCCAAGCCATACATATATATATGATAAATGGACATATTTTGTCCGACTGAATGAATTATTAATTGTTATATTATGTAGAAACCTACCTAAAACAACCTCCCATCGTTTCACGGTCAATATATCATTCAATCCAGACAACACAAACAGAATAAACAATTACAGAAAATGGGGCTACTGCGGGAATTGAACCTGCCACCAATAAGGTAGCTGCTTCAATTTGCATTGTCTGGATGGAATGATATATTGACCGTATCACGATGGGAGGTCGTTTCGGATAGATATCTGTATAATGTAACGCAATTTATAATTTATATATATATATATATATGTATATATATATTGTGTCATCCATACACAGCTGTTTCGATGTATTACATTTCTTCAGTGTGGCTATAGACTTTCTAATATATATATATATATATATATATATATATATATTATATATGAATTATAAATATCATATATATATATATATATATATATATATATACATACATATATATATATATATATATATATATATATATATATATATATATATATATATATATATATACTCACTGCTGCCACCTTAGTTAATGATTCCACATACGTATTTTTCTTTCACCTTAGGAAACAATAAAATTCAAAATGAAAGTAAATACTCGTACAAATGATACTGACCACTAGATTTATGTGATGTATTATGTTTCAAGATTATTCATAGTTGATAAATAGTGTTATTTTTGCTGATTATTTATGAATATTACGTTCTTCACACTTTTATTGTTTAATGCCTGAAGGCTTTTGCGGTTTCCACCAGAAGACCGGGTTCTACAAACATCTGAGAGACACATCTGCTTAAATTGTCGGTTTCGACTAAATGTTCAGCTTGTAGTTGTAGATACACTCCATTGGTGAAGTGATGGACTTGAAGTATATTATAGCAACGAATATTAAATGAATGAATGAATGGTTTAATGAGGCTCGTTATCACACGCATTGCAAGGAAGAAATTCTCATTTTAATTAAGGTTTTCTCTCTTTCTTTCTCCCCTTCTCCCTTGCTTTTGTCGAACCCTTTATTTTCCTTCCGTAATAAGATCCCCTCTCCAAAAACCGATGAGTCATACACTTGTAACGATGACGTACACAAAAATTCATTTTGAGTTGGTTTAGTTCCTCGATATCAACAACAGAAAGACAGTCAGATGTTTTCTCATATCTATACCTAGCTAAGAAATTTGATAGATTTAAGAGAAAAATGCCTAAATAAAACTGCGTTCATTGAAGTATTTTATCTTCTTTGTTTCGAACGAAAATAAGAAGTGGAAGTGGATTATTTCTGGAATAATTACTAATTCTGTCATCTCAATTTGAGATTAATTAGGACTCACCCACTCCCCATGTTGAATAAAGTCATGTTTTTGCTCCTGACGTTCACTCTTAACTGAATGATGTAATTTTTAATCAGGTCCTTCTGTCTGGCATCGAGATATAAAGATCCTTTTAACTTTATGAACATATAATCTTTGGAATATACACGATGCAGAAGTTGCAAATATCATCTTACGTAGAAATAGAAGTAGGAAGGGAGTGTGATCCTGCCGCAGCCAGGCTTGTCATTCTTTCCTTCTTTCTTTCTTGCTCTTCATCTCCCTCTTTCTCTTTTACATTCTTTCTTTCTTTCTTTCTTCCTTGTCTTCTTTTTGGTTGATTTATTTCTATCGCAATTTCACTTTTTTTCTTTCTTTCCTTGTTTCTGTTTCTTTTTCCCTGTTTCTTTCTTTATTTTTTGCTCGCTTTTCCCTTTTTGTACTCTCCCTCTCTCTCTTTCCTGCCTTCTTCCTTTTTCTTTCTTTCTTTCCTGCTTTTATCTTTCTTTCTTTCCAGCTTTTTTCATCCTTTTTTCTTTCTTTTTGACTTCATTCTTTGTTTCAGTCTTTCTTCCTTGCTTTCTTTCCTCCTTTCTTTTTTCTTTCTCTGTTTCTTGCCTTCATTCTTCTTTCTCTACTTTCTTTCTTTCCCATCAGACAAAACATATTCCTCCCTAACCTTTTGATGTCACCACCCTCCTTTTGAACCACCCCGATTCCCATTACCCACAGGTCCTACCGAAGTCGGAACACCTGCATTTGCATGCAACGAATAACACTTTTCATGCAATCAGGTTATGCAAAACACTTTAAAATTGTGACCCTCTGCTCTTTTCATCTTTTCCTTTTTTTCGTCAACAACACAGAGAAAGTCTGACACTCGCGGGTAGGGCCTTACCTTTTATGGCCTTATGTTGTCAGTTAAGAGATCTTAACTACAATTGCCTTGCCCACACTCTCCACCGCGGCTGCCACTGTTAGTATTTGGTACTTTCGTAACAAATTGGTCCGATTGACTCCTTCTGTTACGTTTGGAATTACGATCAGAAAATTCGATACTTTTTATCAATATCCCTTCCAGAACTATATTAGCAACTGTAAATCGAAAACTGTCATCAAAACGGTCAACGTAGGTTTCTCTCAGTTTTAAGCTGGTCTAACTGGTTGACTGGCTGCTTATGTATTCCAATATCTATTCCTTATCATACATAAAAAAAAAATTGCTTCTTTAACCCCCCAAGAAGGTTTTCAGTTACCCCTCATTCGTATGGATAAATTGATGCCTTGGTTTGTGTCTGTCTTTTTTTTTAGCAATCACTACCCAAAAAGGCGTGAAAAGTAACTTTTCATTGATCACCCCTTTTTCTCATTCTTTAATTGATCACCCTTAACACAGCCTGCCTTGAATGGCCAACCAAACCTGTTTTATATGATTGTCAAGCGACGTATTAAAATAACAACCGAAAACTCGTCCTACACACACACACACACACACATATATATATATATATATATATATATATATATATATATATATATATATATATATATATATATATATATATAAATTGAATGAAAAGTAAGGGTCCATTTTTGCATTATAGTTGCATTATAAATTGAGCTCTAAAAACGTTTAAACAGGCCTTTTTCCTCAATCTTTTTTAAAATTTGATTTTATTTAAGGAATTAAGTTGAACTCATGAATTCAGAAGATATGAATATTGGCGGAAAGAGGTTCCAATTTAACGTTGTTGTTATATAATGAATAGAACCTCTCTCTAAAACCCTTTAAAGATATTTTTCTCATAACTTTTTGTTTTGAAAAACTCCCCCAGGTCCATTGAGTAGACAAGCTGAATCAGATTAGGCCAAATTTTCATAGCATGAACGACAAACACACAAAAACACACGAACACACTGACACCATCACTAATACATTGAAGAAATTTCGTTTCACCTCCTGCAAAGCGTTTATAAGCTTCACTAATATTTTGATGTTGGTAAGATAATACTACAGTTTAACCTCGTTTGGAGCGGACACGGAAGACCACTACAGTCGATAACACCATGCAGTGGGCCTCGTAGCAGATGCTATTATTGCAATAACATTTCCGAGTATCATAACAGCACACTCAGATACATACAAATGCAAGCACGCACACACACACACATACACATGCACACATACACACACAAATACACACACACACACACACACACACATATATATATACATATATATATATATATACATATATATATATATATATATATATATATATATATATATATATGTATAGTTATTCCAGCAATTTGCAGGGGTTAGAGTTGGCAGGGTCCACGAATTTCAGTCTCCAAAATAACATAAATACTGTACCATAAACTATTTGATAAACAAACTCTTTGTCATTTTCAAATTGTAAACATACAAATAATTCCACAAAACTGCAGTGCAGTGAATTGGAAATATTTTTTCAAATAACTCAAATTTAACTCTCATGGTTGAGTAATTCGTTAGTGTAAACAAGTTTTCTTCCACGATTATATCTGGGTTTATATTGTCAAATTAAATAATTTTAGATGATGATTTTCAAATCTCTTTCTTCTTATCCATAATGCAAAGGTTATTACGATGAAATAAGTATATCCCAGATCTATTTATAGACATGAGTCACTTTTTGTCAAAATGGTTCGCACAATGAAAATTATACCGGCTGTTCCTGCTGGGTTCTCGGCCCCCAAAAGCCCAGCCACATCACTTGCTTTGGATGAGGGTGATGTGCTCCAAGGACAACCACCTAAACACTTTACCAAGAAAACATCCGTTCCTGCTAGGTCTTCAACCCAACAGCGGCCACCCAAACATAGCCCAAAAACCATCATCAAAAAAATTTTATAATACATTGGCATCTACAACGTCAAACCACTGTCATGCACCTAACCGATCTAGAAAATGAAATCAAAAACGTCAAATTGAATATTATTGGCATTAGCGAGATAAGAGGACCCAGAGAAGAACTAATTGAACTGAAGAGCTAATATCTTCTTTACAGCAATAGAAAAGAGAAACTAAAACAAAGTGGAGTTGGCTTTCTCATCAATAAGGACCTAAACGACAATGTAGCAGACTTAAAAGCCGTCTCTGGCCGAATAACCTGCGTCATCATACAACTTCCAAAAGGGTACGAACTGATTATCATCCAAGTCTACACCCCCACTTCGTAATCAACCCAAAAGGAAATAGACAGCTTCTATGATGAAAAACTCCCTCATCAAAGACACCAAAAATATTTCAATGTCATCATGGGAGACTCCAACGTACAATTAGGACAAGGAAACGAAAATCAGCAAATTCAGAACGAGAGGAGAAGTTCAAAATCATGAATGGGGACCCAATAGGAAATGGACTTGGAAAAGCCTCAACCACGAAACAAAGAATGAAACAGATTACATCCTCATGGACAAAAGTGATGCCGTCAAGGACATCCAAGTTCTAAATCAAGTCAACGTAGGGAGCGACCACAGAATGGTACGATGTAAAATGCAAGTAAATACCAACAAAGAACGTAGAAAAATGTTCCACACCAAACCGCAACAACTAAACATTCCAAAAGAGCACACCCTAAACAGATTTAGAATTCTTACTGAACAAGACAATGCCAACATCAACGAACAAACAACAGAATGACAGCACCTATAATAGAAGTCGCGACTATATCTAAACCAACAAGTATATAAACAATTAGTAAAATCTCAGATGAGACCAGGAATCCCATGGGAAAAATGCAGAAACCTCAAGCAACCGACAACAACAAGAGAGAAAATTAAGGAAACTGAATTAAATAAAATAATCGTAAGTGGCCAGCATGAGGGCACACTTGTAGATAGTGATCAACTAAATTTGAAAGGATAGGAACCCTACCAAGGTATCAATCCTTTAAAGGTTCTCTGATTGAGTTGAGAATCGGTCAGATTATGTGGAATTCATTGACCGAATTTCGTCACTTAGCTGAGTCGATTAAGGTGCGGGGTTGTTTTGAAGTTGTGTCCTGCTTCTAGTGCTAGCAGT
This sequence comes from Thysanoteuthis rhombus, assembly GCA_963457665.1. NCBI lineage: Eukaryota > Metazoa > Mollusca > Cephalopoda > Oegopsida > Thysanoteuthidae > Thysanoteuthis > Thysanoteuthis major. The sequence goes on along the minus strand of OY735219.1, from coordinate 47,333,612 downwards.
TTAGAACTTTCTCCAGTTACGACCAGAAGTGCCTGTTTGTCAATCGAAGTCGGTCGTCCAGAACGAGGGGAGGCTTTGAGGGAAAACTATTCCGGACAAAATCGAATAAAACATTTCTGGCATGTCCTATCACTGTCACAATATTCAAAGATATTATAAATATACTAAAGCCCTAAAGAGCAACAGCTTTACCGAAACTATCTTTAGATATGATGAAAAAGTAATATTCAACCATATGTCAACCATATCAAAGACAAAAAAAAGTAAAGATAGGAAAATTATCTAATATACACCACCTTTCGATCTACAAGTAAAAAACCAACTTACGACAAATATTCATCCAATTAATAGGAAAACACTCCCCTCAGCAATCCACTGGCTAGTATATTCAACAAGAAAAAACTGAAAATTAGTTATAGTTGTACAGATTATTTTAATGAATTCATAACAAAACATAACAATAAAGTAATTAGTAATAATTCTGATGGAGAAAGCATAAATTAACCAGATGGCAATTGTACAAACAAAAACAGATGTCCTTTACAAAACAAATGTCTCAAATCGAATATTGTATACCGAGCTGAAAATATTAACCCAAAGAACAACCCTTAGAAGTAAAATGATGTATGAGAATATCGAAAACACCCTTTAAACTCAAATTAGTCAACCATATATCATCATTTATAAACGAAAAATATGAAAACATTCCATCACTGTCGACGTATTATTGGAAACTAACTGATAACAAACTCAAACCACAGTAAAATTGAAAATTTTAAAACAAACTCACTTATGCCAGAATATTGAAAGCTCATGTTACCTATGCCTAAATGCAAAATTTAAAATCCTCACTTTTGCCAATATAACGAAAAAAAAATAGAATTATTAAACAGAAAAGGTGAAGTAGCGTTAAAATGCCTGCACAATTCCTATTAACATACAAAACTCAATACCCCATACATAGATATAGTAAAAATTAACCACGGTGAACATCCTATTCCCCTCGTTATTACCATGACCATCGTCATAATTTTATACCTCCAACCACTTTAAAGACTTGCCTAATCACCATAATTATCTTAGACAAGTAGAAACAGACCAAACTCAGAATAATTGAATTAATAACAAAGGCCATGTAAAATGGAACCCTAATACTGGAAAACAGATTCAAGTGAGAATAAAATACCCTTTGAGAAGAAACATACAACAAAAAACTGATGGTTTAACTACTTACTGATAACGAAAATGCATACAGCACACCCTCCTAATTTGTAACAACCGATAAGCTCAGTATCCCTAGTAAATAATACAGAAAAAACATAACAAGCTACTAAACAAAAAATAGGGAAAAAAGAAAAGATACATAAATAGAATAAAAGGAAGATCCTACAATCTAGAAAAACAGACATTCCCCAGAATGCACTAAGTATTCTCTCACTGTCCCTTTTTTTTAATCTGTGATGGACCTGATACTCACAGACACAGATACAAACACCCTCTGAACCCCCCCTTCTTACGGACCCTTCTTATTTCAGACCAAGTTTGACTCTCACCTACTCAAATACGAACAACTCGCCCATCACTCCTACTGAATAACACACGACTCGGAAATATCCCCATTTCTCTCCTTAATCTCAAACATGGAAACAGCGTACAATCTAATATGTATCGCTGCATGTTCCTTTGAAAAAATGACTGGCAACCATCGAAATGCATCGGAATATGCCAACTTGATGAGAAAGATTTACTAGCCGCATCATCATTTCTCGTTATTTTTTCTCTTCATCATTGTCATTTTCATCAATATGTATATACAAATACTGAACAGACAAAGGGCGAGAGAGAGAGAGGGGTTTGAGATTTGCATTCACATCTTCTTACTCTATAAATGACAGATCCCAATCGAAAAATATGGAATTACTTTCCTTAATATACTACGCAGCATTATTTCTGCATTCCATCAACTTCGGTGTTTTGCTCTTCCGATCTCTTTTCAAGAAATGAAAACAAATCATCTATGATGACACGTGTCAACTTTTGGAAATGTCACTATCCACTTACACATACACAAATAGACACAAACTCATACACCATTACCTCCGTATATGTACACATCTATCTCTCTATATATAGATATATGTATACATACAGAGAGAGGGGGGAGAGGGATATATATACATATATATATATATATATATATATATATATATATATATATATATATATGTATATATATATATGTATGTATATCTAAATATATATATGTATATGTATATATATGTATGTATATGTAAATATATATATATATATATGTGTGTGTGTGTGTGTGTCTGTGTTTGTGTGTACAGAGTAATGGTGTATGCGTCTGTCAGTATGTGCAAAAGTAAAAGGTAAGTATTTAGTGACAGGTTTGACGTACTTTCGGTGCAGGGCGATCAGTGCAAAAAGTGATGAATTGCAGGAAGAGGGGGGGGTTCTGATTGACGTTGACAAATTAATATTATTCTGTTTTAAATTCCTTGGGTAATTAAAATTGCATGTGTTCTGGGAAGTTTCCCTTTGTTCTGCTATCTACCTTTCTTTCTCTCGTCTTCTTTCTCTCTTTCTCTCTTTTCTTTGTTCTCTCTTCCTATCCTTTTCCTTTTATGCCTCTTTTTTTCTCTCTTTCTTTCTTTTTCTTCTTTCTCTCTTCCTGTCTTTTTTCCTTTCAGACCTTCCCTTTCTCTCTTTTCCTTTTACCCTTTTCTATCTTTTTTTACTTTGTACCCCTTTCTTTCTTTCATTTTTTATTTTTCTCTCTTCTCTCCTTCTTTCTATAATTTTTTTTCTTTGACCACCATTTTCCGTCTTTTCCCTTCACTCCAGTTATTCATATCTCTACAAATCTTTCTTTCTCGTACAAAGTTCTATTTACGAAGTTTTTACACATCGCTTTTCCTCTTTTTCTTCTTTCTTCCCTTCCTTTTCATTGCTACTATTTATTTCTTTAAATTTCTAAATTCCTTGAGATATGAAAATTGCATGCATCCTGTTTTGTGTGTTTGTCTTTGTTTTTGGTTTTTTCCCTCTGAAACTAAAAAAACTGTCATTGAAGATGACGAGTCTGAGCCGAGGAGAAACGAAGAAAAATGTAAAAGGAAGGAAAGAGTTGGAAAAAAGAGGTAAAAAGCAGAGAAAATTGTTAGAAGAACGAACGAAAACCTTTCTTTTATACAAGTGAATGAATAAATGAAATGAAGAAACGAAAGAAAATAGAAGAGAGGATTAAAGAAAGAAAAAATGAACGGAGGAATGAAAAAAGAAAGAAAGATAGTAGTGAACAAAGATAAATATTAACGAAAAGAAAAAAGAGAAAAATGATGATAGAAAGTGTATCATGAGTAAAGAAAGAAAAAATTTAGGAAGGAAGGAACGGATCAAGAAAAAAAAGAAGGCTTCGAAGTATTCGATTATTTCCCCTGTGTAGGTTGTTATTTAGTTTATTATACACACACACACACACACACACACACACACACACACACACACACACACACATATATATATATATATATATATATATATATATATATATATATATATATATATAATAACACTGTCACCGTGATTAAAATGTTTCTAGGTGGAAGTTGGGGTTGAGATTCGGATGAAATTTCTATCAAAATTTAAAAAACTTTTTCAACTTAACAAAGGAACAAAGGGGTGTAACCGAACACTTTAAAGTCTTACCTCTGTACTACAAAAAGTCAGGAACACTCCAGTCTAGCATTATCGATACATTGTAAATAAAACCCCCCTTAGAACATTATTAGATTTATTTTAACTGACAAATTTCTAGAGGAAACGATTATCTTATGAAATGAAAACACAAAAAATTACTAGCAAAAAAATTTAGTTTCTTTTTTCATCGAATTTATGTATTTCTTTCTTCGTTTCTTTTTCATTTGTGATTAACTTAGTCTCTGGTGAATCGTAATTCTTTTCCATTTTCTATTCTTGCGTTGAGGCTATAAAAATATTGGAAGTCATGAATGAATGCGAATCCTAAATTCGTATTCAAATTTATTCTTTTAAACAAGTTCTGTTTATTCCGTATTAATCCTTCTTCATTTTCACAATTGATTATTTAGCTTTGCAACCGATGGACATTACGTCTCACAATATGGATCCCCAGAGATCACATAAGAAGCCGAGGAGAGATGAACTTGATAGATTCAGGAAATACTGGCTCCGTGATAGTGTCTAATCAAAATTCTGTTTTGCACTATTTCTCTGATTGATCGAGACCACCTTTCCGATATTGTGCTTAAAAGGCTTCAACTATCAATTGCCTTTTGCAGACACTAAAGTATTTGTGTGTTTTGGGGCATCCGTAGTACATTGAAACACAAGATGCAAAGCATCGCCCACCGCTGCCCCCATGTATTTTCTCTTCCAATGTTTCAGTGACAATTTGTCTAGATTCCAGCAAAATGTAACAAAGAATTCCCGTTGAATCTCAATAAACACGAAGAAGAACTTGTTGCGCAAGTACATCCTCTTTAGTTTGTTGAAATGTTGGAAGATATAATCAATGGTTTTGAAACATCCGATATTCAAGGACCCTTTTCATTGAGGAAATATTCTGGCGACCCCTATTTTTAGCTTCCCGTTTTTAGACAATAATTGATGAATTGCATGAATAAAAATCACATTTTTTTTCAAGTTGAAATGGATTACTTTCATCCTAATCCTGATATATGGTGCAAGCCTGTGTCCATTGATAATGTTTTTCGATGGTGGGTTTATTGTCCTGCTAAGTTCATGATATTTATCCGAATTTTCTGAGGACCCCCAACCATTGTTTGACAAACCTCCTGGGACCCACAGACCCCGCTGGCAAAACTCTTTCTCCAAATCTATCTTTTAGTGACAGTGACTATCTCGATTGAGGGATACTTTTTTCTTTGTCAAGGAAGACGATAAAGACAAAACTAAACTCTGACCGATGTCCGTTTCATTGAGTTCACGGAGAATCCATTCTCTTAAATGCTCGTTTTTTCCAAGTAGTTGTACACCACCTACTTTAGATATTTCACAAACAAAAGAGCTAAGCAAACTCTGAAACACTTCTAATATTTAAAAAAAAATGTGTAAAATATGGTTTTGGGAACTTTTGCAACATCCCAGGAATGTGTTTTCGATTGAAAAATACCTATTTATATATCAAAAAGACATAAAATAATTGTCCGAATAAAATAAGGCTATTCGAAACATGGTTACCGCTCCCTTTATGACTATATATCAACTGATTTTCATTTAGTTTCTAGTTATCGTATATAGTATTGGTATAATGCTGGCAGATATATGTAGTATGTGGAATCTCTGTAGTTATTTATGCTATTTCCTCTCAGCCGTATTGGTAACGGGATTATTTACTTTAACCCATTCATTGCAGCAGGTGGCAAAGAATAATAGTTATTGAGATTACAGCAATAACCGAAATGTCAGTCATTCGCAGTTACTGGGTGAATCATACCAAACGGGTCCCACAAAATGTAATGACTACCGGGGTTGGAAAACAAGACAATAAAATCAGATCCTTTTGTTCTGAATTCGGTTTCGAATTTTATTGTCTGACATCATGTCAATAAATTTCAAATTGTTTGCTAGTGTTTGTGCGTGTTTGTGTATTCATGCGTCTGTATCTGTGTGTGTGAGTGTGTGTGTGTGTGTGTGATTGTGTATTTATATGTCTGTATCTATGTGTGTGCGTGTTTGAGTGTTCATGTGTCTGCATTTCTGTTTGTGTGTGTGTGTGTGTGTGTTTATGTGTCTTTATTTGTGTTTGTGCATTCATGTGTCTGTATTTGTGAGTATATGTTTTTGTGTTCATTTATCAGCATTCATGTATCTGTATTTGCGCGTGTGTTAGCAAATTTATTGTCTGTATTTATGTGTGTGCTTTTGTAATTATGTGTCAGCATTTGTGTGTTGTTTTAGGGTGTCTATGGACGTGAGTATGTGTGCGTTTGCATGTGCGTATTGTGCATGTGTGCTTTTGTGTATGTGAGCTGTGTGAGTGTTGTATGTGTATTCTTTATATATATATATATATATATATATATATATATATATATATATATATATATATATATATATATATATCGATAATTACGAGGACGTAAACCCTGTGAATGTTAACATTTTGTGCCTGCTGCACTCATCAGCAACCGGCTATAAGTTGTTTCCTGAGGCAAACCACGAATCAATTTGTTTGAAAATTTGTCACTCAAATTAATTCTTCCAGGAAAATACTACAATTCAAAGTTATATGGAACATCTTAGTATCCTTAACTTCAAAACTCTCCGATTGCTTCTCAACAAACACATTTCTGAAAAAATATCCTTAACTTAAACATATATAATTAAATGGGACAGCTTCGAATTAAACTAAAATTTAATCAATTTACTAATAACCTAAAATCGACCCAAATCTACACCGTTCCGAAAAGAATGCTATGATAAGTTATGTAAATATAGAGGTGGACAGTAAAAATAGATCATTAATTAGGTTGTTTTTGTCACGAAATAAATAATGATAATCGTAGAACCTTGGCTGATTGATAAAACTTCGGGCAAAGGCGGGGCGGTACGTATATGCAGTTGAGTAGGCTTATAGGTCTGTAGTTGTTTAAATCTTTTGGGTTTAAAACCTTTGAAAATGTGACTAACTTTCATTTTTATTTACATATAAGCCAACACAAATCTTAGAACGATCTCTTACGCAAGGAATCCGCAGTTCTCTAAAATATCTATAACTTTCTTGGTAGAATATACGTTAAGAAAGATTTGACTGAATATTAACCTGAGCCATCTTCTCCGGAAAGTATTAAAACATATCACTGAAAGCTTTCTTACGTATGAAGAGATAATACATGGCAATAAAATACGTGAAATCTCGCTGGAATTGACTTTTGGCATACATAGAGAAAAGGATGCAGAATGATCGTTCTGATTTTTTTTAATTCAGGTGACGGGGGAGCAAAGTCTGCTAAACTGTCCTTATACGAATATAGTTGTAATGATTAGAACTGTTAGGTTTTCAGAAACCTGATTCAATAATTATAGAATACGTTATTTAAATGTAAGTGGCTGCTCTTTTAATGATCCAAAGGAAACAGCATATCATCGGTTGCTGATGAGTAGTAGAGGCACGAAATGTTAACATTCACCGGGTATGTGTCCTTGAAATTCTTTTTCTTTTCTTTTTTTTTTTTTGATATATTATTAGCTTGATGTTAAATATTGAGCGCCGTGATTAAACAACGGATAAATTTTGTTTATTCCATTTTCGTTCGTTTTCTGTTAGTAGTCTTACAAATTAGAGGTCGCCACAGGTCAATTTAGGATTAAAACTGCTAAAGTTCCTGTTTTTAACTCTCAAAACGAAGCCATGGAAGTAAAATATCAGTTTGTTCAAATTCTTATAAGCAGCACTATATATATATATATATATATGTGTGTTTATATACACACTTGTACTTTCGAAATAAGAGTACTTTTACATGAGAGCGTTAAGAACGCGCTGGGGATGTGTAGAAATTTTTATCAGAGTGAATTATGTGTCTCTATGCTTCGTCAGTTGATAATAGCCAGTTAGTTACTTTTGGATATTGTTTCTGATGTATCAAGTTTGACACTCCTTATGTTTCTTTGTGTTAACATTAGAAAGGATTTCTTTCATCAAACAAAACCCCCATCCAGGTTTTTCATTTGGTATTTTACAAAACCAGAATTGGGTCAATTTCGTACTGAACAATGCTATTTCTTTCCGAAAATCGAGATTTGGTTGTGAAAAATATTCACAAAAGATAACAATCCTTTACACATGAATGATATGATACGACATGAATATATATGAACAATAGATAAAAAAAAATGTGTATTTTAATCTATATTCCTGCAAGCTTAGTTTGATGAATGATTTCAAGTTATTTGATTATTTTGTTTCTGAAGCTACTGAATTACTTCCCAAGACTATACAAATTTGGCCTTGTGCGGCAAAGGACGTCTGGCAACCCTGCCCATATCGCCTCTTCAGGTCTGCATAATTTTTAATCTTTGTTTCCCATAACTCACACCCCACTTCATGTAGGCGTATGCACATACACGCATACTTACATACATACATGCGCGCACACACACACACACAGATACTACAATTTCTGCACTTACATCTGTAGTACTTGAAACAGTAAAGTTTTCTTGAATATGTGTGTGTGTGTGTGTGTGTGTGTGTGTGTGTGTGTGTGTGTGTGTGTGTGTGTGAAGGTGTGTGTGTATGAATAATGGAACGGTTTGAACTAAGATTGTGAGAGGGTCTTCCACGACTATTGGACCTTGGACTATGGAGCCTGTGCATGGAATAGCCCTTTAACCAATGAAGTTTAAAGATGAGGCCCCTAGGTCGTTTGACGGGATTTTCCTTCTTCTGGAGCGCACACACACACGCATACACACATACAGACACTTTCCCTGAAGTAAGGATAATGATAAAGGAGGTAAAAGATTGTACTGTCACAAATTACTTGAATTTTTGTCTAGTTTTAATTCCACTGAGGGCTTTTGTCCTACCTTGCACTTTAAGCGATGGATTCTGTTCAACAGAGGGGTTTTGACCTACTTTGAACTTTAAGTGAGGGCTTTTGTCCTACTTCGCACTTTAAGCGATGGATTCTGTTCAACTGAGGGGTTTTGAACTACTTTGAACTTTTCTTGAGAATCGCCGATCAAATGTCAACTTCGTACAATGGCAAGTTGTCGAGTAATCTCGGTGAATACACACACACACACACACACACACACACACACACACACACACACACAATTAATCATAATTTTTCAAGAGGCCAAAGTAAATTGTATAATAAATAAAACAATCTGATGCGTTAGTCACTGTCAACCCAAACTGAACAACGATTGCAGAACACGTTTCATCTTTTTTTTCTCTCGTTCCAATGAAGAATGCGATTGAGCTGGATTAAGTTTCATGTCCAAATCATTCTGAGTGATAAATCATACTGCTTTTGTCTTCTCGCCAGGCAGGAGTGATTTTATGAGCAATTTGCAGCCAGGATGTCTCGTTTGATGAAGGAATAAAAAAGAAAAACCTGATTTGAAGCCATGAAAAAGAATCGTTAAATAATACAGACACGACTGGTTTCAAGTGGATCATTTGCTCCAAATTGGTCCCAGCGTATAAAAAGACAAATACCGACAACAAATTGCAGGTTTTCGGTAGAATTTCAATTTACTTCTGAATTCTTAAACTTTAACTGATTGGTTACACTGATGATATTTTGAATTTTTCCTCTACGTGAATTAAATGATTTGTTAATTGAGTATAAAATAGCGGAAAGTATACTTTTCTGAAATTTCCAAGAGCTCATTTCGGTTATTTTCCATTGTACCATGGTGATACTAAACTAATATCTCAAAGACTTCACAGACCTTGAGATGTTTTCAATTGGGACACTGCAGTTCCTATGACCGGTAATGCATACAGAAAAAGTGAATATTAGTTAATTCGGGCTTTACTACTTTTCACAGTTGTCATCAATACATGTGTGAGCGTGTTTATGTATGAGAAGATCTATCTCTAGATATCATCATCATCAGCCGATGTGAGTCCACTGCTGGACAAAGGCTTTCCCAATCCCATCCAACGACGAGTGATATTGTGCTAATCACTGTCATGTCTTAACGAATAACATGACTCTCGTCTCTACTTCTTGTGTCAAGTTTTTTCTCTACTGTGTTTATTGCCCCACGGGCATCTATCAGTTAGCCTTTTGCCCTTATAGTTGTTTGTTCGTCTCGATAAATGCTACACCCATCTCCATATGTATTGTTAAAGGGTGAAGAATCTCCCTCTCCCCCTCTCTTTCTCCCTCACTCTCTCTCTCTCTCTCTCTGTACATTTATATAAAACATCATTAGTTCTTGTTACGTATTACAGCAACACGCTAAAACCTCAACAATTAAGTGATATTTAGCAAATTAGTGTTCGATTCTCCCTAGATGCCGGTCTTAGGGTGGCCCTGTGCCAGACGAAGCATAGCTGAAAAATAACCATTACATGCATGTTTGTATTTCGTTTCACCTAAATTAGTACATGCTACGAAGCGAAAGGACGACTACAATAATGATGGTGGATGAAAAAGAAAGAACAGATCTGATTTGTCACCCAATAGGAACCGTCACGTGACCAACGTTCTTTGGCAGCACACCGTGCTGGAGGTGATCAATTAAAAATTGGAGAAAACAGTGATCAATAAATAAGTTACTTCTCCCACATTTTGTTTTGCAGCGATCACGGGAAACAAACGTGAATGCTGCTGAAACCCTTCATCATTTTATTCTCGACTTAATAAGGAGTAAATGTTCGATTTTTTCAATCACTCTAGCCACTGCGGCGCTTCTGTAGTCGTGATGCATGGATTATCAGACAGATAGAAAGATGAACGTAGAACTGGAGAAACCTACTTTGGTAGTTTTGGAGACAATTTTAGTTGAGGATTGGAGCCTTTATACGCTGTGTCTTACTACCACATTTTACATCATTAGTACAAGGGTTTACCACAAGTTTCAACTTACTACGCTTAAAATAACATCAACCAAACCACGGACGAGGAGGAGGAGAAGAAAATTATGATGATGAAATAGGGAGATATAAGAGAGAGGAAAACCCATTGGAGGAGATAAATAAGAAGGGAAAGTCTTTTATAAGCCATAAACATAGAGGAGTTTACGTTAAAGCACATAAACATAGACGCTACAACAAAAGGTTATTCACTTAACAATGCAACGTTTCTTTGGATTCACCATATTTCAACGATTGTTAGGTGCTTTGGTATGTCTGCATTGTTCACACGCACTTTGTATGTACTAAAGGGCATTTGGATACTTTGCATCGAGGCGCCGTTGTCTCGGTTGGACATACGTCGGCTCATGAAGCACAAATCAATTGGAAAAAATCTATTTCACTCTTTCTCTCTCCGTCTATCCCGTTTGCTTCCTCTCGAACGTGCTCTCTCTCTCTCTCTCTCTCTCTCTCTCTTTCTGTGGATCATTCTCTTTCTTTCTAACCTCTCCCTCTCTCTCTCTCCTTTAGTTCTACCTCTCTTTCTCTCTATCTTACTTTCTCTATTGTTTTGTCTATTTCTTTCTCTATTTTTCTACCTCTCATACTTCCTCTCTTCTATTTCTCTCAGTCAATTCCCCCTCTCTCTTCCTCTCAACCCCATCTCTCGCAATTTGTCTCTCAGTCTATCTCCTCACTTTCTCTCTATATATTACTAACTTCCTTTCTATATATGCATCTTGCTCTCCCTCTCTACCCTGCTCTTCTTTTATTTCTGAATCGATGGGAATCCACAAAGAGAAGATTTGAATCGAAATCGAATAATACATAACATTGTCAAGACATCCATAACCTGCAGAATATGAGTCTCCTGCATTTGGGCGAACGTCCCCTAAAATACTGCCCATTTCTTGACTGAATTTTGGGTGGAAAAAGTTCTAGTTCAACTGATAAAGGCATTTTCTCTCTACCCGACTAGCTTTGTCGAAGTTTTCAGTTGATGATATCCAGATTTCATTCCAAATACCAAATACGCAAGACTTGTAACTACATTATCATGTGTATGCATGTGTATGCATGTGTGTGTGTGTGTGTGTGTGTGTGTGTGTGTGTGTGTGTGTGTGTGTGTGTGTGTGTGTGCATGCTTCCGAGTAGGTTTATTTAGTATGGCAAGTAGTCACCCATTTAAGTACTGATCAGGTTAAACGCTGCTTAAATTTCAGCATGATTTGATTAAGTCAGTTATCATTATGCGCGGCTCAAGCTCGGCAAGGAATCTGAGACACTCTAGAGGATCGACATCACTTTCTGCAGCGATTCGCTCTATGACACGAGCTTGTTTACCCTCAAGCCATGCGAGCGCCCAAATGAGTATTTTCTAATTGTAGCTGACTCTGAGACAAGGTCATGAGTGTGCACCACTCAATGAGGATCAAACTCACCACACGGTAGAAATGATATGCAAGACTAGCTAGCTAAGCATTGCCCCATGGTGAGGTGTCCGTGTCGCTTGATCAGGCACATGATCACATCAGATAATGGACTCACTTCATTACTTTCAGGTATCAAAATAACGTTGTAGCCTAATTATTTGCCTGAAAACTTCACTCTTCATAACGTAGCATTCATTATGGCCTTCTCTTAGAATCTTACCTGTGTCGTATTTATCATTCTTAATACTTGTAAAATCTTAGCAACATTAGAGCAAGTCGTTAAATCTTTGTTTTTTCAACATATTTAATTTGCCTCCGATCTGATAAGCGGGTAAATTTTTTTTCGCAACAGTAGTTCACTGTAAATACTTGTAAAATTCATGATATCCATCTACCTAAATTATACGCCACTTGTACACCTATATTTCTGTCTGTAATATTTGTCAAGAGTAAAATATCTAAAATACAATACAGCATTGTTCAGCATCATGGAGACTCCAGAAATGATTATACAGAATGACAGATTTATTTTTTTGGAAACGCGAGAAAATTCTGGGATCATTTGTGTTGAGCATAATCTAGAAAATGCGATTTATTTCTCATATTTCTATGTACAATGCAATTGCAACATTATCTTATTATTTACAACAGTATTCATAATATTTATACATGCAAAATTATTCAAATACTTGTATCATTTTTTGACGGCCAGGGTAAATTAGTGTGATATAAATAGTATTCGATCGAGGATATAGCAACGCCCCTGCGTCGGAACACAAACCATGAAAGGCAGACTGTCATGAATATATAAATAAATGTTTTAGAAGTTCGACGCCCTGATTGTATGAGATTGTCACCATTGACGCCTTCACAAGGAAAATGTTTCTTAGCTTTTTTTCCACTTGACTTTCTAGTGATAACAAAACAAAATGGCCGAGCCGATCAATGACTGCGCATGCCCGAACAAAAATAAAAATGACGCGATGAAAACATTCACAAGTAAACAAAACTACTGACACAACATGAATTCATCCAAGCATGTTTTATTTCTTATATTTCTTCAAACCAAACTGGATCTATCTGTTTATTTTTTATTCACTCATTCTATTTATTGTTTTTTTTTTGTTTTTTTTTTGTTTTGTTTTTTGTGATATCTCGAAAAGAAATGCAGGAGCAGTTGTTATCGCTTCACTTGGCAGATTTAAACCTTTTCATGAAAAGAAAGGTTGTCTGGTCCTGCTGGTTTGAAGGAGGTTGAGGTATACATTCACTTAGGTCAGTTGATAAAGCTGAAGAAAGACTATGAAAGCGAAATAAAACGACGCATAACAATTGGTTGAAAAGTGTTTAGTCAAACTTGAATTTTTTCTAAAGCTTGTGAATGATATGACAGATTGCACAAGCTATAAATAGCTGCGTAAACTCCATAGACACTTCTAAGATTTCTTCAGCACTGAACTACGGATAGCGTTTGGAACTTTTGAGTCAACGTCATATACAGGGAACTGGGATCCTATCATTGAGCGATTGTTAGTGAGTACATCTCACAGACCAATTATATCATCACTTTCTTTGTTAGCTCTAAGCAGGCCCTTAGAATACATACGTATATATATATATATATATACATATATATATATATATATATATATATATATATATATATATATATATATATATATATGTGTGTGTGTGTGTGTGTGTGTGTGTGTATATATATATATATATATATATATATATATGTATGTATATATATATATATATGTGTGTGTGTGTGTGTGTGTGTGTATTTGCATGTGCATGTGTGTATGCTTTTCTCCGCCACTATGAACTATTCAAAAGGAGACCAGTGTGCCATACGGGTGGCATCAGCTTGGCTAAAGGAGCTGCCGGAAGGAAGTGGTTTCACTCCCTTATTAGGAATCAGTGTGGTCCGTCTCTCAAACTTCCTAGGCTCGAGAGCTCAACCTGCCCGGCTATTTTTTTCCAATAGATAGGGTGCATTCGTGCACATTTTCTAGTCAACTAGGTATGTTTAATTCCTAGTATTTCTTTCAACCGAATGGTATTTATACTAAGTTTTTTTTCCGTGGACTTCTGTTCTCATCTTAGTTGATCGTTTGAACACAACCTTTCAATCGTTGTGTCCTACGATCGTCTTCAGGTCAATAGTCCGTAAAACTTCATATGATTATATTCCCTCATCTAAAAAAATCCAATCAGAAACGAATTTATCTATTTATGAATTTATTGAACCATCGTTGCCACCTAAGGGAGCAAAAGGTTCTATCCCGTTTTATATGTGTGTTCATGTGTTCTGGAGCAACTGGCCATCATGTTTCGTCTATAGACTTGAAAATTGGCGTCAGTACTTTACTAGTACCCTTCTATTTTTTTTTTTTTAATTTGGTAAAAAGCTTTTTTTGATCTTATGGGTGGTCTTCTTTTGACGGGTTTATTAATAACATTCTAGATGTCTTTCCACTCTATTTTAGATGTTTTCCAGTAGAATTTTCTTATCATTCTAACTTTTGCGTTGTATCTTAAAAGGAATTGCTGGGTTGGTTGGCATTGTTTCATTTGGCAGATATAAACTTTTTCATGGAAAGAAAGTTCGTCTGATCATGTTGGTTTGGAGGAGGTCGAGGAATACATTTTCTTAGGTCAGTTGATAAAGCTAAAGAAAGACTATGAAAGCGAATTTACCCGCTATCTGACCAAGAACTGGGGAGGGGGAGGTGCTAAGAACTGAATTAATGTAGATCTCGGTCGGGGGTTTGAACTCATTTCGTTGATTCCATTTTCCTCCTTGCTAACCACTTGGCCAGTGGTACTTCCTGAAAAGGCGAGAAGCAAAAGAAACTGGAAGCTGTTGACATTTATCCTAGCGTTGTGAGGCGGTGAACCGCAAAGAAATAGAACCATGGGACCTTTGATTTAAAAGGTTACAGCCAAGGCCATTGGCCATCCCTAAAAATCGATCTCATTTTACGGTCAAATCTATATTTGTTATAGATTCTCTAACATTTAGTAGTTTATATATCTACTTGTATGATTAAAACTGTGATTTTTTCTGTTTCTCCGTCCGTAACTATGGGCTGTTCCACTTATTTATACAACGAAGAGTGTGTTTTTTTCTGTTTTTCTGTCTGTAGCAATGGGCTGTTCCACTGAAAGGTAACAATTTGTCTGATAAAAATATCACCTACCCACCATTTGAAATAAAGAAATCTTCCACTGATATGATATTCTCTTAAAATTTCAAATCCACACAATTAGTTTATTCACATTGTCTGGATAGTTACAGCATTTTTCACTCTTCAATATATACACCACGCGTTCCACACGAGTTCAGGAAATTCGACCATGAGCCAATACTCAGCCCGACACTTAGTTTCTACCGTATCCTTCGAAGTAGTCCTATATGGTATGAATACAACAGTCTTACGAAGGATATTGCTTATAAAGGTCTGCAGCGAACGTTTGCATTACATTCAGTCCATGCAGTTAGTGCAAATTCTTCTAACTTTCAGGTAGCCTCGTCGTGATGGCCTCATCCTGGTAAAATGGTTAGCTTTTGCAGGGTTCGTTGATCAAACTGTTCAGTAGTGAATTCGATCCTCACTGAATGCCCTATGATTGTAGATAAGCTACGAACGTGTTTGAGTGTGAGAGAGGAGGAGTGCGTGTGTGCACGCGTGTACAACTTCTAAAAAAATGACTCAGCAGTTGATAATCCCCAATTGAACGAAACTTACACGTTTTCAATGTCTCAAAAACCACGCGTGCGCACTGACAACCGGAAGTTATACAACAAAGGGTGGCGGCAAAGATGAGCTTTTTTTTCTTTGCTTTGGTTCCTGAAACTTTAAAGAAAAGAAAAGAAAAACTTGAAAAACAATAGAGATACATAAAACCAGAAAGAAGACGAGGAAGGGTCAAGGGAATAGATCGAGGAAGAATTAAAAGGAGAGGAAAGGCAGTTGAAGAGGGGAAAAAAAGAAAGAAAGAAAGAGAGGGAGAGACAGAAAGAAAGAAAGAGAGAGAAAGAAAGAAATAGAGAAAGAAAGCAAGAAAGTATTTTAAAAAAAGAGAAAAAACTGTAGTAAATAGCAAAAGAAAAGAATTATAGTAACAAGGACATTAATCCAACAATCCAACGATACGGCCACATCCCACCAGCCATCATTACAATGCAATTAGTCTTTTACTTCCATCATTCTTCTGTAACAGACAGAGAAATTTCATACACAATATCTACATCGTGGACTGCACTAAAAGGAACCACATTGTATCGGGGGCTGCCTGTGTCAATATAATACATATTTGTGATCTGTACAATGTGTATATAGCGTAAACAGTGCTATTTCGGGGACAGCTGTAACAATATGATAATTGCGTTTTGGATAGCGATTTAATAGAATCAAGACAAAATAATTCGTATAACAATTTTATTCAATCTTTCTAATTTAAATCAATCTCAGATTTTATTAATTTTATTTATAAACGTATTTCTACCCCTGTACTCTGTATCTGTTATCAAAATCAATTCCACACAATAATTCATTCATTCGACAGTATCACCCTTTCTTACCCATCCCAACAAAACCCCCCTCTCCCCTATCTTCAAAAAATATTTCTGTTACATTTACATCATGATCCTATTTTGGCTTATATGTTCTCTACAGCTTTAAATACTAAACATTAAAAAACTTTTTCTATAGATTTTTGTGTCACTTCAATCACCCATTTCCCAATATCTGTCAATGAAATTCATATAATCTTCAAAAGTGTTTTTTTTTTTTTTGTTTCCCTAATACTTTGTTATTATGGTACAATGTATAAATTGCCTCTTGTTGGGATCATTAAATGTTTACCATGTAACCGTTTCGGGGAATTTGAAAACAAAACAGATATATTAACACTGCACCCAGCAGTGTTGATCAGACACCACCCCCTTCATTATATAGTTTTTGCCATGGATGTGGTTTGTCATTTAATATAAGGTTTTATGTGTATTGTTAATTGATATTATTCTATATCACATGTTTATTTTTTGAAACAAGGCTTACTTACGTAAGTTACCCCGAACACGTTTTAACGGTGTGGGATCAGTAAATATAACAACAGACATGACTCACTCTTCGTATCATTTCTATTGAATGTTCACCCATTTGAATATCAAATCCATTGGGTCTGTTTTAATTTCAGACTATGTGCAAACCAACTTATGATATCATCTTTAAGAATACTAATCAGATAGAAAACCTTCTCGAGTCGATTTTCTACCGTCATATTCAACCGAAGAATTTGATGATTATTTTCCACTATCCTTAAAGTTCATTTTCTCGCATCAAGTATATATATATATATATATATATATATATAGAGAGAGAGAGAGAGAGAGAGAGAGAGAGAGGGGGGGGAAGCACTTTAAAATTGTGTTGCTCTTACCATTGAGCTTAAAGCAAAGGCCCAAATAACCGCTTTCAATCCAAATTCTTATTGTTGTTCATTTAATCTTTGTATCTGTTCTATTTGTTTCTCAATGTGGACAATGATATCATTAGAAAATGTATTAATGGTGAGATCAACGCTACTGCAGCAGCCTCATTTTCTTTAATTGTTTGATCTATTTACGCTGTCTAGACTAAATTATACACACCGTGTAATAACAGGAGATCAGTTAGATAGAGTTTCAAAGTAATATAACGCATATATGATTATTTCTGTCGGATTATATATCTATTTCTTAATAATATGATGGTCAGCATTTGGAAACAAATAAACCAGATAAAGACAGTGAATGAACAAAAATGAGAATTAGCAGATAAAGCAGTTATTTGAGCACTTGCATATATATATATATATATATATATATATATATATATATATATGCTCTTCCAACATGGAATGGAGCACTCTGATGGACGGGGAATATATATGCATAAATATATATATCGTTTACATTCAACCTTACTGACCGTCCAATTCTGTGGAGTAGAGAGAAGATATCAGCCTCTGGGTCTGAAGCTAAGTTTTCGATCCTACCTCGTGGTACTTGATGGTGTATTTATTTGCTGTTCCACCGCAGCAAAATATGACTCAAGGTCGAGCTTAACGTGGGGAAAATAGGAGCCCTCCAGCCGACACTAAGCAACCAAAGCAACCTCTGCCTCGAAAGCGTCAGGACAAGTCCCGACCTGTTCCGTTAAGTGCTGCCCCGGGGCAACGGATCCCCTGCAGCTGGGCCGAGTAATTATAGAAGAACCCAAGGACGAGTCCAAAGGCTCCCAATGCGCGTAACAGTGCGCAGCCTTAGTAAAACCTTATTGGCCAACGCATTGCATACTATGCAGTGCGTCAGCCAATGAGGTTATACTGAGGCTACGCACATTGGGAACCTTCCAGTTCCCTTTTATTACTCAGCCCAACTGCAGGGGATCCGTTGTTCCGTGGCAGCACTGCACTTAACGGAGCAGATCGGGACTTATCCTGACGCTTTCGTGGCGGAGGTTTCTTTTGGTTGCTTAGCAAAAGTTAGCAAAATATATGTATATATATTAAGAAATGGATATATATGATCGGAGAGAATGATTACAAATTCGATTCCTGCAGCAGCCCTATTTTGTTCAATTCTTTATTCCATTCACTTTGTCTAAACAAAGCGATACATTAATCGTGTAATGGCGGGAGATATTTTCCAATGAGAATTTCTTTATGATATAATGCAATTCGTAACTTTATATATATGTATATATATATTAGCAGAAGTATCCAACCATACCAGGCTTTATGTAGAATAAGGTTCACTTTTTGTATAACTGCTAGAAGTGCAATTTCTACAGATCTGGTAAGTTTAAATGTCTTTTATGACATGAACTCAGATGCGGGAATGTGGGCTTCAAGTTTCCTGTTCAACTCATGTATATCCAAGCTTCTGAAGAGCCCTAAAATTATCCTTATCCGGGGATCATATAGGGAGCCTCCGTGGCTATCCCTGTTAATCCTCTTAAGAGGAGACCAATCTCTATACCACGCTGAATAATGCAAGCCATATGGTATTACATCCCCTGCATCATTTCATTAGCCTTGACTGCTTTAATAGAACAAGATATGAATTAACCCTTATCTACCCCTAAAATCATACATTTCAGACCGATTATTAGTCTTTATTTGCTCATTAAAGCCACTAAAACTCTAGTAACTTGGATCAGTGTCATAAGATCACTATAATATGAGCCAAAAAGAAAAAGAATGGTACAGTTATTGTCAAATGAAAAAGTAATTGGAGATGCCTAACAGAAAAGTACGAGGTTCGCCAACTGAGATCACATAAATCATTTAATGACACGGAGAGAAAAATACTTTGTTGAGTGACACGACTATTTTTTGACAGTAGGATTAGGAAATATAATAAGGTTATTTTTTATGTCTGGTCTGGCTTTGATAAAGACTAAGTCATCGTTAGATAAAATATAATCTCACTTGGCAAATAGTCAAGAAGAAGCCTTTCAAAACTGTATTAACTAAACTGGTTACATTTTTAAATACTGGATACCGAGCAAATGTAAATTGGGGCAGTAGTTAGTAAATAAGCCCCAGAGAACATTATCAAAGTATTGAGTTCGATTCTTATTGAGACTTTAGGTCAGTCAAAAGGGAAGGCTTATTTCTGTCTTGATTGACAATGGAACATCACTGAAGTGATCCCTAGGCGAAACGTAAGGAGGTCCTGGGGTGGCCAGTCGACAGAAGCATATTCAAGGCTTTGCTGAACTAGTCCCAAGGAATGTGAAATGTTTGGCATCAGCTTGGCTGCAGCAGCTGCTGAGAAAAGTAAAAATTAGCATTCAATCACTTTGAGGGAGATCCACTCCCTGATTTGGAATTAAAGTTTTCAATCTCTTAGACTGGTTGCCAAACAAGACTAGAGAGCCCAGCCTAACCCTAATGTTCTCTCTTGTAACAGAAAGGCTAAGCTATATGACGAAGAAAATTTTATTTACAAAAGATAAAAGAAAAATATTGGAGAATTTCTCTAAGATTCGGTCATTAAAAACGACAACAAATTCACAACCAATTAAAACTTACAATGTTCTCAGCAGCTCACGAAGTTGTAGGTGACGGGAAATCTTGTCGATCACGGGTGAAGCAAATCAAGGGGAGATAAATCAAACTTTCAGACAGCTGAAACGAAAAAAATTAGTGCCGTATCCTGTTACGTGGGATATTTTTTTTTTTGATATTGTAGATAACTGACCAACCGTAGCGCCAAAAATTTGAACTTATGCGAAAAATTGAAGAAGAATAAATATGGTCAGAATAAATTCTATTTATGACATCACTGGCATTTTCCACTGGAAAACATCTAAAATAGAGCAAAGAAAAACATCTCGAGAATCTCCAGAATCTAGATATTATCTGTAAACCCGTCAGAATAAGGCACCAAAAGGTAGAAAAAAACTTTTTTTTCACCCAAAATGAAACATTTTTAGAGGGGTTCTAGTGGAGCACTGATGCCAACTTTCAGGTCTGTAGACACAACTGTATTACCAGGAGCGCTAGAACACGCGCACATATACGAGTATAGAGTCTGTCACCATCTTTGGTGGCTACGATTATTCAGTTCCTTTTCTTCTTCAAACAGCTTGAGCGGGGAGAATAGATGGTTCGTACATTTCCCAAGTGCATTAGAATAAAGTGAACGCAAACTGCCTGAGCAAGAGATTGAACTCGGTATGCTGATTCCATTTCCGATGCTGCTAACACCTGCACCTCCAGATTGAACTAAGTAAATAATATTCGTACATTGCATAAATAAATCACTGTTGCCTACGCATGTACTTCAGCTAAACTAATCATCAAAAAATATCCTTTATTATCTAAAAGTGACCAGAACAAGATTTGGACATTACTGATCCAAAATGACCAAAGAGACGTCGAAAAGGACTTTTTTGATGAAAAAAACCCCTAAAAAACGTCTTTTGATGGTGCAGAGTATTGTACTCATGCAAATCTTTCCGAATTTAGACCGGGAATATACGCACATACACACACAGATACACACATAGACACTTGAAGAGAAAAGAACCTGTAGTCCACTTGACTGGTTGGTCGAACCATTCGCGGGGCTACAGTGATTCAAATATTTCTAGAAGACACTACGCTGTTAAGTGGTGATTAACAAAGTGCACTTCCTATAGTCAATTCAATCTTTACTGGATACCCCACACATTTCGGCCTTGTGCCAGATTAAGCTAAGCTCACCGAATAATTGAAGAGCCACTTGGAAATATGTGGTAATTTCAAACCAATATTTCTTTTCAATTTAGTTGTTTTGTTGCAGAAGCCTTACATGATTTTCTAAAAACTCGCGGAACACATACCTGTATGTTACAGACAACCACTGCCGTTCTAATTTTAATACATCAAATGAAACAAAATTGTTTTGTAAAATAATTCATTGTAATGAAAAAAATATGATAAACGAAACATTAAAATTTAATAAAAGACTTCGATTAATCCATTATTTTGAAAATAGTGCATATCATTTTGATTAAACTTTATTAAAAGACACTTTATTTCGTGGAACTTCCTTAGCGGTACCCACTTTTGGAAACACTGCCATAAATAAATGATCAAAAAAGATTTTTCAACATAATCTCGTAAATTGTTAATACACTCAATTCAATGAAGAACATTTATCACATAGAATCACATTACATCGTTGAAATTTAAGATCGAAATCCAGTTTATAACTACGTGTCAGATTACAGGCATTGATCCACTCTTGTATAAAAACACACGTGTGCGCGCACACACACACACACACACACACACACATACACATTTCTATCGGATTCATTGTCGCCAAATGAGTAACCTCACAGAGGTCCCACCTGTTGTCACAACTGACAGATGATTGTAACGTATTGAGGGCTTGTTTTCCAATTCTCATAATTCGTGTTCAGCCAGACTCAATGGCATGCCTTCCCGACCGTTGCATGGAAATTCTTCATGATATTATATGCTTGTTGTTCAAGGCTTATCTTACACAAATTTTTCTCGTACAATTTAATATTTTATCTAGCGATGTCAAAGTTATCAATTACTCCAGAGTGCAACTGTTTCAGTTAAATATTACGTTCTTTGGAGGCCCACTTCCGACTATTGCCTACTGATGATTTCATATTTTATCTAACGCTGACTTAGTTTTATCTTAAACATAACGTAAACAGAACAAACCCAAAGAAAAAAAGTAACCTCATTATATTTCCTGATCCGGTCGTTAAAAAACAGCCGTATCAACCAACGAAATATTTTTCCCTTCCATTGTCATTAAATGATTTGTGATCGCAGTTAGTGAAACTCGTCCTTCTCGGTCGAGCATCTCCGATTACTTTTTCATTTCGCAATAACTTTACCATTTTTTTTTTGCTCATATAATCATGATCTATTAGTGCTGATCTTAATGACCAAAGTTCTGGCGACATTTATGAGGAAATAGATAGACTGATAATATGTCTTAAATGCATTATTTTGTGTGGTAGATAAGGGTAATTTTAGGGTTCTTTGAAAGATTACATATATTTGGATGAAACGGGATACTCGAAGTCCACATTCCCACGATTGAGTTGATCATATCTTACAATAATTCACTAAATGTCTCTCTGTCCATCAGTTTGTCATTGAATGATTCAAGGACGACTACAGCTGTGTTACCATATTTTCTCTGGTTACTATTTGGATCCCGGACCATGTCTAAGTATTTTAGTTTTTGAAAATTTCCAAAAGAATCTTTTTTCGATTTTTTGTGAAATCCCCCACCCAGATATTTTGATTGAATGATATCTAAGAGTTGATGGTGGTGATTATTTTCAAATAAGGTGAGATTCTATAAACCCATGATCTGTTTGATTGGCTGGACGCTTCATATAAACCTCCTGCAGGAACTAGCCGAAAACCCGCCTCAAGAGAAAAAATATCTGTGTTTTTATGCTCTGATATTGTTGATGAAAATTGTTTGCTAAGCTAAATTCTAATCCATTACACATTGTTTTCATATCATCATTATCATCATTGGTTTTTTAACGTCCGTCGTTGGACATTGACCTTCCCCAAGATTCACCAAACCTCTCTATCATGAGCGTTGCTGAGCCAGTATTTTCTAAATTTGTCTTGTTCATCTCTCCATCTAGTATTCTGCCGACATCGGTTTCGCATGTAATCTCTTAGAGTCCATGTTGTGAGTCGTGATGTCCATTGGTTTTACCATTCTTGCAGTATGACCAGCCCATTGCCATTTGAGTTTCCTAATGGATTCTATGATTTATCAGAATCCTGTTTTTCTCTTTATATATTTTGCTGTCCTGATTCTTCCCTCTGCACGTTGCATGATTCTCAGTTTGCTGGCCAGTCTCTTGATTCGATTCCATGTTCCAGCTCCGTAGGTGACTATCAGGAGGATGGATTGGTTGTATACGCCTCTTTTTAAGATTAATGGGATCGTCTTCTTTCCGAAGATTGAGCTTGCTCTGCCGAAGTCTGGCCATCCTAGAGTGATTCTTCGCTTAACTTCTTCTACTTTTGGAAAATTTCTGAGTGATTCGCTGTCTTGGGTAAATGTAATGGTCTTCTTTGCGTTTTCGATTATGACCGTTATATATTTATTTCCGACGTGTTTGTTGTACATGACCTTTGTTTTGCTGAAATTCATGTGAAGACCAGCTTTTTTTGCTTTTTTTTTTTTTTTTTTTGCTTTCTTCATTCAGTTCTGCTAGCATTAGTTGGAGGCCTTGAAGTTTCTTGAAATCACGACTAAGTGATTGGTAGGTTTTTCTCTTTACTGACTGAGCTGAATTGACAAGTCTTACATATTTACGAATATTCATCTTACTAAAATGCCTGTGCTTATTCAATTCTAATAAATTGATACATTTACACTAAAAAATATTTTTTAAGTATTTTTATTATATATATATATATATATATACATATATATATATATATATATATATATATATATATATATATATATATATATATATATATATATATATACAATGGAAAAACTGTTGCAAGTAGGAGTATAGTTTGACCATGCAGCAGCCAGATATTTATCTGGTACTATTTATGATCGTTTTGGTTTTTAGTTGCCTTTTTACTGCAAAAGCAAAAGAGGGTAAGTTTATCGGTTTGATTTCAACGTCTGCTTCTTAGTTGTCATCAACAGCTCAGTTGGTAGAGCTGTAGGGTGTAGACTCATCCTCCTTACGCCACGAGAAATGTGAGTTCAATTTTCATCCAAAGTTTATTCTTTATGTCCGATCAACGCTATTTACTCGCTGCCAAAGAAAGTTGGCATGAGTAAACTTGCGATAAAAAAGCAACTAAAAAATTAATGATAATGATTTATAATACTTCATTTAATAAGAATAAAAAATAAGGTTGGTGAAAAATATTGGCTATGTTCACTAAGATAGAGTCACAGAGAAGAAAAATACGTTCACAACCATCAGAATTTATTATGTTCTCAGCAGTTCATGAAATTCAAGATGGCGGAAAAGCTCGCGGGTGGAGCGAATCAAGGGGGGATAAATCAAACATCCTGACAGCCGAGACTAAAACCGGTAGAGTTTCCTGTTACAGAAGATTGAAAAAATATTGCACATTCTTTTTTCTTCTTCTGACAACTCAAGGGTTATAAATGCTATATACAATTGCATATCTGTTTGAAATTTATTATGTGACTCTCATGAGGTTGACGTTATTAATGACCGATGCAA
The DNA here is from genome assembly GCA_963457665.1 of Thysanoteuthis rhombus. Classification (NCBI taxonomy): domain Eukaryota; kingdom Metazoa; phylum Mollusca; class Cephalopoda; order Oegopsida; family Thysanoteuthidae; genus Thysanoteuthis; species Thysanoteuthis major. Next base: position 47,308,767 of record OY735219.1, on the reverse strand, counting down.
GGGCAGAAAGAAAATTTTGGAAAGAAAGAAAGGACATTGAAGAAAAAAAGGAAGGAAAAAGAAAAGCCGGTGTAAAAGTCTGTACAAAATGACGATAAAGGAATAGAGAAAAGAGAAAGAAAAGGAAAGGAAATCTCGCAAAGAAAAACGTCGATTTACAAAGAAAAGAAAGAATGAACGAAAGTGAGCGCAAACGAGGAAAGAAAGAAAGAAAGAGGAAAAAGAAATGGGAAAGTAAACCAAGAACAAGAAAGAAAGAAAGAAAAGAAGAATAAATGATGAAAAGAAAAGAAAGAAAGATAGAGAGTGAAAAAATGCAGAATTACAAATGGAAAGAAAAAAAGAAAGAATAGAAGGAACAGAAAGAAAGAAAGAAAGTATGTATGCATAACATTCACGAAGGAAATTATAAATAGAAATTAATTAATAAGTAGAAACAAAATCAATTAGAAGAAATAAACATTATTGAGAACAAGGCTGAAAGGAGAGAGGAGAAAGCAGGAACGGAATTATATAGTAGCAGAATGGAAAGAACAATTACATGTGGATGAAGATGCAGATAAATATGAAAGATGAATTATAAATATAAAAATGACGAAGGAGACAGAAAAAAGTCGGGGGCGGGATGTTCTGAAATAGAGAAATGTGCAAGACAAACAAAAATAAATCATCTTGCAAGAAAGTTCAAGCAACGACATGTTTATTTATGATCTTTTAACCGGATGAAGATCTGGTTTCGTCTCCATCTTGCAAAGGAGGATGCATGCTGAAAAAGATGAAATTTGTTTTTGCAAATCCCTATCCTCCTTTCGCTCATATTGAGCACAAATGTAGAAGCACCGTTTCCGGAAAAGAAAACCTGAAATAAAAATTATAACTTACTTTTCTGGCGAAACGAAACCGGCTATTTATGGAGATTCCTGTAGAATTTTCGAGGCATTTTTTTTACTTTGCATTGTTCTTCAATTGACACTTTTTACGACGTTATGAAAAAAAGTACACAGCTTTCAATTGTTGTCGTGACGTTTTTTTGAGCTCATCTTCGCAAAGTCGACCATAAAACCAAACAGTTGCTCGGAATTGTGAATCAGCAGGTCTGGTTAGTCACCCAATAGAAACTGTCGCGTGACCATTGTTTCTTGGCAGCATATCATCTTGGTGTCATCAATTAAAAATTGGAAAAAGGGATGATCAATGAACAAGTCAGAAAACAAGCGTGAATGCAACCGGATACAAAGTAAGGGATCAAATTAGGATAAACTTACATTGCAAATTGATCAATTAAAAAAAATGGAAAGAGGGTGATCAATGAACAAATAACCTTTGTCACCCTTTGTTGGGTGGTGATTGCTAAAAAAAAGTCTGAATTTTCAAAACAAAACAAAAAGACAAACGTGAACAAAGATTTAGTATGAACTGCAAATTGAGCTCCCACTAAGAACCCGGGAGGTAAAAAAAAGGTCTAGACATTAAGGAGTAAATGATAAAATCTTCAGCCCTCTAACTCGATTCGTGTGCGAGCAACACATACATACATAGAGAGCCAATCAGACTGACAAACTCACTTGAAAACTGAAGAAACCAATGTTGACAGTTTTGGTGAAAGTTTTGGCGGTTGACCGTTCCTTATCATAAATCAATATCTTGGTTGAGTTTCCAGCAAGACATACACTCAATTGCTTCCTAATACAATAGTTTCCCGTTATAACAATACACTCACCGATTCAAGGGTGACGTCGTAACAAATTTGCCGTTATAACGATTTTGCTGTTATAACATATTTCTACAAAGTGTTCTGATAACGAAAAAAAAAAAATTCACAGACAAATGCTTTTTTATCATCCCTTCGCTAACTGATGCCCCTTTTACAGTTTTTAGCTTTCAAAATAATGCACTGAAATTTCCAAATACTGTTGCTAAAAACTTAGCTGCTCAATCGTCTAGCGAGAATATAAAAAACAAACTTGCCGTTAAAACGCATGTGTTATTAAATACTGTCGTTAGAATGAGTGCTGTTACAACGAGAGTTTATTGTATTTGTCTGATGCAAAATTTCGTAGAAACATTATTCTTATTTTCTATTTTATGACTATTTTTCATCTTTGTCTTAATCAATTTGTTGCTCTTTATTTTGCTCTGACCGATTACCCTTTAGCAATGAGTAAAAAGTGTCGATCAGAAAATAAAGAAAATAAACCTTGCGTGGGATTAGAACCCAACCCTTTTATGGAAGGAGTATTGTTTATGCCTGCCTGCTCTACCAGAGAGCAGAACTCAAAATGACACTCTTAAACATAATCGTTTACTTCGATTGGCAAATCATCTTTGTTGATATTCTGATAGAAATTAAGATGAAGATAAAAAGTATCAGAAATAAAAAATGAAAAATAATGATTCATAATACTTAATCCAATTAAAAATGAATGAAAAATGAATTAAAAAAACTGAAATTGTCAGAAACACCTGTTTTGCATAATGTTAGGGAAATCTTAGAAGTATCTTTGAAGTTTACCTAGCTCATTATTCACTAACGGATTTAAGGACGAGCTAAGTAAGCTACAGCTAAGGACAGGGTTTCTTAAACCAGTGAATAATTCACGTAAGTGTGAATGAAATTATTGGGGGGTGAAACTGGAGGATGAATGAAACATGAAGGGTGAATGACTTAATTTACTCAAATATTTATATTTGTCTCCATTTAAAAAAGCCATTACGATTAAAGTGGTTTGTAAGAAGCTCTTATTGTTTTTTAATGGCAATAGAAAAAGAAATTTGATGTCTTTTCTCTCTCCAGCGATGGTTTTCCAATTTCAAAGATGCAGGATATTTCTCAAATTCACTGTAATACAAACTTTTTGCGGAGAACTTATGATTTCAGATGAATTACGTATAAAATTATACACAAGGGGAGAATAAGACGAAAATGATTAAAAACATAAGAAAATTTTGTTGTGGGTGAATAATTTCGTGATAAAGATTCGAGGGTGAATGACAATGAAAGAGTTTTAAAAGCAATGGCTTAGGGCGTCACAATCCACAGAGGCCTAAAAAATGTAAAAAGCATATATGTTTTCGAATGTTGTGAGATTTTTTAGCATAATTTCTTAACAAGGTGCCTCCATGTTTAATATAGTTTAAGATCTCTCCAGGCCTGAATCTGACACCATTTTCATTCCTTGTTCATGCATACTTTTCAAGAATTGCCAGCATTAAAGTGATAACACTGTGCAACATTTTCTTTTTCTTTTCTGTTTCGAGGTAAGAAGTGAGATTTTCTGATTGATCATGTCTCAAAAGAGTATATGTCAATTATTCCCTTCAAACTTAGCTTTCGTAACCAGAACAGTTATCGATTGACTTCATATAATTTTCAATTTGATAATGCACAAAATCGTAATTTTTAATTCACGTCGAGTAAGAAAAACAATTGCTTATGAATATCTCTGTCCTGGACATGAAAGGAGAGTTTGAAGGGAATAATAGCCATTTTCTAAACTGCTTACACAAGCAATTTGAAAATATCGTTCACTAATAAGAAACAGAAATTGAATTACACAGTGTAATTTAAATTTGTTTTCGTGGAAAGTGCAACTGATTATAAAATACACATTCGATATTGTTCACTGTACGTGTTTTGTCTGGGGGGGGGTGCAGCAGAACCTCATCGAATGAACACTGGAGCTTGATACCGTGGGTGAAAGCTTGTGTTGGGAATGGTTTGCAGAGATTTTAGGCTCAAGACATTGAACTGTTGGAGACCTCAGAACAGATGAATGGTAGGAACATTTAATAAACAACAGATGAACTTGCAGTACAATTAGTGTTGAATGTCGTTTGGGCAACGAGCAAAATGTATGCTTGAGACCTGTCACCTTCAGACGATGACTTGATCAAATACGACATTAGATCATGCAAGAAGGTAATGAAGGCAATCCATAACATTCACAAGTGTGTGTTTACGTGTATGTGCGTGGGCATGTGTATGTTAATGATTTTGAATATACATAGGAGTACGCAAACACACCTACATTTCCCACATCCCTCAAAATCTCACCACAAGGAAATAAAGAGCATCAATTTCTATCATTTTTCTTGGAGGAACTCTTTCAGAATTTTCCCGAAACTTTGGGCTGCATCTCGTATATGTATTGTTTTGACATGCATATATACATACACGAATATATGCAGACATAGATACATCACATGGACACATACGCACGCGCATACCATATATACAAGTCTGCTGCATGTATATATCAAATGAGTTGCCGCGAATGATAAGTGCCCAAACGCGTCATTTTGAACAGTTGAGAGAATAACGATCAAACTTTCGCTCGCAGTATTTTATAATTTTAGAGTTACGATGCTCAGGATTTTTTTAATCTGAAACTTGAACACACTGCATTCTGATTCTGATACTTATTAAAATCAATCTTTATTACGTCATGTTATCACTGATTTTGTTTTTGTTGAAACTCTGTTGGAAATCACATATCATTTTTTGACCAAGTTTCACTAACAATATTTTCGTTATTTTAATTCAGGTGCTCACGTCTTGTTTTGAAGCTTCATGATGAGAGCTTCAAGAATCCGAAGTGTTACATCATAATACTGTTTAATAGCATTCGAAAATCACAAAACGAAAAAAGTCTATAATTCCCCCCTGTTCTTAATAATGGTCAGAAATGTAGTTAAGAGCGCTAGATCACTAATCGATGGACAGAAATTACATTCATTGGAGACAGACATTCGTTCTCTCGTACGCTAACAAGAAAAGTCAATTGATAGAATTTGAAAAGAAAATACCCTTTTTCTGAGATCTTTAAACAAACTTCCTTACGAAGATGGGAATGTGGGCTTGTGTAATCATATAGACACGCTATATACATTGAGTCATATTTGCGCTTGTTCTCAAGATGTGAATAAATAAACGGATATTAATGCTGCCACTTGAAAATACTTCAGCCGTAGAGAATGGCATTTGTAAAAGTAAATTTTCTTGACATTGTTCATAATGATTTTCTTTTTTTCTTTCAGAAAGCAATTAAGATAACGACAGAATAATGAAGATAACATGCAATTTTATGGCTTTGTTTTTTTTTCACCAGGAATTATCTCGGTTTATTTATTTATCTATTTCCTGTTCATTCCGTCAAAAGCTACGTGGGTAGACATTCTGGATGTAAGTACAAAGAGAATTTCACAATGTGCACAAAAAGTATGTAGACTGATCTGGTTAGTCACTCAATAGAAAACGTCACATTGCCAACGTATTTTGGCAGTATGTCGTGTTGGCATTGATCAATTAGAATATTGTGAAAAAGGGTGATCAATGAATAAGTTACTTCTTTCCCCCTTTGTTTGGCAGTGTTTAAAAAAAACAAGCATGGAATCTGCTGGACACATACTAAGTGGCCAATTTATCTTAAGCTTACATTGTAAATTTAGCCCATCACTAAAAAACAATTTTGGGTGAATCGGAAAAAAAAACAATTTTTTTTCCCAACTTTAAGGTTTGTTTACATTTTCAGCTCTCTGCCTCCATTGGTGTAACCTGCACGCACAAAGCTAACATAACCAGCCACACAGATAGACCCATCTAATAAGTGAAGAAACCTGTGGGTGATGACAGTTTTGGTTGATGTTTTTGAACAATAAGATACGCTTTGAAAGATGAAAACACAGACTGATATTCAGAGATGAGTGGATCTGTGTATGGTGGGATGAGAGGATGTAAGGTAGAGTTTATATACAAAACATGAAGTCTTCTTTGCTGCAATTGAAATTAGATTCAGTTGCAGGTAACTACGGGATCATTCATTTCCGTGTCGATTTTAGTCCCACGTCGGGCGTCAACTTTTCACATGATATCCAGGAACTTTAGCCTGGCTTCCAATAAAGAACATTTGTCTTTGCTTTAAAGCAACATACGACGAGTCAGTTTAGAAACTGTCACACGAGCAACGTCTTTTGGCAGCATGCTGTGTTGAGGATCATCAATTAAAGTAATGGAAAAGTGAGTGATCAATGGTTAACCTTTTGTTGGTCAGTGATAACTATAGAGAAGACTTGATTAAAAAAACAAACCCGAATACTGCTGTAGCCAAAATGAGGGATCAATTTGGATTGAACTTACATTGCAAATTGACCCCTCCCACAAAGACAATTCTGTCATAGAGCAAATAACTTGTATAGAACTTATGAACCTAATATATTGTATCTGTGCCTCGCATAAGTGAATTAATGTGGCGAGCACGTGTCTCAGAACTAATTATCCAATAATTATCAAAACAAAATTATCTAAAAATTATCTGAAGAAAATGGCAGCAGAAGATTTGTGCATTGTGAGTCCCAAAATGACTACAGAGACCCTAAAAAACACTTTATGGAGAAAAAAAAACTAATCATTCGATTTAAGACGTGAAAAAGGCACTCGGAGGCAAGGTTTAACTACCGAAGGGGGTGTGGTGTTAAAAAGGTTCATCAAAACATTGCTATAAAGTAATAGCCGAGTTAGCGTAACACCGATTCGTGTTGGTTCGTTATTGCACTCTTTTTTATGAAATATTTTTTCCGCGATAAATTTGATAATGTTAAGCATCCGAAATAAATAATGATAAAAACGTTTTAAATAGTGCCTATGATGACGTCATTATTATCTTTGTCATTTCAATATCCAGCAAAACATTCAATTTGGCTATTTTGGGGATCCACATCTACACCCAGACCCCTCCCAAAATGGCTGAAAGGGATCCAAATTCTCAAGGTTGTAAACCCAGAAATGTTACCAGGAGCACCCAGAGACACATACATGCATGCATATAGATACCCTCATGGATATAGACTCTCAGAGAGAGAAGAAATCCGTACATCACTTGGCTGGTTGGTCGGGCCATTCGTGATTCGGTAATTCATAAAACATATGATAAAATAATGTAATGAGATCAACATCTTCACCTGAGAAGTTTCACATTATTCACGCATCGTTTTTTGTTTTTTTTCTAATTTCTTCGTTATTTTGTGTTAAATATCTTTATCTGTAATTCTTACTTCTCTCTTTTTTCTTGGAATCCACATGAGAAAACTTTTTTGTGTGGAAGAAATAGGAGATGAGAAAACACGAAATGAATCACGAGTAACAGAAACTGAATCAGCTTCTTTTTCCGCCTTTTTTTTTATCTATCTACCAGACAAGGATATCCTCATTAAATGTGAAGATATAATGCCCCCTCGCTTACACAAAGAATTTCTACAATAACATATTTACGTTTTAGTACTTAGTAAATAAATAAGTTAGAACGATTTTTACTTATTTTTTATGTTTTATCCTTTGGCGGAAACATAGTCAGAAAATCTGTATACGTTTTCGAGTCACTTTAAAAAAATGAAGTAGTCCTTGCTTATACGGATGTAAAAAGACGCTGGTTAGTTACCATATTTTACGTCTGTGTAAACAAGGATTACCAAAAATGTGATTTCTGGAAAAAAAAAATTGAGTGCATCGACAAGGATGGATATAAAGTCGGAAAATGAATATTTGTTGTGTAAAATAAATGCTTATTGACGGACCAAGAACAGTACATCTTTTATTGAACGAACTTGTAGTGAGTTATTTGACGAATACAGAAATGAATTGTGAAGAGATGGATTCATGCCTTGTGCAAAGACATTAGTGCAAGTGAACGCTGATTCCATTTTCCAAGAAGCTAACCGCTTGACCACCGGCACTTTCATGCGAAAACAACAATGAATTGTTTTCTTTCGTTCTTTGTGCGTTTCTTTTATCTTCCGATAGAGGGCGCCAGTAATTCAGTAACTAAATGGCGCTTGTCAGAACGTCATTATTATCTTTGTTATTTCAATATCCTGCAAACATTCAATTTGGCTATCTTTTAGCTACACGCTTACCTCTTCTCCCACAAGATTGGCTGATGGTTAAGTACTCTAATTGAGAATAAAGGATGTGCTAAGATATCTAAATAAGTAAATATTTGTTGGACAAAGACAACTTTAGTATAACATCACATGGATGGAACACCCAGAAGGCATGAAAATTACCCACAATGATTTGCGAGACTGATCTATGCACCATTACCAACAAGTTCACAAACAGATACACCCTTTTAAGATGTTCGCTTTACGCCATTTTTTCGCTGATACGAAAAGCGAAAATAGCCTCCAGCGTTTGTTTTTGGTACTTTCTATCGTGATAGTCAGTGAGTAAACAGAGCAGATGTGATTTCGAGTCTCATCGACAGATCATTCTTTATTTCCAACCTACGCTGTTTTCTCGTTGTCATAGACTGGTGGTTTGAGTTGTTGCAATAAAAATCAACAAAATCGAGAAGGAACGAAATTCAATTATGGTTAAGTTTAGCTTAGGTTGGGCACATCACGACAATTATGTGGCATTCATTTCGGACCGAACTCACTAATTAGCTGTGAGCCTAGCTTGCAAGCCATTACACCACGAAGAGGCGTTCACGCAAACATAGGAAGATAACCCGTTAGCTGTGAATGACGTCATTCCAGATCTATGGTCAACCCAGGGAAATTTCCGTTATATTGTGATTCATAGCTACTTGATTCTATCAATGGATAACTTGCAATAGATTTACTTGCAATGGACAAGAGTTTTCATTTTGTAATGGATAACTATTACTCTTCACCGTCTATTTAAGTCGAGGGATTAACGACATCCACAACTTTCAGAAATGTATATTTTTCAGCTAAACGCGACTTTTCTGATGTTAGAATTCACGTTAATAGATGAAAAATTGATATTACATGAATAGATTAACTGGATGTCTCTTCTATGCCAACAATTCTTCTTGATTTGCTACTAATATCCTACAAGCTGGTCTCAATACTGCACGAATTCACAGTATGAAGCACTCAGTGAGGGTCAAACTCACTCTAATAATAATTATCTGCGAAACTAACTTGCTAAGCATTGTTCTACGATGAAGCATACAAAAGAGTAAAATCTGGCTTAGCCTGACACAATGCGACAAATGTAAGGTACACAGTCTGGTTCAAACACACTCCAATAGTAATATTTAGTAAGGTCACTTGCTTCTTTACCATTGCTTCTCAGAGAGGTATCCAAATAGGAACTGACTATGTTTTATGAAGTTTGGCACAATGTTTGGGACAGCCAGGGTAGTTCAAACTCACTACAGTATTAATGTTCAGCGAGATTAGCTTGCTGGCAGTTACTTCTTGGAGAGGCATCAAAACAGGAATCGACTTAGTTTTATCTAGACTGACACAATGTCATAAGTTTAGTGCACTCAGTGAACTTCCAAAATAACATAGATGGGGATACATAAATATTTAAGCAATAATGACAATACGTCTTGCCAGAACAGACAACACTTGAAGAACTGAACGACCGTAGCCATCAAATATGACGAGTGGTTCTACCCTTTTTTCACATAAGCGCATGTGTTTGTTTGTATGCGCTCTTGGCCATATCGCCTTGCCTATACACTTGAAAGTTGGCATCAGTCCTCCACTATGCCTTTTCTAGTAATCTGTTCTTTTTATCACCGAAAGTTGGAAAATCCTTGTCCAGTTCTGCTACTGGATAAAATTAGAACAGAGTAACGAAAGAAATCTATCTGTTCAATTCGAAATTGCCGAAAGCGCTGGTTTGAAAAGTTACGATAATAGAAATGTTAAATAACTTGAATCACATCATACTAGCTACGTTCCCGTCTATCCTAAAAATAACAATAACAGCTCTCGCTAAATATGCAACCAGATGGAGGAACTGATATGATTATACTACAGCCGTAGAAACCTGAATGAGTCCAGGTTAATATTTAGCCTTATCAAACACTATAAAGCCATCGTTCCCAACCAATTTTAAAGAGGAAAAAAGTAGGATTTTTTCTAATTATTTTTTAAATTCTCTCAACAGATGTTTTCACAATACCATGATGGTAGGGAAATGGTTGTGATTCATTGCGTCGAATAAATCTGTCTCTCGAAACATGTAACGGAAATAGATGCAATCCATTTTCCAAACTTTTGTGTTTCCTTATCTAATTAACCATCGGGATGAACAGAATATATGATTTTTTTCCCGCGTATTTAGAGTAACCACTCCAAACTAATCATTTGGTTGAAGATGTGAGACGGGAACGTGGAAGCAACTCCAATTACTGAAAGGGTTGTGATGTTGAAAAGGTTTAAAAAACAAACAAACACATTGCTATAAAGTAATAACCGAGTTACTGCAACACCGTTTAGTGTTGATTCGCTATTGAAGTCTTTTTTATGAAAGATTTCCTGCAATAGATTTAGTAATACAAAATATCCGTAATGATAAAGGATAGCATTGTTGACCGTCTCCAAAATTACTGTATTGTGTTTGGGAATAAACACGTGCACATACTCAATAATCAATCATAATTCGAAACCTAGTAAAATCTCGCCATATCCAAAAAGTAGCCATAAGACGAGATACACAGCACTTATCAATTCCATCTTGTTGAGGCGTAAGAATGACATCATTTAAAATGATTGCTTTATTCATAAGATGTTATAATGACCCCATATCACACTGTTTTGTTTAGCGCTGTATTCTTTAAGGGACATATCTAGAGTACAAACGGGAGTATTACTGTAATGGTTGTGTTGTCCTTTGTCACTTATTCTATTCTGGAGAGGATTTAATCTCGTATATTTTTTGCTCTGCTATCCCCAGATGTGTCAAGTCGAGGCGCACACAGACAACAGGATTATTTTCCCGTGACATGCGATCTAAGCCCGTTGCGCAGCTTCATCCTGACACGGAGTATTGCATCCACCAGGGTGAGCTTTTTGTTCGGCCATGACTTCCGTACCACCTACAGCGAAATGAAGGAACTGAATCCGCCTGTTCTGCTATACAGTGACGGGTATTATCTTTCTAATTAAAAGCAGATATTGAAAAGGTCGCCTTGGCAGAAATATCGGTAGCGAGTTTGCCGACGTCACCCAAGTCAGTATTCCAAGTCTTGGAGGGTGATTTATCCCTAGGAAAATCGGTTCTTCTGAAACCGAGAAATCCTGCATGGAAGCAAGACAAATCTTGCTTGAAAGAAGAGAATGCTAAAAAGCTGGACCTGAATGATAAGATTTATTTTCTCTCTCTGTCTCTCTGTCTGTCTCTCCCTCTCTCACAAAATATATAAATACATATACTTAAGATTAGAGAGAGAAAACAGCCGACGTTTGTTTCATGGTTGATGCATTTTTCAAGAGTGGTGGATTATGTTCAGTATTAATCTAATTACGTTAAGGTTTTCCGTTTTATATCAAATTTTAACATTTCTACTGCTCTACATTTTTATTAAAATGATTTTAAAATAACATTGAAAAAAAAACAAGTCAATCCCAATAATCCTGGAAAAAAGAGTATACAACCAATGCATCCTTCCGATGGTCACTTATGGAGCTGAAACATGGAACCTAACCAAGAGACAAACCCGCAAACTGAGAAGCATGCAACGTGCACATGAAAGAATCATGTTCAACCTCACATGGAGAGATCACAAGACAGCACAGTATATCAAGAAGAAAACGGGAGTCCGAGACATCATAGAATCTTTTAAAAAACTCGAATGACAATGGGCTGGTCATGTTGCAGGAATGACAGATAACCGATGGACATCACGACTCACAACATGGATCCCTAGAGATTACATGCGGAAACGAGACCGACAGAATACCAGATGGCGAAATGAACTAGACAAATTTAGAATATACTGGCTCCGTGACGCCCACGAGAGAGAAATATGGCAGATCCTAGGGAAGGTCTATTTTCATCGACAGACGTCAAAAGACTGACGATGATGTATATATAAAGTAAGAATCAGGAATATAATATAATGCAATATCCGATGTGTGATGGCTCAATTCCATAAAGTGCTGGATACACACTCTCACACACACCTACTTATACATATGTCTTGTTTACATTTCTTCAGGCTAATGATCCTAAAACAAGGCTAAAACATACACATAGTTGTGTAGCAGATCCTCACTTCATCATATTTTAAGCCCTTCTCTGAATCAAATATTTTATGATGAGTGTATCAAGCACTTAGAGAAATAAACCCATCACATATCGGATGATATATCATATCATATTGTATCCCTGATTCGTATTATACATATATATAGTCTAGAAGGCTTCACAACTTTAAACACTGAATATATATATATATATTTTCAGATTTCTGTCAATCATTTCTCAATATCTGTTATTGTCATTTATGTAAACTTCTGATCAGTTTCTACCTCATAGACATAATTAGAAACTATGGTACTATTTGTGATTTTTTCTCTTTGAGATCATCAGTTGTATACCATGTAAAGATTTCGAGGATTTAAAAACAAAACAGTAATATTAACATTGCTCCTCGGTGTTGATCAAACACCCCCTCCAAGTTATGATCTTAATATATAGCTTTATTTTACTTTTTTAGGCTGTTTCATGATACGTATAGTTTGTTATCATGAAAGGTATTGTCATCATGTATCATACATGGATGTTATTTTATACTACACATAATTGAGTTTTTCGAAATAAAGGGTTCACTTACGTAGATTAACACAAAAAAACATATTTGAAGATGAGAGATCGATGAGTATAACTATATACGTATCTCGTTTTTCGTGCCCCTTCCATTGAGTGTTCACCCATGTAAATATCAAATATCAAGTGTCAGTTTTAATTTCGGACGACATCGTCCTTCATCACAGAAAATCTACTCGATCTCAAAATAATGCTAGATGAACTAAACTAAAAAAAACAAGAAAGTCAGCCTATACATGAACTTCAGTAGAACAAAAGTCATGCACAACAATCACGTTGGAAATAAAAAGACAACGATCAAAATCGAAGAAGCAAAACTGGAGAAAATGGACCACTTCCTCTACCTAGGACAATTAATCTCCATGAAACCCCCAAAAGATGAAGAAATCAAGCGAAGAATCACTCTACGGTGGCAAGCCCTCGGCAGAGTAAGCTCTACCCTCAAAAACAAGATCCCATTAATCCTAAAAAGAAGAGCATACATCTAATGCATCCTCCCAATAGTCACCTACGGAGCTGAAACATGGAAGTTAACCAACAGACAGACCCACTGATAGAGAATCATGCAACGTGCACATGAGAGTATCGCACTAAACCTCGTATGGAGAGATCGCAAGACAGCACACAATATCAGGTTGAAACGGAAGTCTGAAACATCACAGAATCCACCAGAAAACTCATATGGCAGCGGGCTGGTCATGTAGCAAGGATGGTAGACAACTGATGGACATCACGACTCAAAACATGGATCCCTAGAGAATACATGCGCAACCGAGGCCAGTAGAGTACAAGTTAGAGAGGAACTAGACAAATTGAGAATGTACATGCTCCGCGACGCCCACTATTGAGAGGTTTGACGAATCCTGGGAAAGGTCTATGTCCGACAACGGACGATAAAAGACTAATGATTATGATGAACCTTATGAATGTATTTGTGTGTTTGCGTGCCTGAGTGGTCATATCATTCAAATATATATATATATATATATATATATATATATATATATATATATATATATATATATATATATATATATATATATATATCTTTATACATATCTAAGCTAACACACAAAAAAAAACAATTGTATATAAAAAAAAACTTTTCCTCCTTGATATTCAAAAAATAGCACTTACTAACTTCTCTAGCAATTTGCAGTGAGTTGAATTCGATCGTCCCCCCCCCCTCTCTCTCTCTCTCTCTCTCTATCTATCTATCTCTCTCTCTCTCTCTCTTTCCCTTCCCCTCCACATCTGTCTACTCCTCTCACTCTCTTCTCCCCGTATTTCCCCTCCATCAACCTGTCAGTCTGCCGCGGTGTTCGTTCCCGCCTTGCTGTCTCCGGTCACCAGCAGGGGGAGACAACTGAGCCACCAAACCACCACAGCCTTCCGAGTCGAAACAAACGGATCCCTGTCACATATCTTCTTTGATAATAAGCAGAAATTACAAACAGCCGCTTCTTCCCTTTGATTCCCGACGTCTAGAAAAAATTGACGTAGTTCTTCTCACTCCTCCGACAAACTCCTTCTCGCAGACTTTTATTTCCTTACGACATCAAAGTTGAAAGTCGGTGAAGGCGAGATCCGAGATCACCACGAGAACTAACCGAATAAGCTGATATGCAAAACAAGCCTGCATTTGCTCGTAGAGATCTATGGTTAGTGGATATGATTTCAAGTTGGGAGGTCTGAGGTTTTATCCAACTTTCCTAAAAAAAATTTCTACTCAATTTATATAACACACCGAGTGGATGTTAAGTTTTGTTTGTAAGATCCCAAAGGAATTCACATTTTTACGCACGATTTATTCCCTTAGGAGACTGTTTCATTATTAGAAAGAGAAAGATGGTTGTGCAAAATAATATTTGAAATTTTTCTTTATATTCTGGGCTTTAACGAAATTGCAATTGCTTCAATCCCTTTGTTATTGCCATCATTTTTTGATTGCAAGGATGAAGTAGTTTCAAATAAGAACAAGAGACCCATTTCCCAAAGTAAGGTCTATCATCATCATCATCATCATCATCATCATCATAATCCTGTTAGCGTCCATCATTGGACATTGACCTTTTTATTATGGGCATCGTGGAGTCAGTACTTTCTGAATTTATCAGTTCATCGGTTATCTGCCATTCTTACAACATGTCCCGTCCGCAGCCATCGGAGTTTTAAAACACTTCCTATTGTTCCCGTACTCCTGTCTTTTCTTTAATATACTGTGCTGTTTTGTCATATCTCCATACGAGGTTGAGCATGATTCTTTCATGTGCACGTTGCATGGTTCTCAGTTTGAGGGGCAATCTCTTTTAGTTCGGTTCCATGTTTCAGCTCCATATGTGACTATCGGTAAGATATATTGGTTGTATACTCTTCTTTATAGGACTAATGGGATTTTCTTGTTCTTAAAAGTCGATCTTGCTCTATCAAAAGCTTGCCAACCTAGTATGATTCTTCGCTTTATTTCTCCTTTTGAGGACTTCATGTCTTTGGTGTATGAAGTGGTCTACTCCCTCAAGCTCTGCATTTTTGATTTCGATCGTCGTGTCTTTGTCCCCAGCATGTTTGTTGTACATGACATTTGTTTTGCTGAAGTTCATGTGGAGGCCAACTTTCTTGCTTGCTTCATTTAATTCGTCTTTCATTATTTGGAGATCATGAAGTTTCTTAGCAAAGAGGACGATGTCGTCAGCAAATCTAAGGTTACTCAGGTATTCGCCGTCTATCATGATTATTTCATGTTTTCATTTCAGAAGATCATCTCAAGGCAGGCTGTGAATAATTTGGGTGAGCTGGTATCACTTTGTCTCGCTCTTTTTTCCAGTTGAAAGGGTTCTGATGAAGGGAATATTGTATCGATAGATATGTTGCAGTGCACTGACACACACGGGGTCTGCACCTTGTTATATTATTGCGTCAATGATTTGGGAGATTGCAATTGAATCGAAGGCCTTCTTAAAGTCAACAAATCCAACAGCTGGTGGCATTTTATTTTCTGTTGCCTTTTCCTCTGGTTGGTTTACTGAATGGATATAGTCGGTGGTTGAGCAGCTGTTTCTGAAGCCAACTTGTTCGCATTATTGGTTCTCATCTTGTGGTTTGCAGACCCGGTTTGTAAAGAGTTTGTAGATACTGTCGAGTAGGCTTATTGGCCTGTAATTGTTGAGGTCTTCTGGGTTTCCTTTTCTGTATAAAAGCGTTCAATTCTTCTGGGACTTTACTTTGTTTGCGATATAAGTTGAATTTGATGATTAGTTTCCTACTGATGACTTTTCCAGCCTGTTTAGTAGGTCGATAGTGTTGTTATCAGGTCCATGGGTTTTCCTATCTTTGTTTGATGGCTTGCTTTATTTCAAGCGGGGTAACTCCTGGGAAATCCTCGAATTGATTACTGTCAGCCTGTGTTCCTGTTCATCTTTCCACGTCTTTTGTTTGGTGGAATAGAGGTCTTTGTGCGATTCCTGGACATGTTCGACAATTCGGCCCCTTTCCGTAGCCACTAGTCTATTTGCTTCGAGCCCACTAGTTATTATCCTGTACTGAGAGATTTTCGAATAGTTTTGAATCCCCTATCTTTTTTAGAATGCTTTCAATGACTGCCGTCGTGTATCTTCTTTTGTCTTCTCTTCGTTTCTTTTGGATTATTTTGCTCAGCTCTGTTGTCTCTATCTTTTCTATTGTTGTTTATGGTGGTGACTTGAGGTTCCTGTGTTTTTTTCATAAGATTTTTGGTTTCCTCGGAGAGTTTGCTTGTTGTTTTTGAGCTTTGTTGCTTAAACATACAGCCGACTTCAATAAGGGGGTTTGCTGTATTGTTGCAGAGCTCATTGATATTCTGCCCTGGTTTGGTGAAGAGTTCATATCTGTTCCTCAGTTCCAGTTTGAATGGTCACGTCAGTTCTTTTTTAATGGTAAGTGGTTGCAGTTTGGTGTTGAACATTTTCCTGAGTTCTATCTTGGTGTTAATTTGAAATGTGGCCACTCTCTACATTGACTTGATTTAGGACCTGCATATCTTCAACAGTGTCGCTCTTGTCCACTAAGATGTAGTCTATTTCGTCTTTGGTTTCATGATTAGGGCTCCTCAATCCACTTTCTATTGATTTTCTTTTTAAAGAAGGTGTTCCTGATTTTGAACCTGTTTGCTGTTGCAAAATTTACAAGATCTTTGCCCTTCTCGTTCCAGAATTCGTATCCGTACTTGCCGACGCATTTTCCAGTCCCTTATCCCACTTGGCCGTTGAAGTCTCGCATTGTGTTAAAAATTTTTTGTCTCTTGGTCAGTCGTAGAAGTTGTTTATTTTTTCATCGGTAGATTGTGAAGTGGAAGCATGAACGTGAATGACTTTCAGTTTGTACCTCTTTGAGAGCTGTACAATAACACTGGCTACTCGTTCCGACATGGCTTTGAATCCAACAACATTGTCCATGAGGGTTTTTTTAAGAATTAGAAAGCCAACCCCGTTTTGTTTTCCTCTGTTCCTTCCATTGTTGTATAGAATGAGTTTTCTTTGGACATTCTCGCTTAACATTACGCAATTTCAACTCATGTACGGCCGGTGAGCAACTGTTCAGAAAATGATGGGCGTTTTGAAATTTAGGTGGGTGACGTAGGATTTTGAGTATTAAAGTTTATAAATGACCATAGAAAGTGAGTGAACAACAACATTTTTAGTTATAAATTAATACCAAGCTGCACTGTGATATCACATATTATGTTATCCCAATGTGCCCGCACTGGCTGTATCTCGCCTGACACAGGTATTGCATTGATCAAATGCAATATGTATGTGCCAAACATTTGATCTTTCTACTTCACATTACTTTCATTAAAGAAACAATAAAAGATGTTTATCCTAATTGTTTTTTAGGTGTTAAATATTTCGGTACTCCTTTGAATATTTACTATAGAGGTGGATGGTAGAAAAATTTTCCATGAGAATATGAGCGGTGACGTCAAAAAGGTTTAAAAACCCAGTCCTAAAGCGATGAATTTTGCGTTAGTAAAACCTTGTTAACTGGAAAATACCATTACAAACTGAAACAACAATTTTTCATACTAATTTTTGTAATGCCGTAATGCAGCAGTTTATGAGCGAGCTCGGTAAATCCTTGACCTTGAGTTTGTTTCATACTGGATACATCGTGAACATGGCTGCGCATCTCATTGTGTATTATGCATTACGTGAAGTTGCCATCTAGCCAAAAGGATGTAGTGTGACGATCTGGGACAGGGCATGTTGCTCTAGGAACGTTACCTGTGCCGACGCCAAAAGGAGTTTGAAAAAGTTTTAAATTAAAGACCTCAGAGAAATTACGAGGGGAGAAAATGGTACCATTACCTGAAACTTCAAAGTAACATAAGCACCAACTGGGATAGCTAGCTAACTAGATATTAGTAGACTGAGAATTGTTGAAAGAGATAGATTGATATAAACAGATGAATACTAATTCTTTTAAATCTACTTGAACGATGTTTTATCAAGTCGAAATTATTTTGATCTCTCAATGGAACTATCTAAATCTATTTTTTCTTATGTATTTACCAAATGAATCTCTTAACCATGCTTTCGATTTCAACTCTTTCTCTCTCCCCTTCCCTCTCGTACCTCTCTCTCTCTCTCTCTCTCTCTTGTTGCCCCTCTTCAGAATTAACTGCAGCAGATGGCGAAGAAGGCAACGGCACGTAAAATGATCAAACTTCGACTGAGACGATTTGCTCTCGTTTAGCATAACTGTCCTTTGGAAAGGCATGAATCTATCCTTAGCACCAGCTATGAGTAAAATAACGCACGGTTAAGTGAGTGACGCCAGTTCAGGTGTTTGTCGTCACCAAGTCCAATCGTAAATGAACCCAGTAAGTAGTAATGATATGTTTGATGCCGTAGTCAGCGCAAGGAAACTACTTACTTTGGGTGGCGACCAGTTATAGTAATCCATTGGATGATAAAAGCATCTCTCAATTGCAATATAATTCTTTGCCAGTTATCCATTACATGTAATCCATTGCTAGATAAAAGCTCTGATTCAAAGGTAGAACTGTGTTGCCATCGATCACAATGAAAATAAATGGCTGAAATTCCCATCATCTGCAGCTGTATGTATACATGTATCATGCTCCACCCTCATTATTTGTAAGATCCGTTTTCGGCTAGCCTTACCGAACGAGGCTCCGTTATATTTATGGCACCTGGTAGTCCCCGATGGTCATCTATTTAGTTACTTACCAGTTACTTACTCAATGTTTCTAACGTGATTTGGCTGTAAAGACTGCAGCATTCGGAGAGAGGTTGTTCAGTCCTTGTGTTGAGTACTCGGCAGTGAGGCATCGTGTGTCGTTTCAAAGTATGATGAGATATTGGACCACGAAAGTGAATTTAACTGTTGATTCAAGCTGAACGTCGTCTTTTCACAATTTATCCTGATTTATTTCAGGCTGTCAAATCAAAGATCGACAAAAGTGAATTCACTTCGTTGTATGAGTTTAGAACGGGACGTAAATCAGCAGGAACTGCTCGCAATATCAGCAAAGTTTTTGGTCAGGGGACTGTCACCAAATGCATAGCTAATTGGTTTCGAAATTTCGAGAAATCAGAGACAAGAGCCTTGAAGATGTTAGAAATCTTCTGTGACTGACAACATCCAAATAAGAGCCACTAATGAGGCGGACCCTAAGTATTTGGATAGGCTGCAAAAGAACTGAACATTGACTATTCAGCAGTTGTTCGACATTTACACCTAGTTGGGAAAGCGAAAAAGCTCGACACGATACACAAATGGGCTTATGTAAGAGCAAAAAAGCTCAACAGAATGGTCGAAAGAGCTTAAGCAAAAGCTAAAAACTCGACACGGTCCACAAATGAGCTCAAGGAAGAGCTAAAAAAGCTTAACACGATCCACAAATGAGCTCGAGGAAGAGCTAAAAAAGCTTAACACGATCCACAAATGAGCTCAAGGAAGAGCTAAAAAAGCTTGACACGATCCACAAATGAGCCCCAAAAAGCTTGTGCTGAGCAGAAAATGAACCAACTGTACCTCATCTAATTCACTCATTCGACTTCGCTGCAACTGACTTCCGCATTTTCACGAATTTCCAACATTTTTTGCAAGGGAAGGTCTTCAACAGCCAGGCAGTAGCCGATTATAGCTCCAAAGAATTCATTGGTTCCATGACCTAAGAATTTCATATTTCCGGAATGAATGGACTTCTTTCAAGTTGGCAAACATGTGTAGATTCTGAAGGCTCTTATTTCGATTGATAACTTTTATTCTGAGATATGCTGCTATAGAGTTGATGGTGGAAAAACTGTACCGACCTAATAATTACTTATTTGCCACACCTGTCTCACCATCGTAATTATTCAATCGTAGTTTTTACTTCAAACTGGGAGGAATGCAATTATAATTACAAGTTGATACTTCCGGCCTTTTATCTTCACCTTTGGTTGTTTATTTTGGCAATTTGCTCCACCATATATATATGTGTGTGTGTGTGTATTTACTTACAAACAAAAAGAATCTACACTTGGTAAACGAAAAGGTGAGGCATATGGTATGCCTAACATACGATCGAGAGTTTATCAATAAGTCGGTAGCATAACACGAATTCATTTGAAGAAATTTGAAATTTCCACTGAACAATATCTGATTTATGTGATTAAAGTTTATCATCCGATCCAGTGCATTGACAAGAAAGGAGATTATGTTGAAGAATAAACGATTACGTAAAAAAATCTTTTTTTTTCATTGAGGCTGCTGATCTATTGATGTAACTGACTGACTATATATATATATATATATATATATATATATATATATATATATATATATATATACTCCACGAGAGTATTGTCAGACGGTAAGAGCAGACCCTGCTGCTTCTAAGTTGGACGCTAAGGGTCGCTCGATTTGCTACTGATTAAAATCGGTACCAAACAAAAACTACAAAAACACTTTCTGTGAGTGACAAAAGAGCTCCTTACGGTGATGGTCTTCAAAAAACATGTGATTCAATAAATACATAGTTCAAATCGATGATCTCTTACACGGACCCCATTTATGCCTTTTGTGGGGATTAACTAGAGAAACTGTCCACAGGGAGGATTTTCAGCTACTAGAGAATAATGCTAAGAGAGAATTATTTATCAACGTAATTGCTTTATTAAATGATTCGGTATAAACAGAGATACAACTCGTTATTATTGATGGCTTTTCATCATGATGTCTACCGATGAAGCTGAAGTAATTTTCAAGTATTATTTCAAATTTGGATCCTGATAATGTCAACAAAGCATTTGAGATGATTATTTCTACCCTGGAGACTTTCAGTGTTGATTCAATAGATTCAGACCTGGAAATACGGATACCAATAAATCTTCACGGAGATCTTTTGTTTAAGATAAAGAATCATCGACGGCCGTGGCCAAAGTCCCAGAACAATATTTTGGGAACTTTCATATCAAGTAAACTCAAAGCATGGACACATAGTGCAGTGGTTACAGCATCAGACAAATTACTGTTAAGTAATCTGATGGTTCTAGGTTCGATCCTAGTGTGAGACAGTATAACAATACTACTAACGCTAAAGAGGGGAGTACGGTCAATATACCCCCGTCGGATAAATAAAGGGTTCGGTTCGTTACTTGCCAAATCTACCAGATGATACCTGATGAAGGCCGTTGAGTGCAACGGCCGAAACGTTGTATGAAAAACAAAGATGAGGATGGATAGAAATAATAATAATACCTCATCTCAAAAATTCCGAGATATACAAACTCAAAGCAATAGGAAAGTTTTAAAAGAAGGTGAATTTTTACCGCATGAATTGAATGAAATGCTCCGTGACAGCGCAAGACCCCACACCTCCCAATTGTGTATAAGTTTATAAAATGAAGCTTTGCTGGATTCATTTGAACTTCATATCTATACAATAATAGAGGATTTAAGATTAGTACTTTTATTGAAGTTTCACACAATAAACCTTAAAAAAATGCACTAGAAGATGGAAAAAGGTTATCACTTCAAATAAGTTATATTTTCATTAAATATTTACCATTTTTCGTTGCTTATATCACCCTTTGTTTTACTATTCAAGAATCATTTCATATATAACAAAAAAATTGTTATATGACATTAACCCCCGGGCTGCCGAAATTCAAAAAATCTCTTTTCAGAACCGGGAAGAAGTTCGTATCGTAGGCAGTTGGAAAACTGAGGAAAATAAGGAGGCAACCTATATTAACGATATTAAATATATTAAGTCAAACAAGAGTTCAACCCGATGTGGCTTCCACTACTCAACAGGGACAAAGTATGGAAATCCAGTGCTAAGAAGGAAAGAAGAAAGATATCACCCGAATCCAACGCTATAGTGTTGCTACCATTTGGAAAATTCTATTTACCTCCATCACATTTGGATAGTGCACCCGAAAAAGGCCGTAGCCACGTAAAGTACAAAAAAGAGTGCAATCGCCCGAAAGACTTATTGAAAGTCTTCTATATCAGCAAATTTACGTAATATACCTACAATACGATTTTTTTTAATAATCTTTAGTTGGAAAAGAAATAAGGATGGAATTTGATCCTGCAACAACCAGACTTGTTTCATACGTTGCCTTTGCGTTGTTATTCCCCGAGAAGAAAGTGTGGCATTCTCAGTCCAAAACGTTTATCGTTCACTTATTATTTTCGGTCGTTTCCATACCCGATAAGTTAATCACAGAGTGATCAAAATAAGCAGCGTCCTCAGTATACATTGGCTGGCCAATAGTTGGTGTCATACGAGGCGGTAATACATGGTGTCAACTGTCCTATACTACCAGAACTTCATCTATTCTCGGGATATCTAGAATTTTGGTGATTTTTTGTACTAATACTATTAGTTATTTATCAATATTCTCCCATACTATAGAATGTGATCGTATGAGCTTGAAAATCCACCGAGAATTCAACAGATACCGTGTGGACATTCATAAGCGTACATCCAAATGTATGGAAAAAGACGGGAAATGCTTCTCAATCAAAAAGTATTTGGGGATCTTTCCCTTGCCCAATTGTCTACCCTTCCACAAAATTTCGTTGAAATTCATTGAGTACTTTCGGATATATTGTGTTGACAGACATGTTTTATCAGAAAAGAGGATTACCAAGAAACTATATGGAGAATATTTAGGCATTTTTCTTGGTTGCACCCACTTCTGATTGTGTCATCCGGGGTGGGTCGCTTCCTGCACCCGCTAGGCCCACGTCTGTTTTGTACAATATCCCCGAACGCAGCAGATGATCTTGCTAGTTTGGCTAATAAGCTGCAACACATATGCGTCCCATATGAATTGTTGTGTCTGACGGTGCAAAAAGAAAAATTTCCATTTTGAATGACCGAATACAAAAGATATTATTAAAGAAATATTGCAAAAGTTTTCTATAAGAAAAAGAAATCGAGACCAAAGGAAAGATATCTTATCAGAACATTAAAGAGAATCAAAAAAAGCAGCCGAGGAACGAAATATCTTTCGCCTTTTCGTTATTTTATAAGTTTATCAGAAGAAAATGATTTCTGACACGGTACGTTTGACTGAACATTACTCTCATTTCCTCTCTCTTTCTTTGTCTATCTGTCAATCAGTCTCTCTCTCCCTCCCCTCTCTCTCTCTCCCCCTCTCTTCTAATCGCCTTTTTCTTTTTCTTTCTTCTCCCCTCTTTGTTCGCTCACTCTTTCTTTCTCTCCCTTTGAGTCCCTTTCTCTTTCTCTCCTCTCTCTTTCCTTCCTCTTCCAAGCTGTCCCTCTCTTTCTTTCTCTTCCTATTCCGGTCATTTCTTTCTTGTTCTTCCTATTTCATCCCTCTTCCTCTGTCTTTCTCCCTCTCTCGTTATGTTTTTCCCTCTCCCTCACTTTGCCTTTCTCTCTCTCACTCTCTCTCTCTCTCTTTATTTCTCTTTTTCTTTTAGTATCTCTCTTTCTTTCTCTCCCTTTGTTTCTCACTTTATCTCTTCTCCTCTCACTTTCTCCCCCCTCTCTCTCACTTTGTTTCTTTATTCTAATGTGTACTTTATGAGGATAGGGTGTGGAAGGTAGGGTGTAACATGACAGTAATAACGGTGGTGGGGGTCAGTGGTAATGGTGGTGGTTTTCGGTGGTGGCTTTCAAGGAATATGACGACCTCGCCCTCCAAGATTATCCTCGGTAATAAAGAGCTACACCCAAGACTGTAACCTGTGTCTGAGGGGGTCAGGTGTGGACGATAAATCTGGAATAGAATCTTTTATATAAAACACACATGTGTTTTATTAAAACATGCGCACACATAATGATAAAAAAAACTTTATTGAAAAACTAAACATGATAAATACAGGTCTGGTTAGTCTATCTATTGAAACCGTCATGTGACCTTTTTTTAGCTAACACGCTGTGTTGGGGTGATCAATTCAAAAGTTGGGAAAAAGTGGTGATCCATGAATAAGTGACTTTTTTTTTTTTTAAACAGTCCGAATTTAAAAAGGAACATGCTTGAATACAACCGGGCACTAACTAAGGGACTAATTTAGCATGTGAATTATACCCCACCAAAATCTTATTTAAGAAAATATTTTTTCCAGAAACAACAGGGAGAAAATATTTGAATTTTCAGCCCTCTAGCTCCATTGGTGCAGCATGTACTCGTATCGCATACATTGCCAGAATCACTTGAAAACTATGTTGACAGTTTTGGTTGACGGTTTGTTAATATGCAATTTCGCTTATACATTACGTCATATATATTTATATATATATATATACATATATATATATATATATATATATATATATATATATATATGTATATATATATATATATATATATATATATATATATATATATATATATATATATATATATATATATATATATATATAACACACTACAGTCGGTCGATATGCGTTGAGGATTTTTTGCAAGTAATAAGATGTTTAAGGCATATTTTTGGCTTTATAATTTGCACACGTTGGCTTATCGCAGAATTTTTATTTATCTCTTTCATTTGTATTTGTTCTTTGTTGTTTTTAGTTTTGTTTTCACATAGGCTACAGAATTTGCAAACAAAAACACAATCTATTTCGGCTATCGTCCACACCCTGGTTGTTATTACCACAACAGTTCGATCACTGTACACTTAAGCCGTCAGGTGTAAGTCTTAGTCGGGAACCTTCGATCCAAATCTCTTACACAATCCCTGGGGGAAGATTGCCATCAATCTTTTGTCCAGATCAGAGCGGGGAGGTAACTCGTCCTTACAGTGTCGCTTGTCTGCCTCTTCTAATGCCAGCCAAGATAAAGACCACAGTCCGGATAATCGGTGAATAACAATGACAATTCTTCATCTCAGAAATTCAAAACGAAAGAAACTGCTACAGTTTTTCTGCCAACAATAAGATAAGGCATGAATCTAAAACACCCTGCACTGTCTCATCGCCAGTAATCTTGACCAATGATATTGTTATCAGTACACAATGATAGTAGATGCGTAAAATGGATGTGTGATTATATGGCCTATCAACTCTTCCAAAATGAGAGCAAAATTTTTATTACGTACATTGTCAGTCTTGACAAATGAAATCAATGTAAGTAAGTATACTTGCATATATATATATATATATATATATATATATATATATATATATATATATATATATATATATATATAATGTGTACTGTAGAGAGTGAGATAGACTCGGGAGTAAAATGTTTAGAGGTAAGGTTTATTAATCCTTAGATGTAAATTGTCGAGACGTGTTTCGGGATTTTTCCCATCTTCAGTGCTGTGTGCTGTGTGAGTATGTGTTTAAAGTTCCCATGTGGAACCAGAGTCCACTATCAGGAGCTATGCCTTGTGGGTAAAATATGTTATAAGGGCTGCTGGAGGCTTCCTGCTGAGTGAGAGAATGTCCAGTTGGGTATCAGGTCTTTGGATAAGCAGCAGCAGTTAGTCTTGGGGAGGGCAGAGTATGTCAGGGTAGTGGGGAGTGATGTGTATATATATATGTATATATATTCCAGCTACTACTTTTGGGAAGTTTAAAAGAAAATATGATCAACATGAATAATGCTGAATTCATGTAATAATGTACATACTGTTGATGAGCGTCTCTCGCGAAACACAGTGTGGAGTTTTCTGTAGTTTTTTTTTCTAATACTATACATATGTGTGTATGTGAGTAAGAGAGAGAGACAGGGGAAGTTTATAGGGGCGTGTGTTTGAGGTAAATCAGAAAATTGCAAAAGGAAATAAAACGCCTTACGACTGGGATTTTTTTTCTTTGTCCCGAAGCAAGATTTTTCTTTAAATTATAGCAAAAGAAATACCACTTTATTCCCCTGAGGTTTTTATGTGCTCTCAATAACAATATGATACGTCATATCGGTGAAATATCTCGACAGCTGCTCCAGAACAATCACTGCTTTTATTGCCCTGATCATTATCTAAGTATTGTTTTGAACAACTGGCAGAGTAATAAGATCTGGAACTTGAAAACATATCGCAAATTTCCTCATAGCTATTATGCACGACATTCCTCCATGGGCATGGCGATTTTTAAATGCCAGTATGCTGTTAGGTGTAAATTATACCCACCTGGTGAAAGAGTTCGTGACCAAAGTGAGAAGATATTTAGAGGTCGTTGGACAGAGTTTCCACTCGGGACTCGGCTATAATTCATTTTTTTTTTTTTTTTTTTTTGTCAAATTCAAATCCTGCACTTGAGTTGGCTTTGTTTTTATACTGTAGCAAGAACAATCTTCACCAAAATCAGGGAAATAAAAATCACTATTCCTTTACGGTGATTTGAAATCACAAGTTACTCGGTATTTGAGTTTCTTACCGACTGAGCTAAATTCACAATTCATTCAGATATATCTAAGAGGTACACAAGGATTCTAATGAAAAATTCGTTTATGCTCAAGAATATATATTTTTATATTTTACTTTTTTCTCGAGCATTGTTTTTTAAATTAGTGGAAAATGACATCTCTCGCACTAAGGATCCAATACACTATATATGTCGATGTGTAACACCATATTGGAAAATATCTAGTCAGCTGCTCCAGGACAATCATTGTTTTTATTGATTTCATTACCATCTACAAATCGTCTAGAATCAGTATCCAATTCATTTTCAGAATAAAAAGATTCAGAACTTGTAAAAATATCGAAGATCCTCGGAAATATATGCCTGATAACATTTATAAACGGGCAACATTTTGCCAGGATATTGTTTCTTAGGTGCTGTTTAAATCAGATTCACCAACGATAGATATGAATATTGACACCTTGTAAATATATATATATTTTTAAATTAATATCAAATCACCTTAGCCTCACAAATGACCGACCAACCGGTCAATTTAGCTACAATTCATCTATCTTTGCTCTGTGTGTTTGAGAGAGAGTGTCTGAAAATTTGCATGAGTACATCACTAGGCACAAACTTAAATAAACAATTCTTTTGGTTTTTTTTAAATGCCTTTGAGGGTCTTTATGGTCATTTTGGACCAACAATGCAGGTATATTTTTTAATTATTTTGGATAAAAGATCTATTTTTTAGAAAATATTAGATAAAAGATTTAATTTTTTTAAATGATTCTGGGTAATCAGTATACAAGGCACGGATATTATGATTAATTTTTAACTTCAACCAAATTTTCCATTTGCTTTTCATTACAATTCAACACATGACGTCAATCTACGACTACGAGTTTGATTGCCTGACTTGAATTGTGATAAAGAAAAAACAACCGAAAAATGAGTCAACAATAACGCAATCTTAATGATGTATCAACGTACCACTGAACTACGGATAGGGACCATAGAAAGGGAAAATGTGGATAAAAGTGGACCTCTATTAGGTGAACCATGGATAAAAGAGGATTACTGATATTGAATCCGTGAATAAGACCCCCCACATAGATATATACTGCGGATAAAGGAACTATAAACTATATCCAAAAAACAATTTTAATCTATAATCCCATGATTGTGAGAGCTGATGATGTAATTTTATATCTATCACGAGAATTGATTTAAAATGATGATAAAAAAGAAAGTACCTCTAATAGGAAAACTTATCTGCAGTTTCTCTATCACGAGAATTGATTTAAAAAAAAGAAATGACGTCAATTAACTAAGGACAGACAAAATGAGTTATAGGGATGTTGAAAACATCTAAAAATCAATAATAACACCTTACAAAACTTCATCTGATAAAAATGAATAATAAAATGATGTAGAAATTCGTAGTACTTTGAGGAGACTGCAAAGATTTTGAATTATCTTTCAACGCTGAGATGTGTTCTGAGTCTGTATAAATTACACTCACTCGAGGTGGGCATAAGTATTACCATCTTGTTAGAAAAGAACATATGACTTCCTCATCAAAGCAGAGATATTGCCAGACTTCCAGTACAACAAAAATAGTTACAAGATTTGTTCAAGAGTAATGTCAGATCGACGGAATATCTTGCCAGTTGCTGCAAATGTTAAAATGAACGAATATTCAATTTAGCGTGATTAAGTTTACTTTTTTTTTTGCAATATGAATTGTAGATATTTTGAGATTCAGATTCATCAGTAAAACGTAGATATCTGTACGACGTAATGTTTGTTGGCTGATAAATACTTTTTTTTATATAAAATAATAATTAGACAAAGAAGTTTCCGACGGAACGTCCATTTGCATAGACGAAACATTCGTCGGTAGAACGTTCGGACAGGATTTCGTCTAATATCAGCAGCAGACATCACATATCTGACGCAGTTTTGGTTACATATATTTACTTTGACTCCATTTTGATAAGGATCACATACTTACACACAACCTACGAGAGTTGGAGTAAAGAAAGAACGTCGTCTCGCCTTTTCAATTAAGATTATACTAACTGCTCAGCATTCTGATTCTCTTGTTTGGTAAGTTATATATATATATATATATATATATATATATATATATATATATATATATATATATATATATATATATATATATATATATATATATATATATATATATATATATATATATATATATATATATATATTGTAGAATGTTTATTCGCCACAAAAACTAGCTCATGTTTTTGCCCTCTTCGGGCCTCATCAGACGAATGATAGTCTATGTTTTTTGGGCATATATATATATATATATATATATATATATATATATATGTATATATATATATATATATATGTGTGTGTGTGTGTGTGTGTGTATGTGTGTGTGTGTGAAATAGAGCTATGGTGACACAGCAAACAAACCCCACAATAAAGAATAAAATCACAAATACAAATAAAACTAAATGACATGCTAAAAATATATTATGAATTAGTCAGAAGACTGCATGTTGAAAGTGGATTGCATGTCACATGGTTGTGGTTACTTAGGGACTATGTATTATTTACTATTCCAAGCGAAGTGTTTTCATGCGAAAAATTTAAATCGTCAACTATGACAGCTGCTGCTGATCTCAAGCAAAAAAAGTGGGTGGAAAGCTTTTTTTGAGCTCATCCGCTGCAATTAACCCTAAACCTGAGCTATAGTTCAGAATAAAAATATAATTCATGAAACAACATATAAGACAAGTTGAAATGACAAAGATCATACTTGAGTTGGCTTGCGTGATTCGTGGATATTTACAGATGATACATAAAAATTGACTAAAAATTTCTTCTTGTTCACCATTAATACGTGAAAATTTTTTATGACTATATATATATATATATATATATATATATATATATATATATATATATATGTTTATATATTTCGCTTACTAAACAGCCGCCGGTAATGCAACGGCCCAAATAATTGCTTTATCTCGTAATTCTCATTTTTGTGCATTCACAGTCCAGATCTGCTCTATTTGTTTCTCAAAGTGGACAATTATATTATTAGGAAATTGATACCGTTGGCTGCCTTACTCAATGATGAGAGCAACGCTACGCTGGTTCGATATATATATATATATATATATGTATGGAAGGTTTGTTGTCTCTAAAAAATAGTCTTCAACATCGATCAAATAGAGTCCTATAACTAAATTAATAAAATACATCTCATTTAGGTAAAATGAGATTTTTTCTTCATTTCACCAAATTGAGAAGTACATTATAAATACGAAACAGATTTGTTTTAGGAAAACGTGATATTTTTATTTACTCGCTCTCAGTCAACCTGCATCCGCGTATTCGTCATTCAATTTGTATCAGATGTCATGGGGAGTTTAGGTCCCATAGACCAAATGTGGTATTATGATGATTGAGAAAGTATGTGAGTGTTGGATGATTTCTTTTCGTGTAAGGAATAATGCACGTCTAGGTCATGAAAGGATTTAACTCTAAGTAGGATAGTCAACATATGACCAACCTCTTCCCCACACCCTATGTCGGCCATCGTGCCACATTTTGTAAATATCTTTTTACGGAAGAAATGAATGATTTAAAAGTTCACATCAGATAAGTAACGTTTCCATTTGAGGAAAATAACGAGGTAAAGGCTGAGTCTACGTCTGGCATTTCCAAACTGTGACTGATAAAAAAAAAATTATAGTATCGTGAGGTGTTGCTGGGGTGCTCTGGGTTAAGTTGATGATGATTCAGCTTTGCTGGAAGCAAGGCTGCTGTTTTCTCAGAAACAGTGTGATGAAATAATATACTAGATACTGCCCCAAGGTTCGGTGAATCTGACCACGAAAAAGAAAATGTAATAGAAAAAGGTAAGCTTAGTCTCCACAACGTTATTCAGAGTAATTTCTTGGGAAATGTTTACAACAGTCCTCGCTGTATCTGTAAGATACCACGAAAAAACTGTACTTCGTTCGGTTTGCATACGTTGTTCAAATTCTCTGACGTTTTTGATAGCTCCTCATATCCCTGTTTTTCAAAAGTTTGCTTCAGGACACTTTTTTCGTCTGAAGGAGAGAGAAAAAATGAATCGATTACATAGAAGAAGAAGAAGAAGAAGAAGGAGAAGGAGAAGAAGAAGAAGAAGAAGAAGAAGAAGAAGAAGAAGAAGAAGAAGAAGAAGAAGAAGGAGGAGGAGAAGAAGAAGAAGAAGAAGAAGAAGAAGAAGAAAAAGAAGAAGAAGAAGAAGAAGAAGAAGAAGAAGGAGGAGGAGAAGAAAAAGAAGAAGAAGAAGAAGAAGAAGAAGAAGAAGAAGAAGAAGAAGAAGAAGAAGAAGAAGAACTACCACAAAAGCAATGCCTAATTTTCATAGAATAACATAAACCTGTTCTTTTATTAAAACCTTGCAAGTATCCAACAATGAAAATGAATAATCTGCAAAGAACACTATAAATAAATCCTTGAGATACATAAAGATAGAGAGAGACAGAGACAAAGAAAGGAGTTTGTGATCTCAAGGCTCACCATCTCGTCAGTCTCCTGGTATGTTGTGTCCTTACATTTATGGTTGGATGTTGACACCCGATATTATTGTCTCCTGACTCATGAGGCATATGTCAAATATTAAAGATCATATCGTTTTACTGCTCTCCACATCGGAGCCACAGACGAAAGGGAGCACATCAGGAACATATTGTTTTGAAAATCCTTATTGTTCCGCTTTTTGTTTTTTGTTTTTCGCTTCTTCCTGTTGTTGCTTTTATGAATCTTTACTCCAGTCGCATAATGTGGTTCTTGCTGGGAATCAAGTGACAGCAAGCTCCACTCTGATAAATCAAGTGCTCACCTCAGCCCCCTTGATGATTTTACTTAAACCAAATTGCCATCGAGGTAAGCATGCAAAAGGAAAAATATAAAAAGAAAATGCCCAGAATAGGCAAAGGCTGCGTCTGCATCTGGCATTTCCAAATTATTACCAAACTAGTGAGGTATTGCTGGGGTGCAATATAGTGGTAATGATGTTTCGGTTTCGTTGGGACACGACTGCAGTGTTCACGTGAATAGTTTTATGATATTATTTTCGACTCAAAAGTTTGGTGAATTTTCCAAAATGGTTCATATTCTTCCAGGAATCTGCAACTCCTTGACTCTTTTTTTGCAATGGTTTTCAGAACTGTTCCAATTTCTCCAGATTTTCATTTTTTTTTTTTGTTCAATTTTTTCAGGTGTAGAGCAATTTAAGGTTTTAAGCACGAGTCGGTGATCGGGGGGGGGGGTTCGAACTTATCCCCGGAAGATCTTTCAGGACTTGTAAGTCAAAGAACAGCTGAAACCTGGTATGTGGAAGCATGAAGCAACGTCCACATTTTCATCCCACCTTTCACTTCCTTCTTTCGATTTCACCCAGTACTCTCCTGGAATAGCTTCATCTAATCCAAAGATTGACCCTCAAATTGAGAAATATACAACGTGCTTAGGGGAGAATCATGCTTAACATCAGAAGACAGCACATTATATTAGAGAGAAAAACAAGGGTCAGAGAGACCATAGCAATCATTGGAAAACTCACATGGCAATGGGCTGGAAATATCCGGCAACAGCTGGACATCATGACACACAACGAATGAGCGAAACTGTGGCCGGCAAAAAATGGCATGACGAACTAGACAAGTTCAGAGAGTATTGGCTCCACGAAGCCCATAATAGACAGGTCTGGCGAATCTCGGGGGTATACAAGTCTTACATTCGGTCTCTTGATCCTGATTGTAGGAACCATTTGAATTCCCGTTAGAATTTTCCTTCTTATGCCTGTATCATTTGTTTTCGGGGCCGAATCCAAGTCATTTGTACACTTCCCCATCAATTGTCATTCCTACCCACTCCTGTCTATTTCTATACACATTTTGAACTAATTGAAAAGTAAGGAAAAGAAAACAACATGAACGGGAAAAGAGGAAAGGACGCTAAAGAGTGAGAAAAAAGAATGAAGAAGGCAGGTTAGAGATGGAAAAACAACAGAAGGACAAGGTTTGGAAGGAGAGAGAGAGAGAGGGTACGGAAATAAAATGATGAAATGCAAAATGTAAGCCATACATAAGTAAACAACAAGCCAGCAAAATAAGCAAAGAGAATACAAATAACTATTTTTAAAAGCAGCTGAAGAGAATGCGGAAAGGGAGATAATGTTAAAAATAAGATAAGAATTGATGTAAAAAAAAAACAACTACAAAATGTTAGAAAACTGAAGCAAACGACAAAAAAGCCCGATGGGACTAAGGAGGCTAAAAAAGATTTGTCGACGATTAAATGGTTTAAAAAGTGTCTTATTGTTTCGTCATGGCCTCCAACGCATTTGGCAATAGAAATGCGTCAGACTAAAAAAACGTTTACCCAGCACTTGTCAAAGATCGTCCAAAAATAGACATCACAAAGAATGGTTGATACTAGTAATTTAACTGTAATAAAAATGAGGGTGGAGAACTAACACACACACACACACACACACACACACATATATATATATATATATATATATATATATATATATATATATATATATATATATATATATATTGCCTCCCCCTGGAGGGCGGAATGTGACACAAGGACGAATTTAAAGTGGGCACCCTCACGCGTACGTGTAGGTGGTTCCAGAAATTGTCCAGTTCAGTCGACAACATTTATATACCACGTAAAAAAATGCATGTATATATGAATTTCTACGAGATGTTATTTTTAGAAAATAAACTACTGCAGAGTCAATTAATTCAAAAAAGTGGGTTGGAGATATTTCTATCAGCAATTTTTTTACCTTTAAGTGGAAGAGTTCATTATTACAGACGGTGAAACCAAAAAACTCACACTGTCCATTATTCAAGGACTAGTATAGTACCCATCAAAAAAGATGGAATCACCTATGTATAAATCAGCACTTATTAGAGTACGTTTGCACTGCCTAGGATCACAGTGTCATTCCCTGGACCTTTGTCTAGGCTCAGTGTTTAACATTGAAATGTTACACATATTGCAGTTTTTATGCAAATTTTAACACTAACGGGGACTGAAAAGTCATTGGAAAAAAAACTGAGAAGAAAATCAGAATGTACGATATTGAAAACGTCATAGGAAAAAAATCATAACGTAAGTTCCTTTCCTTGGTAGAAAAAAGTCAATTGAAAAGATCTAATAATCACTTTTTTCCTACATTTGTTCCTTACAATCCAAAATCTGACGTTTCGTTTCTTGGTGAAATATCAAAAAACTGTTTCCATTATAATCCCTGTCCCTGCGAAAGACATGGTCTCTATACAATAACGTAATGTTTCTATATCATAAAAACCATGAGAAGATTTGCAGAAAGATGCACAATCAATAGACAAGGTGAAAAGATAATTTTGAAATAAGGAAATGTTAAAAATGAAATGACTATATGAGTATTTTTTCGGTTATTTAAAGAGAATCCTTTGTGTTGAATATAAAAGTTATATCGTCTTAAAATAATTTCGTCGATAATTTAATTACTCGAAACTTTAGGAACTTCAAATCAACAAAATTAATATTAAGAATCCAATTCAAATTTTTAAAACAATTCTCGCCGAGGCAAACTATTTATTTCATCACAAGAAATCTTCGGAAAATCAGGTTTAGGCTTTTCAAATGAAAAAACATTTTCAAAATGTTAGATTTCCAGTATCTAGGGGTAACTACGAACTCTTAATCGTGAAAACATTTTTTTTTTTAAATGAGCTTTTGCATTCTCGAAGAAACTTTTGCCTGGAGAAAATGAAATCTAAGAGGAATAAATGTCAAAAACTTGACGGAAAAATATTTTTGATTTCACAATCTATGCCTCGAAGACAGGAAGAAAGAGCGTGCAAAATTTTCTGAATTTTGAAAGGGTCCTATTTTTTTTAGTTATTTCATTTCAATAAGCGCCCGAATTAAGAGGAATTTTCATTTCAAAAGATTAGATTATGCGACAAGCATTCAACGAAAGGTAGAAAAAGAAACTCATCTTACCAGTGACAATTTATTAATTCGCTAGTCCGGTAATTATAACTTTGGCGTAATGGTTACCGTATCTAACTTTCAATCCTCCGAATACGAGTTCAGATCTTCTTTGTAATTATTTTATAGATTGGTTTGGTTCAGTGTGATCCTTTGAGTTGAACAGATTAATAAATAGACCAACAAAATTGATGACATTGGTATTTATGTTTAGACTAATTATTTGCTGTGGAATAATTCATGGATATATTTGGAACTAGTGAATTGGGTAGTAAATATATTTATTGACAAAATCGTAACATTCAAGTGGAAGAGTCCATTGTCACGAACAAAAATCAGAAAAGGACGCATTGTTTAATATGTAAGTATTTCTATTCAAGGATACATACAGCTAGCTGAATGAATATATGTATATATTGAAAGTGATGTTGGAATGAGATAGGGTAAAAAATGTTTTAATCGTCAAATTTCCCGAACTTTTGGGTACCAACACGTATATATATATCTATGAGAGAGGGGGTAAAGCGAGTATAATGAGTCAACTGCCGGGATGGAAATAACAACCCTAGCGAAATGGTCCTTGAAACGAGGTTGCTAACCATTTCACTACGATAAGCAATTAATCTCTTTCTTTCTCATTTTCTATCGTTAGAGAGTGAGTGAAAACAATTTTATCGTGTTCTTTTATATGGGTGAATACGTGTACGTATATGTGCACCTGTGTGTGTGTGTGTGTGTGTGTGTGTGTGTGTGTAGATCTATGATAAGATACACTGAGAGTTTGTTTTCCGCGGAGTCATTCTTCTGACTCTCGGTCCCATATCCGCTTTAAACTGATAAAAAACCATTTAACCTCTGCTACGTACCAACTAACGTGATGGATCGTAGGTGATGGATAACGAGTCTATTCGATACAGTGACAATGGCCAACTGTAATATTTCTCTGGCCTGGCGTCAGTAGTATATGAACGAGTTAGACCCCAAATTAAATCGGACCAGGCTTTTATTTGAAGCCAATGCAATTTTCAGTCATTTTGGTCACATGGCAAAGACATATGATCGCCTAACCTTTTGCACCAGACACTTGACGCGTACATGTTGCTGACTGGTCAGGCGAGAGCTCGATTTTGATCATTAAAAGTAAAATGTTCGGCTCAGCTTTTCGAAATTCCAATTTCAGATACATGAATGTTCCTGATTTTCTGAAATTTTTGGAGAGATGAGCCATAAAAACGTACAAAAACTGCACGGCACCACAGCATCTTATGGATTGTTATCTACTTATTGAAAATCAGGAGATCAACTTTACCCGACATTGATATCACAAATTTAAGCAAGATAATGGTTTCTCTGACTCCATCAAAATATCCTCTACATTGCCTTGAGAGTAGAAAGGGATCGACTAGCTCTGGCCTCTCATACATATATATATATATATATATATATATATATATATATATATATATATATATATATTGTGTCATCCACAGACAGCTGTTTTGATGTATTACATCTCTTCAGTGTGGATATAGACTTTCCATTAACCCATACAGTACCACGAGGCAGAATTGTAACCTTCACTTCAGACCCGTAGGCCAATATCCTACCTCTGGACTGGCAGTAAGGCTGAACTCAAGTGTTATATTTAAATTACGCAGAAATCCCTCATCCACCAGAGTGCTCAATTCCTATAGAAGAGCATTGCATAATCTTACAGTGGATGAGTTACCTCACTTAAAGAGTGCTCAACCCTGAATAGAGGAACATTAATATATATATATATATATATTGTTATCCTTATTGATCCTGTTTGTCGGATACGTTTTGTTTTTCTTTTTTCAGGATGGGTAACCAGCTTAAGTTAGCCCCGTGTTTAAAGACAAATGATGTGTATAAAATAACATAATCATGATATAATAACATCAATATACAATGCATTACACTGATATCCTATGTAAAATTACTTACTACATGTCGTATGACATGCTTTATATTAAAATTATAGCTGAAGGGGAGGTGGCGTATGATCTACTATAGGAGAGATATGTTAGAATAACAGTTAAATCCTTGAAACGGTTGCATCGTAAACAACTGATGATCCCCACAACGAAATTCGAGGTAAAACATAAAAGAAAAATAGAGAAAATTAAATTAATATATATTGGGAAATGAGTAACTGAAATTGAAATTACACGAATTTTCAACAAAAAACGATTATTCATACGTTCAGTTTTCAAAGCTGTAAAGCTTTCTAGACATATATATATATATATATATATATGTGTGTGTGTGTGTGTGTTTGTATGTGTGTGTGTGTGTGTGTGTTTGTGTGTGTGTGTGTGTGTGTGTGTGTGTTGAGGAGAGTGATAATCAGAAGGCGAAGAGAAAAACTCAAGAGAAAGCGGGTATTACATCTAATTTTTTCATCATCACTGAGTGTTTCCATACACTTCGATGGGTGCGAGCAATCTTTTTCAGAGATAATTTTGCTGTATGTATAATTTTGCAATGTATATATATAATCACCACTTTCTTTTTTTTTGCGCACGCTCTCTATCACTCTATTTTTGTCTCCCTCATTTGCACAATTTTATCTCTCTCAGTCTATCTTTAATTTTCCTCTCTCACTCATTCATTCATTCTTTCTATATTCCAATATCTTTTTCTTCATTTCCTTCTCTCATTGTGCGCTCTTTTCATACATACGTACATATATACGCACGTATATACATATGAATAAAGAGATTGATACATTAATAGATATACGTTCTGAGTGTGCTAACATATGAGAAACTATAATTCACATTCATGCATAATCCCACAAACAACAATCTTTTGTAAAATTTACTATCAACAAGTTCAGATTTTTTTTCCCATCATGAGTGGAAAATAGCCTGCAAATTCAAGAACTGGAATCTCATACTACTATGCTATGTTTCAATGAGCCTGCAACTCCATTTTTCAAGAACGTATCTCGAGCACTAACCGAGGTATTAGTCTAAAAGTACACAGAGGTGTCCAGTGATCGACCCGATCGTAGAATGCCAGATTTCCCACCCCTTGTCCAGAATTACGTGACATATTGTGCGAGAAGGTGCCAAACAGATTGAAATTTTTATTGCGGAAATAATCTGGCTTCTCGATTCCAAGTCTCTCTTCCTGGCATGTAATCCCTCGGGGTTCATAACCATCCTCCATTGAATATAAATGACGAGCAATATCAACATCAGTGTTTGATTTAGTCGTACATTTTTATTGGCGATTGTCCAACGTTGCGCTGGGAACGTCTATTCTAGACAACCTACTTAATTGTAAACGACGGATATTTCCGTAGACCAATGACTAACTCAATAAAATACCCATTTTATTGTGATTGATGGCGACTCATTTCTATCGTGAGTCAGGACTTGTATCTTGTAAGTAATAGAGTAATAGAGCTTTCCTATGATAATCTTCCGTATGTCGAAATGGCCTGAAGCAAAGAAACAATTCCTTTTGGTTTATATAAGGAGATTTCAGTGTTCCCAGACCCCCAAAATAATGATGATATGTTAGGCTGAGTCGTCGGAGGTTTGGATAGTGGGAGGTGCAGGAGACTGTGGCGTAGGATATAGGGGAAAAGGAAACGTGCTGCCTTTTTTAATAACTCAATGCAAAACCAATGCTATTTTCGCCTTACGCCTTTTTTCGTAGAAGGGAAAAAGTAGGGTAAAGCGAAGTTTCGAAAAGAGGATAATACCTGTACGCCGAATGAGAAAAGAGATAACCCCGCTGAGGAGAGGAAAGGTAAAAATAAATCAATAAATCTTGATGTGGGGCACACGCTCCGCAAGGGGGCTATTCAAATTTATTGGGGGCAATTTGAAATTTGGGTATGAAGAGCAAAAGCGTTCCATGGCTGGAAACTGAGTCGTGTCAAGGCTTAACTGATTGATTTCCTAATTACTGGATACTATAAATTCCCAATTACGCAATACTATCAATCACTAATTCCACTATAGATTCTATACTAATGCTTAACACATTGACTTTGTGGTGTATAGAAGCGATGAGGTGACTGTTGTTATTGATTTTCGCATAAGGGAATTACAAAAGATTTAATAAGTCCCCTAATTCATACGTCAGTATTTTTACAATGAATTTGTTTCTTTAAAGATATTTTCGTTGATTTGAAACTCTAAGTTCTAATAAATTTCTGAACATTATAAGATTGCACTTTTTCAACACCGAATTTAATTCATCATAACGAGAGTTACAGCAATTTTTTTGAACTGTCAAGGTGTCTCGAGGAGTAAAAAAAGCCAAGAACAACTTCCATAAATCGTTCAGAATGTCACCACCATTTGAAAAGGTGTGACTGCATTGTCTATCCAGCAATCTTAGCCAACTTCCTTAAACCTGTCTCCAAGCAGATTATTCTCTCGGTGACACCAACTTCACAATGATCTCTTTAATGAAACAGAAGAATTCGGCGATCAAACACGGAGGATGAGAGAATCGACCGGCTGAACTTTCTCATTGCAATGAAGTGCTTCGAAATGAAAGGTAAGATGATGTACGATACATTCGCTGCTGGGCACCGAAATAAGATCAATGCCCAATAAGCCCAGCAGGTGAAAATCGCTACAAGAGAGGCGTGGCCCTTAAGAAAGTTAACCCTTTGACCAATCCTTTCCCTAAGATGTTTACACGATGAAATATGACCGTTAGGAGACTGGGATGAGTATCAGCGCCAGGTGTTGAAAATCAATCATGTCAATGGACATTATAAATAAACTGGAGTCCTATCTATATACTCTCCCACCGCAGCAAAATGTGGCACAAGGTGGGGCTTTATGAGGGGAAAAAAGGGACACCCATCCAAAAATGGCTCCAGCTGACACGACTTTAGTTTGCTAAGCAACCAAAGCAACCACCGCCACGAAAGCGTCAGGACGAGCCCGACCTGTTCCGTTGAGTGCAATGGATCAGTGCTGCCCAGGGGTGCTGTATTCCCCACAACTGAGCCGAGTAATAAAAAGGGAACCCGAAGGTTCCCGATGCACGTAGCCTCAGTAAAACCTCATTAGCTGACGCATTGTACCGGCGCACTCGGTCTCTGACACCCACCATCTCCGACCCATTCGACCAGCAAGTGTCAGTGCCAGCGCCTCGGGCTCTGCCGGGGAACAGATACTACACTTTAATCCATGCTGAAAGGCCAGAAAAACAGGGGTTAAAATGTAGTGTTGCCCGTTCAAAACAGTGTT
>OY735219.1:47264052-47266552 GCA_963457665.1 Thysanoteuthis rhombus | reverse complement strand
AAAAATTTATCGATGAATTTATGGACGCGGAGGTAATAGGCTACGAAAGAACTGATAGTATTTTGGAGCGGATCAATGCTCAATTATCTCCCCTACGTTGTAGTTATTTTTCCAAAGAGCATCATATTGCCATAATTTCATTGTCCACACGATATCTCTATAATTCCCCAATGCATTTCTATGACATTTTGTGGAAGGTTCAACAGTACACTTGAGCAGAACTGATTTGATTTTGGAGTCAATACATTCCCAATTACTCCCTTACTTTGTAGTTATGTGCCAATACTATATAATATCGTCAGCATTTCATGGTTGTTCACACAATATCTCTTGAAGTTCTCAATGAATTACAATTATATTTGGTGAAAGTGAGAAAAATAGGCGAGTAAGAACCGAATAGATTTTGGAGCGGATCCATACATAATTACCCTCCCTGGCAATGGCGTTGGCAGAGGTATGCACTTTCCGACAGCTTCTTAGTTGTTGAAGATTTATATATAACCGACTATAACCACTGAAAAATACGATTCATCTGAATATATTATAACAATACCTCGAACTTTGATTTTAGTAAGCGGATAATTTTTCATTCAAATGAACTGTTTAGGAACAACTGATTTTAAAAACAGTTACCATCTGATGGCATTATCCATGATTATTATAGACGGCTTCCTCTGTATTCACTACATTTATCTTAATCTGACAGAATGGCCTGCAGTTGGCTAACAATTGCTCGACGCCGGGGGTCAGCAGACTACGGTCCGTGGGCTCAGTTTCATCCGGCACACCGACTCCATTGAATACGTAACGTTGCATTCAAAAATTCTTTGTTTTTCACATCTATCTTCAATTGGTGAACAATAACATCCAGTATAAAAAATAGAGAAAAGGCTTCATTTTTGTAAAGTCCTCAAATGATTCAATGTTTTACAGCTAAAAAGGCCAGAATCAATAGATCAACACTTGCAGTCAGTTTTGATCATTGGAACCACAAAATTTGAACCACGATTTGACAATATGTTGTTTCCCCAACCCCTCAAAGCATTTGATAGTTCCCATAGGTTGATAGAACATGGACGTTTATGTGAGTATATATACAAATATAATGAAGAATATTTAAGTAATTGAAACAAGAACGGAAATCTATTGCTGCGTCCAGGTACCACCGAAATAGAAACCGTAGACAAGGGGAACCACTGAAGATGAAACAGCGGATAAGGGGAACTGCTAGAAGGGAAATTATATCCATGAAATCAATTTTCATTCGTAATGTCATGCTTTTGAATGTCGATGAAGTAATTCTATATCTATCACGAGAATTGATTTGAAAAAAATTAATGATTGTTCTTTGATGACGTCAGATGACCGGCAAGCAACAAACCTTCTAATAGAGATGTATGTAAACACATCAAAAAATAAACTGTTTCCATAGTCTTCTAAAATAATTGTTCGATTTTTTATTTGCCTTGGCCCCAAAGATATGAAAACATTTATAATTCAGCCCATCCCGCACAAAGTTTGCCGACTCCTTCACTACGGGAAGCACCCTCAGAAGATACCCAGGCTCAATCGACCATGTTCATTCGTCTTTCTCCCCCTCTTCCCTCTCTCTCTCTCCCTCATCCGTCTCTCCGTCTCTCTCTCTCTCCCTCTCTCTCTTCCCCTCTCTCTCTTATATACACAAGTGCAAGTATCTTATTGCCATTCTTTTTCAGAAGCCCTCAACCAGAACTATCAACATAGGCTTCTTCAGTTTTCCATTTGGTCTGGCTGGTTGTCTGGCTGGCTGGCTTGCTTGCTTGCTCACCCGAGACAGGCACCTGCCGCAGCCATCCGACGCGCCGGCTGGCTGGCTGGCCAGCTATGTATGCATCATGTACACTGGCTGCACCGATGGAGCTAAAGAGTCATAACCTGCACACTTCATCATGTTTAGAAAACATTTTTCTGTTTTCCTAAT
This sequence comes from Thysanoteuthis rhombus, assembly GCA_963457665.1. Lineage (NCBI taxonomy): Eukaryota > Metazoa > Mollusca > Cephalopoda > Oegopsida > Thysanoteuthidae > Thysanoteuthis > Thysanoteuthis major. The sequence goes on along the minus strand of OY735219.1, from coordinate 47,264,592 downwards.
CACCCTCTAAATAGGTTTTTGAAGGGGGTTCAATTTACAATGTTAGTCATTGTTAAATTAATCCCTTAATTTATGCCCGCTTGCTTTTGAAACTTTTCATTGATTTATTTTACTGTCCAACAAAAGGCGAGAGAAGTATCTTATTCGTTGATCACCTCTTCTTTCAATTTCCTAGTTGATCATCCCTAACATGGGATGCATCCCTAAAGACTTCGGCCATGCGATGACTTCTTTTGAGTGTCTAACCAATCTTCTTTTTTTTTCTTTTCCATCTGCAGAATTCAATTGTTTCCCTGAACTATTTTTTTCGAGACGGAAACTGCAAATTAAAGCCGACGAAATTGGCTGGGAAGCAAAGACTGGTCATGAGAGACGATGGAAGATGAACTTCCCGGGGGGACATTTCGGGAAGAGCAAACTTTTTGTCCCCAAAGAAACTGAATAAAACAAAATATCCAAGGTCATTCGGTACACTGCAACGTTTCTCACGTTTGCATCCGTGGCCGTAGGCACAGGTGTCCAAAAATGGACATGTCTTTT
>OY735219.1:47249052-47256552 GCA_963457665.1 Thysanoteuthis rhombus | reverse complement strand
TTGTACACATTGGGATTGAAAGGCAATACTTCATCTTCGCTAAATCCCGGCACATATTTTATCTTCAACACAAAACTGTCAACATAAGTTTCTTCTTAAATCGGTCTATGTATAAATGACGCGTATAGGTCGCACCAAAAGAGATAGCAGGACGAAAATGAATACATTTACTCATTATTGTGAAAAGAAAGAAGATTCTTTTTTCAATTTTCCTTCTCCTAAATAGGTTTTTGTAGGATGGGTCAATTAACAGTGTATGTTCATGTTAAATTGGCCCCTTAGTTTACGTCTGGCAGCAATACCGTTTTTTACTTTTTTTTTTTTTTCAATTCAAACTTTTTAGAGTGATCACTTCCCAACAAGAGGTGAGAGAAGTAATTTATTCATCACCATTTTTTCCAATTTTTCTATTGATCACCCCCAACATGGCATGCAGCCAAATGATATTGGTTTCATGACAGTTTCTATTGAGTGTCTAACCAGACCTGTATTCATATGCTGTCAATTGAGAGACAACGTCAGTAAGCATTAAGTATTTCAGGAGTTCGATATGTGATTGAAGCTATGATATAAAAAATGCTTTACAGATGTTTTGTCTAAAAATCCACTGAATTCGATTTGGTTTTTGTTTTATGATACAAGTATTGTTTTCAAATTGATTTAATGTAGAATATCCTTTTTTGTTCCCGACTATACACCATCAGCAGCAACCTTGTATGTTATGTATATATGAACGTACCGACTCAATGACTCAAAATGTTTGAGGAAATAAAGACTATTGCTTGAATCGATCTTTCTTCCTTCTATGAAGCCGTTTAGCACCTTGTGTACCCCGAACTTTGGGGTAACATCTTGTATGTATGTATCTTTTCTGGCAAGCATTGAAGTCTTTGAAAAATAGGAAGAAGGGGACGAAAAAGTAGACGACAAAAAAAGAAGGAAAAATGAAAGAAAGAAAGAATGAACAAAAGAAAGAAGGAAAGGAAAGGAAAGGAAAGAAGGGAAGGAAAGAAAGAAAGAAAGAAAGAAAGAAAGAAAGAAAGAAAGAAAGAAAGAACATACAAGAGAGAGAGGGGGGAAACAAACAAACAACAAACAGTCAGAAAGAAAAACAGAAATAAATAAATAAACAAGCAACGAAAGAGAGAAAGGTGTATGAATAAAAAAGGAAGAAAGAAAAAAACAGATCGAAAAGCAAACAACAAAAGAAAGCGAGGAAGAAAGAAAAAAAGAGAAACAATTGACAGAAGAAAAATGAATGATGGAATGAAAGACAGATGATCGAAGGAAGCAATAAACAAAAGAAAGAGAGGAAGAGCCAAAGCAAGCAATGAAAGAAAGAAAGATATTACGGGGGAAAAAAAGAACACAGAGCAAAAGAATCAGCTTCAAATGAAAGGAAAAGAAAGAAAGACTGAAGAATGAATGAAGGGATGTGGGTAAGTAAATGACAAATGATATCCAAAAAATGTCGTCTGAGGAAATAAAAATTCAACGACGTTAAAATAATTCTCTCATAAAAATTCGCTGATAAGTTAATAATGAGGAAAAAAAATGATGAAAAAAAAAGGATTTACAATTAGAGTATTTTAATGTCTGACTTGAATCTCGGTTTTTTTTTTTTTTCGAATTGCACTTTTTAGATGATAAACATGGCGTCGGTTCAACATTTTTTTTTCTCAGGAAAGTGAAAAAAGCCTTTTCTTATTATATTCCCGTGATTTAATCTCTAAAAGTCAGACAAAACAAGCAGTAGCTTTTGATGATAACAGATCGGCTTATCGCTAAACCGTATTTAAGTGTTTTAATATGCGAAATACAAATATTATGCCTCAAAAAGAAAAACGAAACCAATTCTGAGCAAGTTTACGTTCTATTTATAATAATATCCATTACTTAGTTGTTTAGACTATGACGAGATTAAAAAGCGTCAAGATATGCCTTAATTCATTTAAATATTTACGATTCGTGATGTCTCAAATACATTTGTGGGAAGAGAACCCGAAAGAAATTACTATTACCGTTACCAACTAAATGAAACAAGTCTGCTCAAATGGCCTAAAGTGCATTCATTGGGGGAACCAGGGTACAGTGGATCTGAAAGAAAATAATTGTGTATATAATCCAATTTTATCAATATATTCCCGTGGAACTCTGTTGCCTGTGAAATATGTTATAGCATCTGGGGTATATGGCGTAGCCCGGGAAAAAAATTTGAATGTAATAACATGTGAAAGAAATTGATATCTATATAGATTTCATAAAAATAAAATGAAAAGAGGTTGGCGCTCCTCGCCAGTGAAATCTTAAAACCGAACAAAAAGTTTTTTTCAGGCGAAATTGTGAATCAATTGGTTCTTTGTTTCCCATGCAAAAGAGTCATTTTAGGAAGGAAATGTAGGTTTTGAGGTGGTTGGTCCTATTTACGACAACAACGTATTTTTATAGACATAATAAGAGAAAATGTTTAAATTTCAGCCCTATACCTCCACTGGTATGACCTAAACGTACTATGCATACACTTTCAGCCAGTCAGGCAAATCCACTTGAAACTTATGTTGATAGTTCTGATTAACGGCTTCTAATTGATCTTTTAATTTCCTTGAAAAATACATAAAATTAATTGACAGGATCAATTCTATTCAAAAAAGTTGGCCAAAGAAAAGGAAGTAGTAGCCATCCACAAGACACAATTACAAAATTCAAAGATCAATTATAAGCATTTAACCAAAACTGTCAACATGTGCAACAATCACTTCAAGAATAAAGACATAACTGTCAAAATCGAAGTATTGTTAGTCATTCAATAGAAACTGTCATGTGACCAACGTCTTTTAGCAGCATGGTGGGCAGGGGATGATTGATTATAAATTAAGGAAAAGGGCTTATCTATGGATAAGTTACTTCTCTTGCCTTTTGTTTAATCACTAGAACTTTCAATATTTTTACGCAAACTAAAGGGTGAACTTAGCATAAACTTGGATTATAAATAGAACACCTACTAAAAACTTATTTGATGGAGGATTTTTCAGAAATTAAAATAATCTTTTTTCCTAGACGAGGAGTAAATGTTTGAAATTTAAGGCCTTTAGTTTCATCGGTGCGACATGTACGCGTGATACCTAGAGATTTACTTAAAAACTGAAGAAACCTATGACGACTGCTTTGCTTGGTGGTTCCTTATTCTATAAAACAAAAGAAAATTGCAGCTGAGAAATCAACGGATTTCCAACCAATAATTGAAATGTAATAGAACCTATAGATATTGTAATAGTCACGTGGGGAGTGCTAACGATTGGTAAATAAAGTTATGAAAGGTCAACTCCTACTGTTGCACTACTATCAAAATATGAATAAAGGAGAATTCTAGGTTGTCCATAACGTAACGTAGTTCACATACAATTAAAACTGATCATGCAACAGAATTACAGGTATGGGAACACTTGAAAACATAAATGTATTTTCAAATTTTCCCTTGAAACCAACTAAAAGAGGAAGCAACAGAAAATAGAATGCCATTAGCAGTAGCATTTGTTGACTTTAAAAAGGCCTTCAATTCAGTGGTTATCCCCAAAGTCACGCAATTATGCCACGAGGTGTAGACCCTGTATTTGTATGAGTACAGCTACATATCTACAGACACAGCTGTTCCTTCATCAGGCTACATAAAGACTCTGGGCCCTTCCAAATAGAAAAGGGAGAGAAATAAGTTGATAGCAGTTCATCCTAACTCCTCACAGCCTGCCTCGAGATGATCTTCCGAAACCTAGAATGGGAACACAAAGAAATCAAGAGAGATGGCGAATACCTAAGTAACCTCAGATTTGCTGACGATATCGTCCTTTTTGCTAAAAACCTGCACGATCTGCAAATAATGATAGACGAATTAGATGAAGCAAGCAAGAAAGTTGGCCTCCACATGAACTTCATCAAAAGGAATGTCATGTACAACAAACATGTTGGAGACGAAGACTCAACGATCAAAATCAGAAATGCAGAGCTAGAGGGAGTAGACCATTACTTCTAGGTACGACGGTGAGTCTCCATGAAGTCACCAAAAGAAAAAATAAAGCTAAGAATAGCACTAGGTTAGCAAGTTTTCGGTAGAGCAAGATCGACTTTCAAGAACAAAAAAATCCCACTAATCTCCAAAACAAGGGTATATAACCAATGTATCCTGCCGATAGTCCCCTATACAGCTGAATAATGAAACCTACCCAAAAGATTGACCCTCAAACTGAAAACCATGCAACGAGCATACGACAGAATGCTCAACCTCATATGGAGCGATCATGAGACAGCACAGTATATCAGAGAATTACTCCTTTAAATTCTTCAGGAATCTATACATATAAATACCAATGTCACAAAATACTTTGGTTTGTATGTTTGTCTGTTCAGGTCTAAGGGTTCTGGTAGAAACGGGAGGAATCAGCTATGAAGAGAAGACACTAGATGCAAGATCCTAAGATATGTTCAAAAATAGGAATATTTTAAGATATTAATCTATCCATAGATAACATGAAAATCCCATCATTTTTACATGGACTACGCTAGTTTCTAAATGAACAAACTGGAAAAGAATTCCAAAGAACTGGTGATGGATTGGATTTGTCTTTAATCCGTATTCTAAACTTTTGTTGCTAATAATCGAATCAATCAAGATTTACGTGTATGCAACGATAGTAATATTGCAAATAAAGATTTTTTTTCATTCTCCCCTTGAACACCCCTTTTCTTAACACGGCGTCCTTGCAGCCTTCCCTGCATTTCCTCGTCATGTGGAACATCTACGAGGCAAATCCAAAAGCACATTTTATTTTTTCCCATATTTTGACATTATCATATTTTTCAATCTGCAAATTGCCTGAAAAGTAAAAGGGACTCAGGTGTTCATAGATTGTCAAGAATGAAGTTCGATCATCTGGTAAAAACAAACTGACTGAAAAATGTCTTGCTGAGTCATTTCCGGATACACACAATATTGCAAAACTTATTTCCCACCTTCTTGTGGGATGGGATACTGAATTGAACGGCCTAAAAAGGAAATGAAGGAAATACCAACAACAACCAGTTGGTGGTGCCGTTGACAGTTGTGGAGGAAAACTGTTCAGTTTTTTTCCCAGCATTCCCTGACAGTTCTGTAACATGCATGATACTTATAGTCCTGTTGCAGATTTTTAAGAAGGGAAAGAAAAGCTCATAAGACTATCATATTAAAAAAGAAAATATATCTGCAGCTGGACAAAATAAACTGACAGATGTTTTGCTGCCAAGGAAAAACATACAAAGGCCTAATAGTTCCACCAATTTCTATTTAGAATAAACTGACAACAAAAGCTAAAAAAGAAAAAAAAGGACGAAACTGAGAAAGACGCAAAGGATATATATATATATATATATATATATATATAGAGAGAGAGAGAGAGAGAGAGATGGACAGACAGACAGAGGGGGAAAGAAATAGAAACAGACAGACAGTGTTATGATTGAAGGGAGATAAATCCTTTCGGTCGGAAGTTGTGATGTTTGACACATACCATTTTCAATATGGCTGTCAGCAACATTGTGACAGCGTCAACATTTTTCTCTTAAATTTGGGGATTTTTTCTCCATTCTTCCTCCTTATCTTTTGATTGCTTTTCGTTTTTTCAGTTTATCAACTGGTAGGGGCTTGTGTGATGCAAGGGTTATGGTTTATTAGCTGAAATGCTTTTGTTGTACATTGCATTCAATTGTTTCGTTATATACGAGGTGCTATGTACAAACTATAATTTTGAAGCAGTAACTTTGACTTCGGGTTTCTGGACAATTGGACTCCTTCAGCTTGTTTATGTTGTTCACACGGCATTCTGACATGTCATGTGAACAGCCGAAATGTTATTTGAATATGTATATAAATATAAAGATATTTAAGGAGGTACTATATTTTGTCCGGCACATGTGTTAACCGGGTTGCAAATCGATCAGTCAAACATCGGATAAATAAAGAAAGAAATGAGCATCGTACAGGACTTGAAGGCAGCCCTTTCCTTAACAGTATGATTAGGAATCTGAGAAAGCCTAAATACTGCTCAATTCTGCGATTGGAGGAATAAATATTTACATATGTGTGTTCCCTATGCCGACTATATATCTATATATATCTATATATATATATATAAACTGTCTATTCTATATATATATAAACTGTCTATTCTACTGATAAACATACTGTTGTCATGGAGAAAACATGCCTATAAACGCAGAATAGAGAAATGAACAAAATGTGTGCTACCTCAAACTCCAAACTTATCAAAGCGACATAATCTCCGACCGGAGCTGCGTAAGATCCTTCACGAGGCTCATATCTCTATTTAATTGTACGGTCTGAATCTGTTTAATCTGCTCCGGTTAACACTGGTACCGGATGAAGTATAGTTCCTCCTCATATATATATATATATATATAATATATATATATATATATATATATATATATATATATATATATATATCATAAAACTGCATTATTCAGGCGGGAAGATTATTCTGCACTCAGGCCTCATCATCCATACTTCCTCTACTGTGGAACCTCTTCCCAATGTTTGTTAACGATGCCAAACCATCATAGACTCACACACTCACACATACCTATACATATATGCTGAATTTGGGCCTGAAATTTCCACTCTGTATTGTTCGATCGATGTGATTAATATTCACCACTGAACACGTTTTTAAGGAGAGAGATTATGTTGATAGATAGTTGTTAGATGAATGCTTCTTTTATGATTGGGCTGCAGATTTATTGGTGTACCAACGTATATAGACGAAATGCTGACCAAAATTTCTTTGGATTTGATTATGGAAAAATGACTTATTCTAGGAAGTAATTTCCTTAGTCTCCTTTGAAGAAGTCCTCCTTAAGCATGATTACAGAGATCTCACAACTGATACTGCACAAAGAAAATAGCGGCAAAAGTCTGTACTCCTCTTGATTTGTGCGTCATGGACTCATATTCGGGGTAGGGACATACCCCTTTTCCCCTGGTTCAGGCCTACTCACGGATGGCACTCTTCTCCATGGACGCAATGCCAATAGTGTATCAGAGTTGTCACGAAGATATATTCTGAATATATTATTTTCTTACCCACTTCCGGAAATATATGCCAATTACCTTTCCCCCATAGGGAAAGTGGTAGCAGATGCCCATGACGAGTGTTGTTACAAATCGTCGGACTTGATTTGTTTATTTAATGCAATTTTGATTTCTCTGGTTTTCATTGAAAATCTCGTTTCAACAAAAATCTTCTACATCGTGTATGATATCGTCGGACGATTTTCCTCGCCTAAATGTTTATTTGATTACAACGATTGTTAACGCACAATTGACGAAAGTGAAATGTCCAGTCCAATCGAGCATATCTCTCTCTCTCTCTCTCTCTCTCTCTCTCTCTCTCTCTCTCTCTCTCTCTCTCTCTCTCTCTCAACTTTACCTATCAGTAGCCTATTGTCCCC
>OY735219.1:47239052-47241552 GCA_963457665.1 Thysanoteuthis rhombus | reverse complement strand
AGCATACTTATGTTAAACAGATGTGGAACAACGGCGAGGTGCACACCCAAAAAGCTGCATCTGGCAAAAGAATGTGAACTTCGTTCAATTCCTAACACCCATCAAGAGAAAAATAATAAACTGAGATTCGTTAATTCGCTTAAAAATTGTAAACGATGCAAATACTGATTGATCTCTCCCACACGCAGGAAATGGATGCAATTTGTTCGACATAATGGTATAATTAGTAGAAAATATGGAAACACAAAAATTAGGAAAAGTGGATTGTATTTATTTCCGTTACATATTCCGAAAGACTGGTTTCTCCTGTTGTTAAACGGCAGATGGGGAAAATGATCAAATTTCCGAATAATAATGTGTGAAGAGAAGTGGGGAGATGACGAGTGGTTATCATTATTATTGTTCTAAATTCTTTTTTTTCACTGGTGAGAAAGGAGAAATGTTTTGGTGTCAAAGTTCAACGAAGACGTGCATTGGGAGTGAAAATGAGAAGGGTTTTATGTGCGTATATGTAGTTGAATTTAGTGACTGTGTTATTGTATAAGTGTATACAGCATATGTAAATCTGTGGTGATATGGATGTGTCGTGTGAGGTGTGGGTCTTCATTCGTATTTGCTGAGTGAATATATGTGTAGGTAATCCAAGATTCTAGAAGAGTGTCAACATATGGACATGTGTATAGTGAACAGAAAGTAAGGATTCAGTTCAGCGTGATAGTTACATTGTAATTTTTCTCTCAAAACTTTGTACTTAAAAACATTCCGATATATCTATTGAGTCTGTATGCCAAACTTGCTTTGGCTGCGACAATGTTCACACTCTAGGCAGTGACAAACGGGTCAAATGTAACAGAAAGACCGTGAATCTAATGATTTCGTGATATTCCTGAACATTACAAATCCCTATATTTACAATCTATAATGCAACGATCAATAAGCTTGTGATTAATAAGTGCTGTAAAAAGCCCGACCCTTGCTGGATGCACCATAGCTGGGGCCTTGTGTCAATAAATTCTATTTTCTGATCATCGCCGTTGTTTTGCTCACTGCTGTAAGTAATTCGGTTCGAGCGAAAACTTGGTCCCGAATTCTGTCTTCATTCACTATGTCAGATTCTAACATCCATTTTTTATTTATTTAAATACTAAGAAATGAAAATATGATCCAACAGAATATATATATACACACACACACTCACACACACACACTCACACACACACACACACACACACACACACACACACACACATATAGATATATTCGGCATATAAGTACATGGATTTAGATTCGCTTTTTACCCCATTATTGCTCGCGCCAGTGTCCACTTTTTGATAGGAATGTTCTAGAACGGCTCGTCATTCAATATCTCTATCGTTCTCCGATCATAACTGCTGTCGCACACGTGATGGCGTTAGGGTGTGCCTCGGTTGACACTAATCGAGCCCAGAAATCAGATCCCCACCAACGACAGGGTCAGCGACGACGATGGCAAAAATCGCATTCATTTTTTTTTTTTATATATTTGATTTAGATTGATATCGAAAACAAGGCAATAGGATTTTCTTCCTCGTTTGTCTCCCTCTATGCCATAAAGTAATCTTGATGGGTAAAAGCAGACTTTCATGAAATCTGAGTGTCTATTTGTTTATTTTTAGTTGTAGTTTTTTGCAAAATGTTTTTAAAAAATGCAATATAAAGAGAACCCCTCCCGGAAAATATTGATGAAATTTCTTCGTTTGAAATTCTCTCCTCAAAACCGCAGAACACAATTTCTCACCCAAAACAACTGGGACCAACCGTTTCTAATTTCGAAATGATAACTTATTAATAACGTATGTCCAGGGTTTTAGAGCTCAAATAAAGAAGTGAAGGAACGCAGGGCTGCCTGCCTTAACAATCCAGTGAGTGGAGCAAGCTGTGAACAGTTGTGCGGTTCGATGTAGGTGTATATTAGATGTAGTTTGATTCAGTAGAAGTCTATAGAATGCATCATTTTGTTCAATTTGAAGGTGCAAATAGATAAACAGAATTTCAGTTGTATAGGGATAGTGAGGGAACACCGTCACCCCTCCCAAACGAAGTAAAGGAGAGTCCCCACCATCCTTCTTAACGAAGTAGGGGTGGGCCATACCCTCACCCTCCATCTGGAAGTATGGCAATGCCGTTCCTAAACGTTCCAACAGTACTACACCATAGCATATATCCGGGGGCTATCCAGTACTAAAACCCAATTTTTCAAGAGACTAAGTGTTGTACTGGTACATTACGATGTGTATGAGTTATGAGTAATGTCAAGAATATCAATGTTTCTACAGTGAAACAGATGAATGTACACACTGAGTTGGATAAAAGACTGTTAATGATATCACAGTTTATTTGTATAAGAATGAAGTGGTAAAAAAATGGATAATGACAGATCATGAAGATATTTGTGTATTTTTTTCATTTCTTAATAAAACATTCAGGAAAAATTCCGACACATACGGACTCTACCTAAGCT
>OY735219.1:47159052-47234052 GCA_963457665.1 Thysanoteuthis rhombus | reverse complement strand
CTTCAGCATGAAACTTCGGGAATGAAAGGGTCAAAATGATTTTAAGCTACTGCTATGGCCAAGTCAGCTGATACTCGAATTGTGAGAGATACAGCTCTTACTATGTATATGATTGAACATGTTTTAGTAATTTTGGATCGTGGAATAAAGGCAGCCTTCAGAACAGCATCTACCAAAGGGGGTTTTCAATGCAGCCTGATCCGATATTTCAGAAGAAAAGACACTTAATATGATGAAGTCTAGGCCTGAAAGATTGGAAACATTAAAATTTGCAAATAGGACCTGTAGCAAATTTTAATTTTCATTATTGAATGTTCTAAAATTGTTCAGATTGTTGAGGTCCTTGTTTGGAAAAGATGTATGTGCATTTACTCCAGTCATGTCTCTCTCAGATCATAATTAATAACGAAATACTGAAAATATCGCTCCCAAAATATCAACTCTGTAAACTTTATAAACATTAATCACGGCTTGGCCCAACAAACGAAGATTCGGATGGTGATTTCACGTCTACTGCGGGTCCACCGATAACCAGCTAGATCATTTTGGAAAAGCAAGTTTTTTTCCACAGTGGCGTCAGGAGAAGGTCTGGCAACCGGAGAGAGCATCGTTTTTCTGGCATTACCTCTTTGTTCTACTCAAGCTTTGCAGTTTGCTTCGGATAGGGAGGTTTCCTGGAAAACCTCAGGTCTCCTTGCCTCCCTGTTGATAGCCCCTATCACCTATCACTTGTAGTTGTTAGATATTTTGCATTTATTTCATCGAATGTAGTTGACTAAATGATGGGGTCTGAACCTGATGATCTTGTCTTGTGGCTTGTAGTTGCAATTTTTGCCAGTAGTCGCAATTTTTCACCTATGCCAGAGGTTGGTATTCGAGCTCCTGTAGAGAAAAGCTGAGATTTCCAATGTTGATCTTCAAGGCAAGCAGGCTTTCTCAACTTTCCCGTTTACCTCCAGCTGGTCTTCTGTTGTATTAAGCTAAGTTTAGTAAATATCAAAGAGATAGAAATACTGTTCTCCGTTCTTTATTGCTTTCTTACACCGTTAAGCTATATCCACAGGTGTTTTCTGTTAAGATATAAAGAAAAGCTACACAGGTGGGTGACTCACAATTATTTTTAGGCGGTAGATTACCAGCCTGTAATTGAAAGGTCATAACTTTATCAAATAACTTCACGAAACAGATATTCTACTCCCAATAACCAATGTTATTCAGCACCAAATATATCGGTCGAATTGTACTCATCCGTGTTAAGTACAACAACCAAGGATAGTCGAACATTACTGATAACAAATTTCTGATTCATGATAAAGGTTATTGTTACCTAACATGGTTTGGATTTCACTGCAGAGTTCATATTTTGGTGTTATTTTACGAGATATGGGACGCGAGTTCAAGTCCTCTCGGAGACTACATTTTCATTTCAGATTGACGTTGCTTAGTCTTGTCTGAGTCTTGATAATCATTGCATGTGGTTCAGTCACACCTTTTTTTCCTCGCCTATATTGCTCTTTTTTTTTTTTACAAAGTTTCGGTCATGTATCCCGCTCAGTCTTTTTCGGGTTGCGAAGAAGGCTGAAGGCTATACAGCCGAAACGTTGTAAAAAAAATGAGCAACATAGACAAGGGGAATGGTATGACTCAACCACATAAAATCATACTGCTTACTTTAACGGTTACAGAGTGTAACGATGTGATCGTTGCGAAAGAAAGCAACATTAAGATAAATGAAAAACTATCAAAAGAGTAATAATAAAAGTATTTCATCTCAGACTTTGGATAACTTAAGACTATTTATGTTGTTGTCACTGTTATCAGCTTAGATCGTATCTGACAGGATTTTTCTTTATTCAAAAGAAATTTCCTCCTCCTCCCATTCACACAAAAGAATGTTCAACCGACTCTGACAAACAATTTATCCATGACTTCTCCGTTTCATATACTTTTAACTTATTCTTTTTGTGTGCATAAAGCGGATCTTTTTGGGTCTGCTCTATGCTTTCTTGACTCTTATATTGATGATAATAAAGAAGCCTCTTTCCTCTCATCTTTTGAACGCTCATGCTTTTATTTTATAATTCGAGTCATTTCCTCTTTTCAATTAACTGTCATGTGGATCATAAAGAGTGACTCATAATAATAAAAGTCACCATACCAACTTTGCAAGGTGTCTCGCCCCTAAAGGTGTGTGTCTAATACCCTGGATGGAACCTGATGGTATTGACGATTGTGAACGTGATATTCTCGGATTTTCTTGACGTTTTCAACGCAAGTTGTGTAAAAGCATACATTACAATTACCACTTGGTATTTTTCAAGCCTAAAATTGGTCAATTTTGGCACTTAACAGTACTATTTGAGTCCGAAATTAAAGATTTGATACTGAAGGAAAACTTGTAAAAGATAACAATCTCTAACATACATAATACGATGCAACATAAATATATGAGTAATAGATAAAAAGAAATATGTTTTTATTCCATTTTCCTTCTAGCTTACTTTGATAATGGATTTCAAGTTATTTGATCATAAAAGACATCTCACAACTATGATATACATATTCATCTCTTTTCGTAGAGTTTGATGGCTAAGTCATTGATGAAGAAACGAATGGCGTGCGCCTTATTTGGAATCACGTACGGAAAAAAAAAACTTGATTTCCCCGGAAAGATGTAATTGGCATATGGGCAGAATATTTGCCTAAACTCTTTCCTGTTGGAAATCTTGGAACCGTCATGGAGACTTGTTCTGGAAATGTTCTCTGGGAATTGTCCAAAGAAAGCAACATTCTCGACAGTATTTGATACAGGTGCTTGTAGGAATTAAACAGCGAACAAGAAATGTTCCGGAAGCTTGTTTTAAATTTGGTTGGATTTCGTGAAGGTTTCTGGTTAGATATTTGTTAAAACATATTCATAGTACCATGGTTCGGTGTTGATTGCAGAAAGTCAATCTTTCACTTCGCTTTTTAAACTTGTTATTTTATCTGATTTTCCCCTACCATCACAGTAGCAAGACGTGCCTCTCCTTCTGTCTTCCCGTTTGTCTGTCCGTCTGTCTCTCCAACCAATATCTCCAAAAGTTCTCTATCAATTTTCATGAAATTTAGTGGAAGGGTAGTTCATGGACTAGGTGATTAATCTTTTAGGCAGATCCAGGGATTTGTTTTCGATTGACAAATATTCTTATTATTCTGCTGAAAAAGGATAGCTATTAGAAGGCTTAACTTGAATTTCAGGGAGAGTAACACATTATGTGTACATTTAAAGTTGTCTCCCTTGTTTTTAGATATCTTATTTTCATTCAGTATTTATTTTGTGTATGGCATTGGCAGAGGTGTGCGTTTTCTGGCTGCTTTCCACTTTATACTTGCATTTATTGCTATCAATTCCCTAAATATAAAGAGAGAGAGAGAGAGAGAGAGAGAGAGAGAAGACAAAAACAAGAGAAATCCGTACCCTTTTTGCAAAAGAACCTAATCTTCGTGGAATGTGAATTCCCGCCTCATTTCAGACGCCATTTTTATCAAACTGAATCTCGCCGACACTAACTCGTAACTCCTTAATGGATTATATCAATTCGCCTGATATTTTCAAGTGTTTGGAGACTATGCCGAGAATTCTCGCCCCCAAAACTTCTTTCGGTGCAAAAATTCGATGTTAGTTTCGCGTGTCCCTACGTTTCAAGTGATAAATAAAAATCTTCGTCTACGTCATGGGGTTACATTTCATTTTTTTCTCTTACAGAGTCAACATCTGCATGGTATAATTCACAAGTACGAATAGCCGCACCCTCTCCAAAGTAACTCTTTTTTAATCAATTCTCTTGGCAAAGATCTCATAAATAAAGTGAGTTTTTTTCAATGGTAATACTGTTTTCGGCTATTTTCCATTAGCTTAGTATAGTGAAGCCGCTCAAAAAAAATGATTTCACAATTTCCTCACTATTATATATTGGGATAATCCCCTGCGTTTTATTTCCGTCATTGCGAACTTGAAATACAAATTTTGTTCCTAATTGAAACAATTACAATTTTCAAATTCAAACCCCCTTAAGGGATTAATTTGACCTCTAAACTAATTTGATAGCACAACTGTTTCAATTATTTTAAATAGATTAATCAAAATTCTTATAATTCTTTATCCAGAAGTATTTTTTGTAAGAGGGAACCATCTTACTTATCAATACTTAATAGTAAGTGATCTAAATAGAAAACCGTTTTCCCTTGCTATTCGAAAGTAAAGCATTTCCATAAAAAGCTTTCATAAGCTGAAATAGCATAAAGTGAAGAAGCACACCGTTGAATTTTTATGGGGAAAAATTTCGAGCTTTCCCAGACCACCATAATTCTGATGATGGTACGTTGTCATTGATGGTTAAGTGGTGAGAGCTAAAGGATATGGGGTGTGGGAGAGAGAAGGATATGGCACACGCTGCCTCTATATCGACTCACTGCAAAAAAAAAATGTTAAAATCAACATTCTCTTTTCACCTTATTTCATAAAAACAAAAAACTGGCTTACAGCAAAATTTTGTATAGCTTTATATGTATCCCCCGTTTTACAAAATTTCGCTTTACAAAAGTTCGCTTTTTACGCTATTGCTTACAAAAGGATTCCGAGCAACGCACTACCCTGTGTCAGATGCTATTTTGTGAGTCAGTGTTTTCTCAATAAAATTGGTTTTAATCAATAAGTGTCAGTTTTCAATTATATTTATGATAAATATGCCATATAAATCTCAGCTTATAATATCAGTTTTTTTTTAATATTTACCATAACTTATTTGATATATATATATATATATATATATATATATATATATATATATATATATATATATATATATATATATATATATATATAGTTATTGATTTCTTAGATGAATGAAGACTGTGATGGGTCGTAAGAAAGATGCAATCCAAAAAGAAAAATAAGATACTGGGAAGTTATCCTGTGAGAGGAACATAGCATTGGAATAGTTTTGTGTTGTTTTGTAGTTTTTTTAGTTGTACAGGTCACAGTCGAGAAGCTTCAATCTAAAGTGTATATTCATGCAAGACTATTCTCCTCCATAATCTGACCATTTCCCATCTTTTCAAGAAAAGTGTTCTAAAACATTCAAATTAACGAAATGCCTCTCAGCCTCTCCAGATATTAATCCAATAGAAAACTTATGGTTGATCATTGAGATGTATGTGAGAATGGAAAACAATTTTCATACAAAGAAGATTTCTGGGAAGCAATAAAAACTACTGCAAGTAATGTTAAAGCTGAAAGAGAAGAAAAGTTAACCAAATCAATGGTGGAAAGAGAATGTCAAGGCTCGTATATTAACAAGTAAAATAATAAAATAATGATTCATTCTGGTATATGGAATATTGTGCTAATCAAAATTTGTTTCTATGGTCTATATGTGATGAATTTATTAATAAATAAGAATTATATTGCAATGAGTTTATTTGCATAATAAAACCTGACGCCCACATATCAGCTTATTATCAATGTTTTCAATATGGATTGATATTATAAGCTGAAACTCACATGATGTATAGCTCATATGAGTATATCTTGAAATCTTATCAACATTGATCGGTTAATATCAATTTTATAGTAAAATATTTGATTTACATAATCAAATCTGACAAGGTGTACTTTCGAAAAGTGGGTAAACCTGTGTCATATCATATGTGTGTGTGTGTGTGTGCGTGTGAGTACACAATTTTGTGTGTCTGTATGTGAATCTATGTGAATTGGTAGCATTTTCCACACTGTATTTCCGTTCCTGATCTCCTCCCAAGTCCCGTCAATGTCAATATAATCAGTGTCTACGCAGGGGCTAGTTTTGCTCATTAATTCCAACCCAAGGAGTTGATCCGTCATTTGAGGCTGGTGCCCCACAGTCAAAACCACTAATTACCCCCAAGGCAGGATATCAAAGAAATATACACCTGCCCCGCCCCTAGGCGCACATATTAGAAACCACAAAACAAAACTGTCGCCCAAATTGTGAACACCGGTTTCTTCAGTTTCTGAGTTGGTCTGGCTGCCCGGCTATGTATGTATCATGTGTAATGGTTGCAGCAATGGAGATAGAGGGCTGAATATTTCAATATTTATTCCTAATTGCGTCTAGAACAAAAACAATTCTTTTTTGTCTTTTTTTTTTTTCTGAACCCATCCTCTCCCAAAATCAGGTTTATAGCATAGGGCTTAGTTTGCAATGTAAGTCTATGCCTAATTGATCCCTCACTTAGCCTCCAGCAGCATTCACGGATGTTTTTGGAACATCCAGACTTTTTTTAGTGAGGACTGGCCAAACAATAGGCGACAGAGGTAATTTATTCGGTGATCACCACTGTTTTTTTTTAATTTCTTTTAATTGATCACCCCAACACGTCATGCAGCGGAAAGATGTTGGTCACATGACAGTTTCTATTGAGTGACTAATCAGACCTATATGTATATGTCTATGTATGAATTGCTGATATGTGTAAGCAAATCAAGACATAGCGCGTATATATATATATATATATATATATATATACTTATATATTTATATACAACCAAATAAAATCAAAATGTGCAACATTTGTTATTTTGTCGAACTATTCCATTATTCTGTCGGATTATATATCCATTTATTTGTCATGTGTGTGTGTGTGTGTGTGTGTGTGTGTGTGTTATTAGGAAATGGATATCTGATTGACAGAATGATTGCAAATTTCATTTCATTATATTAAAACTCTTATTCAAAATGATCACCCGATATTATGCTGTGAATGTATCATTTGGCCTTGACAACGTAAATAGAATGAATAATGCTAACATGAAATGAATGAAAGTGCTAATATGCGTAACCAAATCAATATATATGTAATACAAATCAAGAATGCCATTTGATATAATATCTGATGTATGATGGGTTTATCTCATAAAGTGCTCGATACATTCAACTCAAGTTGATTTAGAGTAGAGCTTGAAATACAATGGAGTAAGGATTCGCTACACAAATATTTTCATGTTTTTATCCTGTTTGGGACTCTTCGGGCGAATGATTTGGTTTATCTTAGATTCCTATCTTGGACTGGGGGGGGCTATTTTTGTAGGTGGTTAGATTTTCCGCTTGTTCTATTTATATGTTTTTACTCAGTGGTTGGCTATTGCTTGCTGTATTTTTTGTTTTATTCAAGGGAATGTTATGTCTGTTGGCGGTTGAATTGCAAACCAGGTGGGTATGGTGTGGATGTTTTCGTTATCAGGTTTTTTGTGGTATGCTTCCTCTCTGAGAGTATTTTTTCTCACTCAGAACTGTTTCACAATGTTAGAGTTCCCTTTTTATTTGACATAAGTTGTTAAATTGATTTTTTGGGCTTAGTCTGTTTCAAAATGTCTAAGATAAGTATAGTGATTGGATTGTTATTTAAGGTAGCTATGTGAATAAGATATCTATGGTGATTATTTTTAGCATATATTTATGGTTTATGTTTGCTCGTGGAAATTTTGAACGGTGTCAGCATTTCAACGCTATTTTGTTTTTTTGTATTTGATAGTCCTGTTTCTTATTTGTTTTTTCTATTGGCAAAATGAGGATTTCGAATTTCCCAGGTAGCATGGGATTTCAATATTTTGGCATATGTACATTTGTTTTAATATCTTCCATTTTACTGTAGGTCTGAGATTGCTATCAATCAGTCTCCAATTATAAGTCGTCAGTGATGTTCTATTTTCATATTTTTCGTTTGTAAAAAATGATATATGGTCGGTTAATCTGATTTTGAAGGGTGTTTTCGACATTCCTATATAATATTTCACTTTTAAGGGTTTCTCTTGGGTTAATATTTTGGCTTGGTATACAATATTCGATTTGAGACATTTGTTTTGCAAAGGGAATCTGTTTTTGTTTGTACAGTTGTAATCTAGTTTGTTTATGCTTTCTTCATTATTATTGATTCTAATTACTTTATTGTTTTGCTTTGTAATGAGTTTTTCCTTAGTTAGTATTTACTTGTAAGTTGAATTATGGTGTACATTTAACTTTTTTAACATATTTAAAGCTCGCTTCTGTGATCCAATACAGAAAAACGTAGCAAAAACTAAGAAAAAAAGAGGTAGGAAAATCATCTGGTATGCAGATAGGGTAACTGCTTCAACGTAGCGTTGCTCTCACCACCGAGCTGGACAGCCACCGGAATCGCAAAGGCCAAAATAACTATTTTTGATCCGAATTTCCATTTCGCTTTTTCTTGGTCTATATCTGCTCTATTTGTTTTCTTCAATGCTACAATTATGTTATTACAAAATGGATACATGATCCGACAAAATTATTACGAATTGCGTTTATTTATGTTGTTTAGGCCAAGTGATACATCCACTGTGTAATAACAGGAGATTTCAAATAAAAGTTTCAATATGATATAACGCAATTCAAATTCATAATCATTCATATATATTTCTGCGGGTGGGATATTGAAAACGGAATGCCGAATACAAACGTCTGAGGAATCTATTAATGGAATTGCTCATTTAGGTGTTACTACCAACTAGAATTTTGTTTGGTCTGGTCTCAGCTATATTTGTACTCAAGGCTGTTTTATTTCATTAGGTAATGTAGAAGAAATCATAATATTGATTGAAGTGACATGGTATACGATGTACAAATTTAGGTAAGAAAATGATGATCTTTGAATAAATTGTCAATTTTTCGGTTGAATATGTCGGTAGAAAATCGATTTGACGAGTTTGTTCTGTGTATCTAGTATTCTTAAAGATGATATCGTAATTGGGTTTGTATGCAGTCCGACATTAAAACCAACACAACAGTTTTGATATTCACATATGTGAGCACTCAATAGAAGTGACCCGAAAAACGAATCACATCTTGTTGATCCCATTCTGGGGAAAAACCAACGTAAGTAAGCCCTACGTTTCAAAAAAATTAAATGATGTGTAGTATGGAATAACAGCTGCATGCAATACATTATGATAATACTCTTTATGAAATAACAAACTGCATCTTATGACATGGTCGAAATATAAATAATCTATTTCATAAATATTCTGTCAGATTATAAATCCATCTCTTGATAAATAATTATCCGTGTTAGGAGCATCAAGTGCAGATATAAACGGTGAATGAACAAAATGAGAAGAATGGAGACGCAGCGGTTATTTGGCCCTTCACTTTTTCGTCGGACTGTTTAGCTCAATGGGTAAGAGCGACGCTCCGTTGGGGTGGCTACTTTTATATATATCATAAATATATCAAATTCGTATTAATATTTATCTAAAATGAACGAAAGATATGGGCATTATTTCTCGAGTTTCTTTCATTGTTTGGGCTGATACATTCTTCGGCCTTTCGCAAGTGCATGATTCATCCTATTTCAGCATCGACATTTAATGGGCCTCGGATTGTACGACATGAGACCTAATAGGAAAGGGTTGCGACTATCAATTCATTCATAAACGATGCAGTTATGTCGCACGAGGCCTCACCATCGATATTTGATGAACATAGTTTAGTGAGGCACAAGGCCAAATAAGAAAAGGTTCCAACTGTCGACATTTACTGGATTTAACCCCCTATTGAATAAGACGGAGGAGGAGGGAGTTTCGACAGTCAAACTTTCCAGACATGTGTGTCAAATAATATTAGTCTGAACACCTCGTTGAATATGGCTGATAACTCATATCATAATCTCAGGTGAAATAAAGAGCCGTTCTAACAAACACAATGAAACCAAAAGACAGAACAAAGCAAAAAAAAAACACTAAGAAAGAAAAGATGAACGCCTACTTTATTCTCAGATTCCTGAGACGAAGACAAGAAGCTGAAATAGGAACGCGACGGATTGAATGTGTGTTTTGGTAGGAGATTGTCAGTCATTTCTGTCACGCACCACTTCTTCTTCATATCTTATGTCATAATCTGAACTCTCCTCCCGGCCCTACCCAAGACCGATTCTCCCCTATCCCTGTCTGGCCTTCGAAGACAATATATTTGTCAGAGATATTTTTTAAATAACAGCATGTCGGCAGGGCAGACACTGAACGCACAAAAAAACGCAGCAGGGAATTTATCACACCTAGCTAATCCAATTTTGCAATTTTGATTAGATCTAACTAACCGAATAGCCCTACTACGAGTCAGTGTTTTGGTTAGTTTGAAATGAAATTCAAATTTCATTTTCTTATTTCAATAAATCAGCATAAAGTTAAGTACAAATTTTTGCAATATAGAATGTTTGTTGTGTGGATGATAGGTAATCCGACAAAAAGGTGGTAGTAATCTAACAATTTGGAAGTGATAGATTTGAGAAGAAAATGTCTTTCATCTTAGAATTTCTTTATCATATTAGTAAGGCTTATAAACCTCAATGCGTTTCATCGTGTTCCAATCGGAGTTTTCAGAAGTTCTGTTGCGATGCGGAAACAACAGTTGCAAATTCAGTTTCTCATATGTCCAGTTTAGAATGTTAACCGAACATGTGAGAAACTGCTTTTGCAACTGTTTCTTTGCATCACAAAAGATTTCTGAAGATACCGATTGGAACACAACGAAATGCATCGAGCATTATAAGTCATGTCTTCATGATAATGTGATGTAATACACCTTTTTCTCGAATATCTTTCTTCCACATAGCATAAACTTTACTTTGCAATATGAAATATAAATACTTATAGACAATGAATATGAAGATTATGGAGTAAAATCTAGATATTTGTTTGACGTACCATCTGTCCACTAATTACCAATTTCTAAAATACAAAATTAAATTTGACAAAAAGGTTGCCGACGGAACGTCCGTTCATGTTGACGAAACGTTCGTCTGCAAAATCTCCGAACTCGATTTCACCCTCTATCAGCAACAGCCATCGCAGCAGGTATATCATCATCATCATCATCATTATTATCAGTCTTTTATCGTCCGTCGTTGGACATGAACCTTCCCAAGGATCCACCACATTTCTCTATCAAAGGCATTGCAGAGCCAGTATTTTCTGAATTCGTCTAGCTCGACTCTCCATCTGCCGGCCTCGGTTTCGCATGTGATCTCTGGGGATCCATGTAGTAAGTCTTGATGTCTATCGGTTATCTTTCATTCTTGCAACCTGACCGACCCATTGCTATTTAAGTTTTCTTATAGATTCAAAGATGTCTCGGACTCCCGTTTTTTTTCATGATATACTGTGTTGTCTAGTGATCTCTCCATGTAAGGTTGAGCATGATTCTCTCATGAGCGTGTTACATGCTTCTCAGTTTGTGGGTCTATCTCTGGGTTAGGTTCCAAGTTTCAGCTCCATAAGTGACTATTGGGAGGATGCATTGGTTGTGTACTGTTCTTTTTAGGATTATTGGGATTGTCGTATTTTTGAAGGTTGGACTTGCTCTGACAAAGGCTTGCCATCCTAGAATGATTTTTCGCTTGATTTCATCTTTTGTGGGTTTCATACAGATTCGTTGTCCCAGGTAAATGTAGTGGCTACTTTCCCCAGTTTTGCATCTTCGATTTTGATAGTTATATTCTTATTCTCAAAGTGGTTGTTGCACATGATTTTCGTTTTACTGAAGTTCATGTGTAGGCTGAGTTTCTTGCTTTATTCGTTTAGTTCATCTAGTATTAATTGGAGGTTGCGTAGGTTCTCTGCAAAAAGGGTGGTGTCCTCTGCAAATATGAGGTTGCTCTGATATTCACCGTCTATTTTGATTCCTGTATTTCCCTCCAGGCTTCAGAAGATAATCTCGAAGCAGGCTGTGAAAAGTTTTGATGAGCTTGTATTGCCTTGCCTTACTCCCTCTTGGAGCTGGAAGTCTTCAGAGTTCTTATGTAGCCTAATAAAGGAGTTGCTGTAATTGTATTGTGTTGTAGCACTTTGACGTTTACAAGGTCTACACCTTGTAGATTGATGGCCTTCATGACAATGGGAATTTCTACAGAGTTGAATGCCTTCTTGAAGTCTATAAATACTACAGCAAGTGACATTGTGTATTCTGCTGCTTTCTCTTCAAGCTGATTTATTGAAAGGAGATGGTCCATGGTCGAGTAGATTCTCCTAAATCCAGCCTGTTCCCGTGATTGGTTCTGTTCTAGTGTTTTAGTGATCCGGTTGGTGATGATTTTGGGGAAAAGTTTTTAAAAGCAGTTGAGTAGGCTTATAGGTCTGTAGTTATTGAGGTCTTTAGTGTTTCCTTTTTTATGTAGAAGCATTATGATTGCTGTGTTCCAGTCTTTCGGGACTTTACTCTGATTTTTTAGTTTTTTGTCGATGCTCTTACCAGCTTTTTTGAGTAGATCGATGGTGATTTTATCTGGTGTGGAGGCTTTTCCTTCTTTTGTTTGTTTGATGGCTTGTTTTACCTCCCATGGTGTAACTTCTGGGAAGTCCTCGAACTAATTATCTGCATCTTGCATATCTTGGTCGATGTTTTGCTGCCCGTGTCTTGAAGAGTAAAGTTCTTGGTAGAATTCTTGTGTAGAGTTCGACAATCCTGTCTCTGTCAGTTGTTATGTCTCCGTTTTCTTCGAGTATGCTAGTTATCTGTTCCTGTCCTATACTGAGAGCTTTGTTCATTGTTTTAAAGCCCCGATGTTTTTCGAGAGTGCTTTTGATGATTGCTGTCGTGTATCTTCTTTTGTCTTCTCTCAGTTTCTTTCTGATTGTTTTGTTTAGTTCGTTCTCCACAATTTTTCCCCTTGTTGTTGTCGGTGGTTTGAGGTTTCTGTGTTTTCAATGCATTTCCTGGCTTTGTCTGAGATTTTGCTTATGATCTGTGTGTTTCTTGGTTTAAACACAGTAGCAGCTTCTCTTAAAAAAGTTGTTATTTTGCTGTGGAGTTCGTTGATGTTGGTGTCGTTTTTATCAGTAAGGATTTTATATGTTTTTCCATTCTGGATTGAAAGGTTGGGTGAGTTTATTTGGTACCTTTGGTGGTTGAAGTTTGGTATGGAACATTTTTCTGCTGTCTTCATTGGTATTTACTTGCATCTTACATCTTACCATTCAATGGTCGCTCCTTATGTTTATTTGGTTTAGAGTTTGAATCTTTGATGGTGTCGCTTTTGTCGTTTTTTGTTTCATGGTTGGGGCTCTTCCAAGTCCATTTCCTATCTTAACTCCATTATAATATGGATTCGTCCACTTTTCTGGACCAGGCACAAACCAGGAAGAGTCTTAGAAAAAAAGAGTAAAATACTCTGAAATTTTCTGACCTGGACCGACGACTACACCCTGGTTCTTTTGAACAAAGACAAAATATTCTGTCGAGTTGTGGGCGTAGCTGTTCCACTGCGCCACTGGATGAAGCTCTCATGGAACAAAAAACTTGAGAAAAAATCCCCACACCTCACCTGATAATTCAAGGAACTGAAGGAGAGTATCGGATCTATAATAAGTGAAAGACTGGGGAGAATAACGGATTTGAAAAGGGTTGAGGGTGTCTACACCACGGCAGTGTCGAGGCCAGAATGAGTACTGATGAAAATGTTACTTGATTTTAAGTGTAACATGCAGATTCAGAAGAAAGAAAATTGTGGTCACATCCATTGACTATACATATAAATAGAAGTGTCACAAAATCTGTTGGTATGTTGGCATGTATGTTTGTCAGTTCAGTTGTAAGAGTCGAGATGAAAACGGGATCAGCTTTAAAGAGAGAAAGATAGTAAATATATATGACTGACTGCTAAAGCTTTGTGTTAGTGCAGCGGCTATATATATATATATATATATATATATATATATATATATATATATATATAAGGATGTTCAAAAAAAGAAATTACTTAAAGTATCAATCTGTCCATATGTAACATAAAATCCCGTCATTTTTGACAGGCACTACTCTAGTAATAGTATAATACACATGTTTTATCTAAATCTCTTCAGAGTCGGCATTTACTAATACCCTCTAGATCCTTCTTATAGCTTTGTTCTAGGTCGCCATTAATAGTGATTCAGTTTCTCTCTTATTGTCCTCTTTGTAATAATGTTCATGTGATTTTCTTACTATTTCGATCTATTTGATGTATAGAGAAGTATTAGGTAACGTGCATTGACAAAGGAAGAGGTGAGAGTTTATGTTAAAAAAGAAATATAAATGTTTTTTTTTCTTATCATTAGATCTAGGACTGATATACCTTTGTAAAATTCAAGTAATGAATAACGACCATGAATGTATACCAGTTTCCATCGGAGCAAAATGGCCGCAGAGTACACAGAACAAATAAAGAGAAAAATAGTCACAAATATTTCAACATCATGGCGCCCATGTATAACATCCCAAGATATCCTTCTTTTTTCCTCTACTTCTTTTTCTCTTTCATTATTGTTGACTTTTCGCTATTATTGAGCTTTACCTAAATTGTTGTTGTGATAAAACACAACTAAACTCAGGGTGGATTCCCTTCGGCAGAGAGTTAATAAATCTTGAGCGCTGATTGGAATAAAGAATAAGTTCCTGGTGAGAATCGAACTCACGAACCTCTATGTCGGAGGGTGACTCGCTTAACGCTAGACTGCTCTTACCACTAACCTACTGGAACTCAGAAACGACTGAAAGCTCAAATCAAACCCTTAAACTCACCCTTTACACTGATCCTTTCTGTGCCCTGTCTGTTATTAACTGGTTGTTCTGTATCTCTAATACAATTTTATTTTTCATTCTTTCATTTTTTTTAACCTGATGAAGTGTTACATATCATTATTAACAACTTTTTGCTACTAGTTACGTTCACCTGAATTGTTGTTGCTTTTTATCGTAACTAAACAAAGACTGGTTTCCTTTCAGCAGTGAGTAAATAAGTCAACAGCGAAGATCGCTTTTCTTTTTCTTTTTTTTTTGTTCGACTGTGTCATGTTTCATCC
The DNA here is from genome assembly GCA_963457665.1 of Thysanoteuthis rhombus. Taxonomy (NCBI): domain Eukaryota; kingdom Metazoa; phylum Mollusca; class Cephalopoda; order Oegopsida; family Thysanoteuthidae; genus Thysanoteuthis; species Thysanoteuthis major. The sequence goes on along the minus strand of OY735219.1, from coordinate 47,219,183 downwards.
GTCTCTACTCTTGTCTATTAATCTGTCGTGTTTCTTTCATTTTAGCATAAACCTTTTCATAACCATTACATTCATTGCAATCAAATTTAGTTTTATCATCATCAATGGTCCCAATTTCGCATGTGATCTTTGGGGGAGCCATGTATTGAGTCGTGATGTCCGGCAGTTGTCTACCATTCTCTCACAATGACCAGCCCATCTCCATTTAAGATTTCAAATGGATTCTATTATATCTCAGATCTCCAATATATAGAGCTGCCCAATGCTCACCATGCGATTTTGAGCACGGATCTCTCTTGTGCATATTGCATGATTCTCTATCGGAGGGTCAGTCTTTTAATCCTAATCCTATTATAATTATTATATTCAATGTTGATATAATTATTGTTATCACCACCAATATCGACATAATCATTATCATTATCATAGACTACTATCCTTTCTCCTTCTCCTTTTTTCCTCATTCTTTTTTGTTTTCTCTTTCATCTTTCTCTTCATTTTCTTCTTTTTCTGTTTTGTTTTCTTGTTATTGTTTCCCATTTTTCCTCTTCTTATAGTTTTCTTTTTTCCTCGCTGTTTTATCTTTCCTGTTTCTTTTCTCCAGGCCACATTGTCTCGTCTCCTGTAATGGGGCTCGTCTCTTGGCAGGGTCAGATGGCCGGTCAGATCACTGTACGCAATTTATTCAATTGTGTCCTGGCGCGCCATGCATCAGGTCTGATTGACCAACACAAACCCCCAAAACGAAATTGTTTCATTACGTTTAATTCTTCTCCATGGTCAAAAGAATCAACAGCAACAACAATAATGATAACAACAGGAAAGAAAGAATGAAACATTACGTTTGTAGTCTACTACTACTACTACTACTACTACTACTACCACTACAAATAATAATAATAATAAAAATAATAATAATAATAATAGTAATAATGATAATAATAATAATAATGATAATAATAGTAATAATAATAATAATAATAATAATAATAATAATAATAATAATAATAATAATTGTAGTAATAATAATAAAATCTCATTTAGCATTATTTATGTTCTTTTATTTTAAACTTACTTTAGAAATACAATCACATTCCGGATTCATACCATAAGATTGTCTAAATTGCGTCGGTGTTGGCGATTGTGATGAAACTGGAAACAAGGAATTTGACAAGACCTGATGTCTTTCATTTTCCTGCGATAATCATTAGGGGTCACTTGGTGTGAACCTATGACTACATTGAATAATAATCATAAAATACTTCGAGATTTTGACATTCAGTCCAACAACCCCAACCAAATAAGACTCTATGTCTGATCACACATCAGAACAGTTGAGTTGAGACTTTTTTTTAACTTTTCGAATTAAATCACCTATCCAAGTAGTATTAGCCTCTTTACACAAATAACAGGTACATCCTAGTAATAATAATGAAGACCAATCGGGGGGGGGGGCTATTCTTGAAGAAGAAAAAGGTAAAATAATCATTGACTTTAATATTCGAGTGGATCATTTGATCCAATCTTGGATTTAGTTATTGTAGATGAAGAACAAGCCTGGGTGCTGCAGGGCCAAACTTCCCTTCTTCTTCTATTCCGAGTGAAAATGATTAGAGCAGCTTTTTGCATGGTATATATGATAAATAAAACATCATATAATATATTTTCAGTATAGACGATTATTAGAATGAAATATTCCCTCACCTATCCGTAAGATACATTTTGTATGTATTTGCAATACCCGTTTAGCTCAGTCGGTACAGCATCAACCTATCAATCAGTTTGTCGTGATTTCAAATCACTGTATGGGACTGTTGATTTTTACTCTCTTATATTTTGTTCTTGTAATGGCAGAGAAACAAAAAATGTTCCGTCAGATCGTTTAAGTGGCTGTTTCGCTTGATCTCGAGGTAAAACGAAAGGATTGAATAATGATAAGACCTTGCTTGACAACAACAGTCGTGCCCATAATAACTTCCGTACTGGGAACAGCATGGAAGATTCTAAAAACGTGATTAGAGGATTTGAAGATTCGAGGAAAAGACGATGCCCATATTGGGATCAGTGGGAACATTGAAGAAGGTGCTTGAGATTCGTGAGCACGCGTGTCCACTGTCACTAAGGCTTGGACCCAAAAAGATATATTTGGGGGAGGATTGGGAACAAAAAGATATATTCGAATGTTGGTAAACAAGTAAAGGACTAGAGAGTTCCTAAGCCGTGACTCCTCCCAAGATAGCATTGCTCATAGTGACTCCTTGATCTCGACCCTCTCTACAAATAAGGTTCCAAATTTCAACCCTCTCACCTTTGTTGTGAAAAGCCTGATCCAGGGGAGGGCAAATTCCCCGTTAGCAACCTCAGCGGATGCTCATGTTTGTGAGGTTTTCACTCTTGAGCAAAACTGTTGCAAATAGTTGAAGGTTGCACTTGGTTCTCAGATGAAAGTCTATAAGAAATTAGAAATTCCTTCCTTAGATTACTTTCCAGTCTGCTTGAGATCTTCGTGTATGGATGAACATAATGCATTGCGCCCTTTGGGATACATTTTTCGTGCTCAAATGCATTCAGGGCTAAAAGACAACTATGGTTAATGTTCCTTTTTTTCATCTCCTGCCCGAATTTGTTGTGTGGCTACAGTAGAGTAAAGATTTAATAATTTTGTTTAATAAATCCTACTTGTGATTTTACGAGTTACATCTAAGGATCTATATAATAATCAAGAAACGATATAATACCGAAGAGTCTCTTATTTATTTACCCAAGTTTCGTTGGTTATTTTTGGTGTCTCTCGATGTCCCTCGCGGTTTTGTTTGAAAGCCTTTAATGGGGACCGACTGAACAGTCTATTGTTGTTGCTTTTAAACAAACCCTATAGCAACATATTCTCCGAAATCTGTTACCTTAGATAAGTAAGACTCGTGACTGGCGTCTTACTGTGACTGTATTGAGACATTCTCTTTCTGTTTATTGTTCCGATTTAAGAACAGGTGATCCCATAGGCTTACGGACAGGTCATGCCTCGGCGAAATAAGAGTTACTCCAGACAAATAAGCGGACACTTTTTACCTGGGGCATACAGGAATTTTGTAGGTGTTAATTAAAGTTACCACGTGCTCCTGATACATAGTTGGGTTTTCAGTGCAAAAATCTGAAAGACCGGCCAGTGCCGGGTGGAGAGAACAAGAAAGAGAAAATCTGGATTGTATTCCCCATCGGAGATTAACTGCTGGAATCTGTCGTAAACATAATCATCTAAATACAAATCTCACGTAGGGTTATTGACGACACGCCCATGACAGAAACATACCACCATATGCCGTAAATTATCGTTATTACGGCAATCTCTGGGATTCAAGTGCCGTAATAACGAATTAGCCGGTATAGCGGGTGGATTTTATACGAAGTGTGTTAGTGAGAAAGAAGAACAAACAAAAACCATATTTCATTACCCTTTTTCAGTCTATTACCTCATATACGGGTTAGAGGTCTGCAAATAAAATGAATGAACCAAAAAGTAATTATGCTAACGATATACATGGTGGTATGTAATTAATACTTTGTTCGACGGATCAGTAAATTCACCGAAAATAACTTGGAAAACATTTAATGCAAAAATAATGGAAAAGTATGTATAAAAAGGTTAATGGGAGCAATTAACTTAGATGGCATTCTTTTAAAGGTTTGCTAATTTTAGTTTTTTTCAATAATGTACTAAAATCCTCATGTGCTTATGCTGCAAACTAATTTCAAAGTAACTAAAAAAAAATATTGAGGAACCGCTCAAACTCCTCGTTACAACGGAGATATAATTCTACCAAATTCATTACGGCTTCCAGTAATATATATATATATATATATATATATATATATATATATATATATATATATATATATATATATATATATATATATATATATGTATAAATATGTGTATATATATATATATATATAAAGGTAAGAAAACCCTCAATGGAGTATGATGAAGTCCTAGATTCTATTGATATGCATATATATATATATGTATGTGTGTGTGTGTGTGTGTGTGTGTGTGTGTGTGTGTGTGTGTGTGTTGCATATATATCTACATATATAGTCTAGAATGCATTACAGTTTTAAACACTAAACATATGAAAAAGATTTGTCATTTCAGTCAATTATTTCTCAATATCTGTTAATGTAATTTATGTATTTCTTTCAGTGGGTTTTATGTTATCCAGAAAATTTGATATTATTGGTATTATGTGTGAATTTTTCTCGTGGGGGTCATCACTTATTCGAAGTCTGTCGTTGGACAGAGATCTTCTTCAAGTGAATATCTGATATGCTGGGCGATGAAATAACTCTATCACGCTAGGTCATGGTGTGCTGACGAGATGCGAAAGAAATATATTCATGACTTTCCATTAGTGCGGAGTAAACGCAAACTGTCTCAGTCGGGATTTGAACTCGACTCTCTGAACCCATTTTCTAACTGCCCGGCCATTTGCACCTCCAAGCAAATAATAAGTCAGTTTAGAATAGAGAGAAGAAGATGGAAATTTAAAAAGCCAAACAGGGCTTTGCCGAAGAAAGAATGTGATCAAGGGCGGTAAATCTTGCCGATGCATAAACATCAGAAAATGCTTGAACGCTGGAGCATAGATAATTGCAAATGTCAAGTGTGCGTACGACAAAAGAATATTCGGAGCGTGAAAGGAAAGAAAGGTTTCAATTCGAGCTCCACCAGAGCTCGTCTATGACACACTGGCAAATTCTGGATGGTATTTGCCCAAAGCCAGCACACCATTAAGATAAAAGCATTGATGTACCTCAGACTAGCGGACAATCCATTGTCAATGGCTAGATATTAGCAAGTAATAAACATATTAAGCTTAAATTTTGATACATAGGAAGTCTATTCAGAAAGTATCTTGCCATTTTGAATATCTCAAGAACTGGTCGCGTGGCCCTGGTGAAACTACCCTTCCCTGTGCGGTTACTCAGTTGGCAGACACATGGTATTGGGTGAGTTTGTGTACTGTATGGCTGTTGCATTCACATTGACCTGCAAGTCATTCTTCAATTCAAGAGTAGGTTCGTTTGGGGTTTTTTTTTGTATTTTTGTTGGTTTTTTTTTTGTATTTTTGTTTTGTTTTTTGTTTTTTTGTTTTTTGGGGAGGTTTTGACAGAATATCGTATCACCAATGTCTGTCACCCCAAAGTTCGAATTAGGCTCCCCATGACTTCTAGCTTTCCACAAATGGAGAATGGAGACTTTAAAGTGAAAAAAAAATGCAGAATTTGCTTTCCTCTTGTGATACTGTCATTGATAATTATGGTGATTACATTATTGATAAATATCATTTGATTAAAATTCACTTGCATGTTTTTATCTTCTTTTAGAAAAAAATGTAATCCTCCTATCACGAAAATACGTAATTACTTTCCAAACACTCTAATAATTATTGTTATCTTTTTTTTTCTATGGTCTCTAGTCATTTGTTTTCAAAACCAACGACCCACCACTTTGCGATGCAAGGAATAGGTCGTTGTTAACACACTTATTTCGCAGATCATTATCATTTAGTGAGTTCGATTCACATTATGGATCTGTAGTAGATGTCTATTAACGTGTGAATATTTAGTACTTTGAGTCAGTCGTATTGTTTTCTCGCTGTGTTGTTTTAAGGAATCTGTGACGGCTTATCGTAAGATGGGAAATCGTGTTGTTTTCTACCTTGTAACGGTGATGTGAAAGTAAATAGCTTTTTAACAATATCTTTTGATCACGCAGACATTTCGTACAAAAGGTGTCCCGTTGGCTAGTCTTGGTCGACACATGAATGATAAGCTTTTCCGATTCAGGTTGAAAATATCGAATTTCTTGTCCCATCTCAAATGATTGGCACACAGCATTGAGATCATGGAGCAATCTAAAAGTAAATACATGTAAGAGGGGTGAGAGTGACCGAATGGGTAATGCCACGAAGAATGGGATAGGCGAACCGAGTTCAAACTCCAGCCAGGACAATTTGCGTCTCCTTTGCTCTAATGCTCTTGAGAAGGGCACGTCTCTCCCTTTCATCACATCATGAGCCTACGTGGCAGAGTAAGATCCATCACTCCTCATATCTTAAACTTGATGTCCAACAACAAACCTAAAATGGCGGATAAAACTATGTGCATAAAATATAAGCATAAATGAGAATCTTATTTATCTGTAACACACCCAAAATAAATACATTTTAAGTAATTTTCCATACTAGCATTAAAAAAAGGCTTGTTTTCCTTCAAAAAAATGTTGCGTTGTTATATTCATGGAGATATTAATGAATATGACAGGGAGGACCATAGCAAGAAACATGGCCTGTTTTTTAATTCTTCCGAAACAGGGCAATGGTAATACAGCTGACGAACTCGAAAAAAAAAACTCACAAAAACGAATACAAATAAAACTAAATTATATGCACCAAAAATCTAAAATTATATGGTAAAATAGTTTTAAGACAACATGTTGAAATTTTTCATTATATATATATATATATATATATATATATATATATATATATATATATATATATATATATATATGTATGTATAGTGTGTGTGTGTGTGTATGTGTGTACAGGCGCGCATACGAGTGCGTGTGAATGGTTATGACCTACCTTATCTAAATATATCTTCGTCTGGTTGTATCATTTAAAATAATAATCCTTTAAAGTAGGCAAATATTTATTTCAGAAGTGTAAATATAGGTCACCTTATGTATAGTGATAGTTAACACGCTATTAAATATTAGCTTCCGTGTTTAAAAATGTTTGGGTTCGTGTTTGTTTACTTACAGTAAGTCTTGGAATGAAGCTCATAGGTTGTTACGAATGGAATGTCGTTTTCGAATAGTAAAATGAAAGGCAGTGGTAGACCAAGACGGGAACAGAAGAGATGATTAAATTTGGGGGCGGATGCATGCACAATCACCCCCACCTGTGTTATAGTCATATGCCTGGGCTACAAGATATCGCTAAAAGTTCATTTCTGTCCACCAAATATCTCATAAAGTTCTCGATGAATTTCAATGAAATTTTGCGGAAGAAGTAAATCAAATTACTTCCCCAGGTAATGACCTTGGTCGAGGTATGCATAATAGCATTCCAGTTCTATTGCATAGTTATTGATATATTGAATGAATACATTTTCATTGTTATTTTCTTCACATTATTTCACAAGGTCAGAACTGAACAATTGAAAACTGAAGATGAATAGAATCGTCCGTAAATGTCGGCTTTTACATTCAATAATACGAGAGAATCATAATGAATAATGAATAGCATTACTACAAAAGATCGCCAAAATTATAGACATTCAAAGGAAAGAGCATGTTCTGGAGTGGTGGTTGACACTATGGGCTATAGCTCCGGATGATACCAACCATCGGCTCCCCAATGACGAAGGGTGGTATTAACAACAAATATTCAACTAAATTATGATCCGTCTGAAGCAATACCCTCAAGTGATGATATGCTATCTTTCTGAAAAATGTTTAGGTTTAGTAATCATTAATTCAGTGAAAGTACGAATTATGGCTTCTTTATTATTGAATATACGGATATGATATTCAAAATGCTCAAAAGGGTTATAATCTGAAAAGTTATGATCTAACGTTTCCAGAAATTAAAGCACAGTACAGGACAATACAGAAAAGTATTTATATTTTATTAATCATAGTATTTAGATATGTGTATATTTGAGGTCTAGGTAAATATGTATGCGTCACGGCATCTTGTGTTGTGCAGTACGTATATTTCAATTCACTCTATAATGACCCAATCACGCCAAGGCAAGTTGCGTCAACACTTCCAGAACGTGAGTCAACGCATGTGTGTTAATAATGCCAGCCGTGTTTCAGTTCTCAATAATCTATATGCAGACAACATCGGTGGCCATTTTGTTTTCCTCTCTATCGAAGCGTTCATTTTGTGAGAACGGATCCTAATGACACTGATACAGCCATAAATTGTAACAACGGCTCATTGAAACCAGCAGAGCAAATATCCGGCCATCAAAGTCCACTGCGACGTATTTAAAGTTTCGCGTTTGTTTACTTTCTTATAGCGTGAGTTGCTTGGGGCAAGGGTGCCAGGCTGGAAATCTTATTCCCTAATTTAATAGCGTTCTAATCGCTTCCCGAAGATTACATATCTTTTACTTGTTTTCGTCTTTTGTTTTCTCCAAACGTCCTGGTGTTTTTAAGAAAATAATGATGGCGTTTCGTATTTCTGCCTAGTCACATGAAGGACGTGATAAACTTGAAGATTTTGCTAATAGTGTGGGACCAACATACAATAATAATAAGAAGAAAAAGAATAGTTTCGGATAAAACAGTGAAATAAAATGTACGAGAATGATAATGCAAAAATGACTGTAGATATAAACAAAATAAAGCTGATAATGATTAAAAATAAAAGGAGTAAAAGAAGGGGAGGAATGTGATGTAACGTTATAGAAAGCTAGAGAAGTAGTTTGATGACAAAATAATGATGCCATGTATTCATATGAATAAAGGATTTTATCAAAAATTACTAGAAGCTTTTGTATCAAGCTAATATGATGGAAAACATGATTCAGCTGAAATGATGGTGTTTCGAATGTATATGAATACATTTTTGTTGAAGACATGCTAGAAATAACAGAAAGAAAGAAGGATCTAGAAAACACCTGAGCATGTACCAGGACTAATCATCTGAAAAAGAAATTCTAAACAAACAAATCTTTCACGTAAAATTAACTTGAAAAGAGATTTTTTATCTGATATTATCTAGCATAAATATCAATACGAGATTTGGGCAGTGTTGGTCCAAAATCACCAAAAAACATACTTTTTTGAAAAAAAAACCAAAAATTCATTTTTAGATGTTGTCCAGTGGTGTATTCAGGCAAACTTCCAAGGCTGTAGCTCTAAAAATGTGTCCAGGAACACAAGAATAGACACACACATAGATACACGCATAGACAACGACACTGAAAGAGGGAAAAATCGGTAGCCCACTTGGCTGGTTGGTCGGACCATTTGTGGGGCGTACGGTGATTCAATGTAATATTTGAAACGAATAGAAGAAACTTTACACATACAAAGAGGTGAAATAATGAGTTACTACTCATGAAATAAATTCAGTCATTTTATCAATTGTTCCTTTTTAACTTCTTTCTCTGTAGGAGAATAAAATATCACTCAATCGAAAGCAAAATCCTGGATCCGTCCCAAAATTTAATCGCTTCCTCCGTAGCTCATAGAAAAAATTCATTCAATTTGAAATCTATTGAGAACTTTCGCAGATATATTATGGACAGACACACGAACATGCCTGTATGTACCTAAAGAAAGAAAGATTTACAAAACTGGGAATAAAAATAGAAAAAGTAAATCGAGAGAGCTAAACAAAAAGAGAATAAATAATTGTCGTTTTCGTTTAAAGCAAATTCCTTTACAAATTGATTTATTATCCCGCATTTAGTTCTTCTCTTTTTTTACTGTACATCCACCCAGTCATAAAATCAAGAAAAGGCAACTAAATATGGAAACAACAATATCGTCTGCTTTCATCATTTTGAATCGCAACCCTCATTTCCCCTCAGACATAGTGAGTCACTTTTAAAGCTTCAAAGGGGCTTTAATATTCATTTTTTCTTTAAAAAAAATCATAATGTTTATTTAAACTCTCTTTGATGTCGCATCAACGAGATTCACGTGTTCTGTCTTGTTACACGACCACACTATCAATGTTTTCATGTAATATCACGTTATTTTTAATGGCGATGGCTTTAACTTGAAAAGGTGACGCTAACCACATACATGTATTTTAATTGTTGTAGCTCCACCCCAGTTTTGATTTGATATACATCCATGGCTCTAGTTTGTTATTACGACAACCTGTTTACGATTATTCTTGTATTTGTCATTGCATGCAGTACTGAATTTAGTCACTCCTTTCTAACAAAAACATTAAAAATGAAACTTGAAAAGTTATACCAAGAGCCCAGTAAATTTTTCCTTGTCGCTAAAACTTTGAAAAATCTATTAAAAAGTCCTTATTCTAATCAACGAGGCGAGGTTTCTGCACTTTTGCGCACCCATAAAGAAACAGGTTTTATCGATCAAAACCTCATGAACAAAGAACATCAAGAAGTAATTATGTCGCCCAAAATTGAATCAAATCAAGTAAAATTAAGATTTCATTATAAAAGTGAATATTTACTCGTATAATACGTGGCGTGTATGTCAGTATTTTTTGTCTGTAAGAGAAATAATATTAAATGCTAATCATAGAGTAGTCTTCTTTTTCAGCAATTGGGTGAAAATCTGAGTTCAGCAATTTAGTTTTGAGTACTATTTTCATTTTTTGACGGTCTGGGTAGTCTAGGATGAAAGATGAAATAATATACAAACAAGAACCAAAAGTCCAATTTGGCGTCCAGTTTTTAGTTTAAACGCCTTGATTGCCTCATCACGTGACCTAGAGTAGAAGATGATTCTAGGTAAGAGGCATCTTATTAAGGAACATCTATCTAGTTTCCAGTAAATCTGACTTGAAATAACCGACAAAATCGATTTTGAAAAAAAGTTCAAACGTCATTATTGCAAGATCACGGGGCCCCGAGCAGGAGATTTTTTTCAGGTAAGATTCATCTCATCATACGTTTCTACCAGGTTTCAAGTAAATCCGGCTTGAAACAGCTGAGCAACAATATGGAAACAGACCGACCGGGGGACAGTGTCTCCCAGAGAGAGCCAAGGTCGCCTTCAGAAAGCATAGTCCAATATATCTCAATGCATCTCTTAAACCAGCAATTTTAAAAAGCCTTTATTTCCATTTTTAGACTTCCTATAAACCCCGCAAGGTTTTATTTGATTATACTTCTCTGAGTTCAATGCAGGGATTTGATTGCATATTTGATTCTGCTTCCTATGATGAGGTTTGTGTAGACTTCATTCTCAGGATTCATGTAATTCCTACAATGGTTAACAACACGGTGACGGTTTTGTTGTGATTTACTCGGAATTCTTTTAAGAAAGTCACTTTCTCAAAACGTTTTTTCATACTTCTTTATTGTGGGTATGCGAATGTATCAGACCAATTAAGAACTGAGAGACGAAAAATATGTATAATTAGCAATTACAGTCAATGATTAAACAACCGTAGCGTCAAAATTTGAAGTCATTCAAAAAAATTGCATCGAAAAATAAACATGGTCAGAATAGATTTATTGATAATCCCGTCAAAATGAAGCACCCAAAAGGTCGAAGAGTTTTTTTTTTCCAAAAATAAAAAAAAAACTTTTCGAAGGGATGGAATACTGATGCCAATTTTCAAGTCCGTTGTCCGAACAGTTGGATCATGAGTGTTGGAACACACGAACGCATAAACAAACATAAACACACGCACCTTTGGTGGCTACAGTTGTACAAACAGTTATTGCATCGTCTTATTGATATTTACAAGGTCTTACTTACTATAGTGCTGAATGAAATAGAAGGAAAAAGAGTAAGACTGTGTTACGTCAGCCCTCTGTCAGCTTTTCTTTCCATTAGTCCTCATTCACTAAATAATTCTAGCTATCAAAGCTCATCGTGTTTTTATTTGCTAATCAAATGAAAATTGACGAAGAGTTTGTATCCCCCAACACTAACCAACCTTTGGCCTCACTGACAGGCTGGTTGGCTGACTGACTCAACCTCAGCCCTGACCAAGGTGTAAAAAATCTTAATAAAACCGTTATGAGGCACAATTGATCAGAACAATGATTGAAAGAGAGGTGCAGAGATCTAAATCAAAGATTGATGTCTTCGACAGAATGCAAAAAAATAAAAACTTGTACCAATTCACCGCCGCTCCATTGGCTGCAAGCGCAGAACATAGAAGATTGTGATACCGAGGGGATGATTCGAAATTTTATTTGACCAACAAAGCACAAATTTTGTGCCATAAACAAATTTTGACAGAAGCATTTGGGAGACACATAATGGTCAGAATGACGAGGCACAAAATCACATTAATGCACCCTAATCCAAAACCCTAACCCAAGATAATTATCACCATAAAATAACAACTGTCGAATGGCCAAAATGACCTTGGCTTTTTGTTTATTTACATTCACTGGGCCACTACGAAAGCCATTTCCGCCTCGTCGATGATAAGTTTTATTCGTTGGTATTTACTAAATTCAGGTAATGCACATCATACGGCTGCAAGTAAAGTTAACAGATAAGATTTGATCGCATGCCAAAAGTGAAACTCCAATATTTGAATCAGTAAAGATATCGTCGTACATAAGCAGGCTTCCAAAGTTGAACCAGTTTAGAGTTCAAGTCTCGCCTTTAATGAATTGTTTATTCCGATGTTTCCGTTGTTTATTACTGATGGTCGTAGACTAACGGTCAGAGTACAAACATCCTATTTTGAAAGAAAACAATTACAATTGGGAGAATTATTTTCTAGAGTTTTTTCCTGTTTTTGATTGAGAGAATCCAAATATTTGTCTATTTGAAAGAAAAACTTCAACGTAGAAGTCAATATCAAGTTTTAATCTGCAAAATGAATAGTTCGACGCCATTTTGGATGATATTCAAAGTCTGTTATTGAAAAAAATACTAGAAATAAAGTTATATTTTTATGATATTTTTAATTAAGAATAACTACTTTCATCATTACTGAACAAAACTGGGCAGAAATTCACTTTTTTTCGTAAATAAACAAATACCATTTTTGCATTGGGGTAACTTTTGATCGGACTGTAAATGAGATGCGAAATAAATTCGTCAAAGTAAAACGTGTGATGACAGATAGCAAATATGGAAAGCGATATTTGTAACGACATCGAACATTTTGAGCCATCCCTTTTTATATTTCAATTTCGGTATGTTTATACTTTTGATGATGTATTTTCGATATATTTTCACAGAGGCACCCACGAGCCGTCATCATGAATGCCTCCATACTAACAATTATTTCAAATGTTCATACTATTGAAAAGGAAATTCTTTTGATGATGATACAAATGTGGCGCTTTTATACGATTATGGTCTCTCGTAGAAAATCCTCAGCCAATTAAAACACAACACAGTTTTTAAAACTAAATTTGATTCCCCGCCTTCATTACGTTGTTATCAGAAAATCTTGGCAGTTGCTTCTTAGTAAAAGAATATCAAAAGAAATCTAATAAATAATCGATTTGAAATAATTCTCTGATAAAATCAAAATTAAAAGTCAAGATTTTATCTTTCAAGGGGTTATAAACATAAATTCCAGCTTGATGAAATAAAAAAAAAACTTTGCCAATGAGAGCAATACTTTCACTTTTATTTTTTAGTTCTTTAAATTCGTCAAATACATTTTTACAGAAAAACCCAAAGCTTCTTTTTCAAGATAAACAACATTAAGATTTAAGTTTCTTCCCGATTTTCTGATGCAATCCGTTATTGCAAACGTTTTGTTTACATTTTCACAATATTTACGCAATCTAATTCACACATATCTCCGGTCTTATAAGGGGTAAACAAATAATCTTTACCTCACATTTCCTCCAATCTTCCTTCGAACTAATGATACCAAGACAAGTTTTATATGATTTTGAAATCTTATTTCACGGCAAGGTGTCGATTTTCGGTGAGTTGGTCCACGATGTCCGCACAAATGTCTACCTACGATGAAAAGCAACTTGAATTAAGACGACAGTAATATCAGTCAAGATTGATAACAGTTAACAATGCAATATTTAATAAATTAAAACAATCAAGATGAATGATATTCCCACTGATAATACTACTTGTCTATGTAAACAGAAAACAGTGCAGATTATTCGAGAAAGATAAATGGTTAGATTTCACTTTCTTCACCGTTGACTCTCGTAGCTCAATCGGTAGAACAGCTTTCACGATAAAATAAGCTTACTGAAAAAATGGATATGAGTTCATGCCTCTTATTCTTTATATCCGTTGTATATGTTTACTAACGGCCTTAGAATGACTTTCTAAGTATTTATAACAAAAACCCAACTGAAATTAAGATGAAAGAAATACTGATCATAACTTGGTAAAGATTAAAAGAGATTCTTTTTCACCAGTGCATGAGATATTTTGATGTCGTTTTGATAATTCGAGAATGCTACGTTTGTGGACTGCTCTCCTTTCCCTCCTCCTTTCTCCTCATCAGATTGAGTTATTCTGTCTTTACGTTTTAAATAGTGTATCAAGGCAAAGAAATGTCAGGATTTGAAATTTTAGACCATTCCCGACTAGATTTGCAATCAATCTAACTCTAATGGAGACTCGTTACGACATACGTTTCATTTTTTAAAGGGCTTCAGAATTTAAAGAGAATCAAATAAAACCTAATTTATTTATCTTTGTCGTCGACACCGACATGCCAGGACGATTGTCTCGCCTATTAACCGCTTTGCAACCGTCGTCTGCGTCCTCCGAGATTGCGTTCAATCTCGTGGCACTTTCCTGTTTCAACATGAAACAAGGATGACATTTGAAAGTGTTTCCCACGAACAACACACCATCAGGTTGTTACACTTGGAACGTCGTTTTTTTTATCAATCTGTTTTACGTTATAATATCAACATGTCTGCACACCTCTGTCTGTCACCCCAGTCTGCTGCACTTTCTTTCTTTTTTTAAGTTTACGTATGAAAATATCGGGGAGGATAAAGTGATGCTTATGAGAATAGAATTGCAGCTCAAAAAATGTGAAGTGGGTGGAGACAAGAAGAGAGAAAGAGAATAGGGATACACAAATTGGTAGGGGTAAAACATAGAGATAACTGCTAGAGGTGAACGACCGAAATCTACCATCAAGGAAAGAAGAAAGACGAGAAGGTAAACTAAATTGAAATTGAACTGGCCCTCAAGTGTCTGTGAGAGAAAGGTTTGGTAAATTGCCGGGATGGTCGTTTCAAGCGACCCCCATAAGATGATTTTATTTTCTTTTAGATACTACAATGCTTTAGATTTCCATCCTTCGGTATACCATTTGCAAAGAAATGGGTTTTCTACAAGTAATTCTAAAAATGAAAGATTTACAAATGTAATTGCATTTTTGCAGATTCAGTATAAATATGGAAATACTTCGTCATTACTGGCTTTCAATGCAAATTGAAAGCAAAAATATCTGGTATGGAAAATTTGGGCAAGGGAGATCCCTTTCCCGGACTGTAACTCCCCACTGGATTGTTTTAGTGTAACAGATATGTACGTATGTTACCTGCTTATCTAAAAATATTGCTTAGTTTTCTTGACATATCTTCTTTTTTGAAAAAAATATTGGAGGGAGAATTTTGGCCACACTTAACTATATATTAATATATATATATATATAGAACTGCGTAGGCCAAAATTCACTTTCTATTACCTTTAGCAAAAAGGGAAATATATCAGAATTAAGTCCCAAAAGTTTGTTCTGTTCTTGTTGTCATATGGCATTTGTAGGGTTTAATCTAAACTTTAATTCAAAAGGATCACTTTTAATTGTAGTGTGACACTACTTTATCTGTTTAATTGTCAAAATAGATAAATGGTAAGGGAATAAATCTCATAAAACATCAGTGGGACTTTGAATGAAGGAAGGAAGGAATACCGCGAAAACTTTGTTAATGTGGTTTACTAAAATGGACTACCAGGTGTTTCGGCTGAATTTGTGGCATAAGGTCTCTGTGACATCATAAATCCAAGATGGCCACCGTTATGGAGACAAGACTTTCATCAATAACAAGTTGTTTTTGTGTTGTTGTTTTTTGTTTTTGTTTTGTTTTTTTCATAGGAAGTAATATGTTCAGCATAGAGAAAAAAGTTGTAGGTGAAGTTGCTCTCATCAAATGTATTGGTCATAGAAGTGCTACATATCTCGGAAACTATTGAAGAAATTAACATTTTTATTTTATCTTTTATTAACAGAATTCCAAGTAAGTAATGTGTTAATTAATTATTGAACAGCGTAAAAATCATTTCTTTGAAATTTGTAAGCGTGTATTCTGATTGTTTTCCATTCTACCTTAGATATATGAAGTCAATCATAAACTTTATTTATATGTCTAAGACTCAACAGAATTTGGCTAAGAACCTTGGACCCCAACAGAAATGTTTCACAATCGGGTTCCGCAGCTCCTAAGGCTGGCCCCGGTGTTGATAGATAAAGATATGAGATTTTGTAATTGGAAACTTTTAAGTTTCTACCTTGGTGTGCGATCAGATTCCATAAGTGGCGTTCAGAGTTTATCATCACATGACATCAGATATATATATATATATATATATATATATATATATATATATATATATATGTGTGTGTGTGCACGTGTGTGTGTGTGTGTGTGTGTGTGTGACACATAGAGAGAGATGAAGTTTAAAGACACAATACGATTGGGTAACTTTCCTGAATAATCGAGGAGCATGTTGAAGGCGGAGAGAAAAAAAGAAAGAACACAAGATAGAAAGAGAGACTTGGAAAATAAGCGAACGAAAGGACGCAACCTAGAATGAAAGAAGGAAGGGAAGCAAAGAAATAAATCGTACGAAGGTGAAGGGGAGAGAAAGTAAAATAGAATGAAATATTGTGTTGTTACAAAAAGTAGTTAAAAATGGGGGAAAATAATGCATATAAATCTGATCTGTAGCCAGTGTTTACAGTTAGTCTGTGATTTGAGCACCTGATGGCTCGCACCCATCCCTAGTGTCCTGAAGACGTCATGTCGAGTTGCCATCAGTCAAGGTGGATTTGTAAAGCAGCGTCTGTCCAGTCGGGCACGCTTCAGTGACTTTTTTCACGCTCAATACCCCCAAGGAAATTAATACTCAACTCTATGATATGTTGTTGGTTTCATATATACTTACCATAATATCTCTTGGACGCATCTCATGTGCAATACACGCACACGTATACACACTAAAGTACACACACACACACACACACACACACACACACACACACACACACACACACACATACCGACACACTATCCGTTGAGGTTGAGAAGAAAGAAGCAGGTCTGGATAGTCACTCAATAGAAACCATCACAAGACCAACGTCTTTTGACGGTATCTCATGTTGGGATAATCGAAAAGTCGGAAAAATTAATAAGTTACTTATACTCGCTTTTTGCTGAATCAATAGAAAGTCTGAATTGTATTTTTTTTTAAAGTGGGAACGTGAATGTAGCCGGACGCAAACTAAGGGTTCAATTTAACGTAAAGCCTTATTGTAAATTGAACCCCCACTTAATCTTTTGGGGGCAATTTTGAAAAAAAAGGTTGTTTTTTTATTTCTAGACATAATGAGGAGTAAATATCAAAACCTTCTAGCACCATTGTTGTGGTCTGTACACGTGACATAGATGGCCAGAATCACCTGAAAACTGAAGAAACTCATGATAACATTTTGTTTAGTCGTTCATAATTGCAGTCGTTCTAACCAATGTCTCTTCCATGGTTGTGAAAGACTTAGAAAGATTTCCTACATCTGCATTATCTCTCTTTTTCTTGATCTACCATCGTCCTTTGTCTGTATCGAGGACATGGCCAAAATGAGTAGTAATAAGATATAGAGCGACATTGTTGGATTCATACCTTTTCAAAAGGCCCTAGTACGAAAACGATACAAGCACTACTGGAATTCTCACTGCAGAGCTTATATATATATATATATATATATATATATATATATATATATATATATATATATATATATATATATATATTACTTATAACCGAGGATATCTTGCCAACTCGACTTCGACATACCTGATTACACTCGAATTATCATGAACAGAAAAACTGAAATATATCAAAGGCCCAAAGATCAGTCAAAAGTTGCATTTAAATGAATCTGGCACACCTGCTCTGTGACAGAAAACCATTAAAGCCTGGTGGTATTCCAAGGTACTTCTGGGACGTCCTGAGTTAGTTGGAGAGTTTTGGGAGTGACAATCTTTCCCACAATCTTCAGTAAGAGTACTTGATGATTAAATATAGTAAAACCCAAGTTTTAAGATAAATTTCGTCAGAGCAAACATAGTAAAAGACAAAAATGCTAAGGGAAAAAACAATACGACGATACGGTATTCTGATGCAAGTCTAACGTATCTCCTAAGAAGAATCCCCTTATATATATATATATATATCTATATATATATATATATATATATATATATATATATATATATATATATATATATATATATATTTCTCAATAGCAATCACTTGACTGAACTACATGTATACACACAAAACTCTCCTCAATTTTATCTATACACCAATAAACTTGACCCAAAGACATCTCCTTTTTCGCCAATGAAGAAAACAAATTTAGAAAAACAATCACCTCACATTATCCCCCCTCTTCCCTAAACCTTGTTATTCGCAAAATTTTATCATTTTTCCCATTTGATATTTGCTAACGTGTGATATCAAAAATAGAGAGGGTAGTTTTAGATGATATCCCTCTCGAATGTTCCAGAATCTATGTTACTTGTTTAGAATGATCCAGAAAATAACAGCAATACTCTGACTAGTGCGGTCAGTGTGTTTTAAAATAAATCTGTACAATTTAGAAGCGCACTGTTCAAGGTCTCGTTACAATTTAAAGGTTTTATTTTACTTCTACTTGTTTTCATTCGTTTCTCACTTCCTGAACTGCACTACATCAAAACTGAGACAGATTAAGACCGCACTAGTCAAGGTATCTCATACTTTGTTCTACTCCACTTTTTCTTTGATCATTTGGCCGGCATTTATTCAGACCAACATTCATCCGATTGCCTGAGAAGGGAGTTCACTCCGGAAAGCTGCACGCAACGAACTTGAATCTCCAGCAAACACATCCACTTTTTACTTTTCTTTTTATGTTTTGCGTATGGACACCCAGTGAGGAGAGAATGTAATTTCTATGGCTTGCAATAACTGCACGCTAACCTCTGTGTCACGAACATGTTTTATCTTCAAATGTTTCATACTTGCACGAATTGCCACTTACACGCCAATTTTAAATAACACATACACACACACACACACACTAATATATATATATAGATATATATATATATATATATATATATATATATATATATATATATATATACATATATATATATATATATATATATACATATATATATATATATATATATATATATATATATATATATATATATATATATATATATAAGATTTATAGTTAAAACTTAATAAATAGACACGAAGTTTTTTTTATTGTTTCTTTCCAGGGGAGTAACTTTAACCTGGGCGGCAATCTGCACAGACTGTTACACTATCGAGTTACTCCACCGAGAGGGTAGCAGACCTCTTAAGTTAGCACATATCTTCAGACCCTCGCCTAAAAGGCCACTTTCTTTCATTTTTGGAGGACACATAACTTGGTGGTAAAATAAAGCCATAAATGGTTTATTTGGGTGGAAAAGGAAATTTCATACAGATATCTTCTTAAATAACATATTTGAAGTTCACAAGTAAATCTAAGCAATTTCAATTTGTCATGATTTTTGTACCATTGGTTCAATCGAGCCAGTATTTCATTTTCTTTTGAAAAGGTGTCACCAGCAGAAATTTCATCAAAACCTGAAGTGGTTCACTTGGGGACTGGAGAAATACTAAATGATTTCAAAATGCATTTCTTCGTGATTTTACACGCATCTTAAAACGATCAGGCCATTCATCGATCGCAGTACGCACGATTTTTATTTGAAAATTTGTGGCTGTTTTCACCAGAGAACGTTTAAGGAAACCCAGATTGAGGTGTCTTTTGCTATGAGCAATTCTTTTTACTTCTGACCACAATTCTTATTCCAAAGGATTGAAATCTGGAGATTCAGTGGATCAATACTCTGACTTGATGAAATCTTGAACGTTGTCTCTGAAACGATGTTAAGTCACTCTTGCCTTGTGAGCTGGACCAGAGATCTGTTTAAACATTACCTTGACCATTGAGGTACACATGAACAGTTGTTTTTACTCCTTTCTTACAAAAATGATCTCCCCACCACAGCTTCACTTCATCAGTGACCTCGAGAGCTTATCAGGAACTATGGACATAGACTTTATCAATTTGGAGATTAAAATAATCTTAAACTTGAAATATCTCATCAGTAAAAAGATTATTGGTCTCCACACCTTTGAAATAACAATTTTGATCTCGGCTCTCTGATTTTCATCAAAGCTAGCATATGTACAGTTCTACAATGATAGGCATGCAGTCTGAGAGCACTTCTGATCAGCTGGGACACTGATCTGGGTGAAATATTCATCTTTCTAGCCATGGTTTTCAGCTTTCAGAAAGGATTTCACCAGATTCTGTTTGAAACAGCTTTAATGGCTCTGGAGGCCTTTACTTCCCGAGGACAGTCCGGTCGTTATAAATCTTCAATCAATCTTTTCCTGGTACGATACATAAACATCGAACTGATCCCAAGTGTTTTGAGCAGTTTGAAAATAACAAAAGGGCCATGACCAACCTAATGAAGGCTGGTCACTGATTCTGTTTTTTATCAAAGTAACTCCATAGTTAAACACAATTTTTACTTAATCATACAACTGGAAATAAGAAGCAAAGAGAGCTGGCAACTTTTCTTTTGATAAAACGCCATTGATTATTTGAAAACTTTTGAAAATGATATATTATGTAAACTTGTAACATTATTCATGGCAATACTAGGTATATACGTACTGCAGTGTGGCACACTTTGGGATTGAAATAGTTACATATTTCTCATCGGAGTAAAGAATCGGTTTTAAAACCTAGTTTAAATCTAGAATTTCCGATGGTAATTTTCAAGCTAGATAGGCAGGCCCTACCCACTTTGATGATTGGTATAGTACAACCTTTTTAAAACAATTCCTCCCATTTAGCCTTGTGCCGTGATAAGCTAAGCTTAATAATAATAGAATTTTGTATTTCACAGCATGTTTTCCTTTAAATGTCATTAAATGACGGGATAAATTTTTCTAGCAATGAAATTTTTTCTCATATTTTAGGACAGCTCTCAGGAGGTCCCGTGATGTCCAAGCCTATGACAATACTCATGCATTTAAGGTTTTGATACACTTTCATTTAATCTGTAAACTATCTTCATAGCCTGCTTAAAGCATTAGATTTTTTTGGCCCACGGTCGATTTTTGAAACTCGCTAAGAGCCACTGAAATCTGAATGCTGATTTCCAAGGCAAGTGGACCTTCCCCACATGAAATACTAGAGCAACACAAAAGCTTTTATTTTCACTCATTTGCTCCTGCACCGAATGAAACTAAGCTGAGGGAATATTTGGAGAAGCTTCCTGGCTGACATTGTTGCATTTCTGTCACTGGCTCGAGACAAAGTGAGGATAAAGATTTCGATTTCAAGGAGGGCAGGCGAGCAGGCCCTCCCCACCATGCAACACAATATTTCTAATCCTTTCTCCCTTCTGCCCTCCCATACTTCCTCCTTTCCTTCCTTTCTCTCTTTCTTCCTTCCTTCCACTCTCCCCTCCTTCCTTTCTCCTAACCCCTTCCTTCGTCTTTTCTTTCCTTCCTTCCTTCCTTCCTTTCCCCCTCCCTTCCTCTTCCCTGGAATCATCTCTTTGAGTTATCTTTGTAATTGGTTGAAACAAAAAAAAAAAACGTGTCTAAACATGAAAGGAACAGCACATCGTCGTTTTTATTTCAATTAAACTTCTTGAGTCTGAATAATTGCTTGAGAAATGCAATTCTTTTTTCCCAAATTCTGTTAACACAAGACGATGATGATGAAGAAATCTTATTGGCCTCTTTCAACTCCGTAAAAGTGCACCGTGTGGTATTAGAATTTTTTCTTACTGCTGACCTGCTAATATAACCTCCCCATTTGAGTATCAGTTCATCCGAGGTGAATGCAAGATCGATTCCTTAAGAGGTCCTGATTATGGCAATCATATTGCTTTTGATGTCGAAGCCTTTAATTAAAGACAACCATGATCCATGATAAATACTACAGCGGAAACTTACTCTTTATTTCCGATCCGAGCTGTTTAATCTCTGCCATAGAGTGACGGTCCAAGTTAAGTTGTGATAAAAACAAATTCAAAATTTGAATGAAGCTGAAAAGTTGATACATCATTGCAGCTACTGAATTTCCAATTTTTATCGATACTGAAGGATTGGGGCGGGTAGTTTTGGGATGGTAGATAGGAGTTCTGAAGCGAGAAGGTTTAACCAAAATGGAAGAACTCAGCCAAGGATCTATTGAAATATCTGTTATATAATTTTATTTTATCAATAAAAGTTTTTGTCTCTACATCATAGAGTTAAGATGTTCTTTCGGCTTAGCAAAACTCACTTGCTCTAAACAAAAGCTACTTCCAAAGAATGTGCTTGTAATTGAACAGTGTACGAAAAATGCCCAAAATTCGGTTGATTTTGACATTAGGTCGACGTTTATCAGATAAATTTCTGAGGGTAATGTAATATAAACACCGAAATATTAGCAAAATCGAAGACACCGTATTGGTAATTAATCCTTTCGGTAAACACTTAGGGTGTTGCAAATAAACACAGAAACGAAATATTAACAAAATTAGTCACATTTTTGGCTGATTAAACTTCGAAATATCAACAAATCGACATTTTCTAATTTATCAATCCTTGTGTATCAGCTTCATGAAATCAAAACGATGATAATGAAATCAAACTGGTCTCTTCCAACCTCAAAGCAGGAAACTAAGCTGTATTATTTTTTGGTTTGTTTGTTTACTGCTGACCTGTTAATATTACCTTCCATTCGGTTCATCCGCGATGAGTGCAGGATCGATTCCACTAGAGGTTCTGATTATGGCAATCATATCGTTTTTGATCTTGAAGCCTTTGATTAGAGACGATCTTAATTCATGGTAAATACTGCAGAGGAAAATTACTCTTTAGTTCCTATCTGAACTGTTGGCTCTCTGCCGTAGAGTGACGGTCCGAATTGATAACTAAAAAAAAAATAAGATGATGGTAAAAAACAGTCAAAAGTTGATACAATATTTCAGCTAATGAATTTCCAAGTTTCTATCGATACAGAAGCACCGGAGCAGATCGTTTTTGGATGATGAATAGGAGATCCGAAGCTGTGTTGCCAATTTAAATGTTCTTTTTAATTTTTGAATCCGTGATTCATTCCCAAATCTAAAGAAAAGCTCAAACAAACACCAAAATTGGCAACACTGGGCTCCCATATTTGAAAAATAAAAATGAAAATCCGAATTTGCAACACTGTTCGGAAATAAGAAAGTCGATCAGAGATGAAAGGATTGTTATTATTAACTTGTGACTACTATTTGCCTTCATCCTTATTTTCCAGTTGATTTATTGAAACATAATCCATCAATCTACGACAGTAAGTAAACAGTACGGATTGGAAATCAAGAATTGCAGGTCTAGTTAGTCACTCAATAGAAACCACGTGAGCAATGGTTTTTGGCAGAATGTTGTGCTGAGATGATCAATTAAAAATTGGAAAAAGGGGCAATCAATGTCTAAGTTATTTTTCTCGACTTTCGTTGGGCTCTAAAAAAATTCTGAATTTTCAATAGAATAAATGTGAATGCTGCTGAACCCAAACTAATTGATCAATTAAACATAAACGCAGATTGAAAATTGAACCCTCTCTAAAAATATGTCGGGGGAATTTTCAAAAAAACAAAAAAAAATCGTTTTATGTAGGCACAATAAGCAGTAAATGCCTAAGATTCCAACCCTCTAGCTCGACTGGTGCGACTTAAATGAATGGTACATACATAGCCAGCTAGCCAGCTGGGCCAACTTGAAAAATGGACAAACCTATTTTGACTGTTTTGGTGACAGTTAGGGTTGACGTTTTCTAATAGTGGTCAAAATTCATAACAAAGCGGTAAAGGAACTTTACATTCAATGTATCAAAAGACCAGTTACATAACTTCATTTATTTAAGATGTGTTTATCACAACGCAATTCAGGCCGTAAATCTACGGCAGCAAGAGAACAGCGTAAATCAGAAATAAAACTCGGAATAAAAAAATTAGTTAAAGAAAAGATGAAGGTAAATAGCAGTCTGAATCAATACAATAGAATACAATACTTCATCTAATAATGATAAAATAAATGGTAAAAAAGAAGTGAGGGAACTTTGAAAGGATGCATTAAAATACCTGTCGTATAATTTTATTTCAATGATAAGAGTTTTGTTTCTACATTTCCGAGTTAAGAGGTTCTTTGTGCTTCCGCCTGCGTATTAACTGGAAGGTGATGCAATCAGCTTCGATTCAAGCAAATAAAAAATCATATTGATTTAAGATGTGAAGTAAGTGCCCTAAACTACACATTACGGAACTTTATCTCGCTAAAGCAGTACATTGAAAATATGCTAAACAATGAAATAGTCATGAGTAATTTATCAAGATTAGCTAGGTTTGGCACAAGGCCACGTTAGTGGGACACTAACTAAAGATTGAGCTCAAACGCACTTGTTCTGTACAAAAATTGAATTCATTTCCGAAAAACACTCTTTAAGGTAAACAATATTCAAAAAGTGCTTTTGATATTATCACAATGCTTATCAAAGTTCCAACACCGAAATATTGACAAAATCAATGAAAGATTCTTGCTTGTTAATCTTTTAGTTGAGATCTCAGGATGACTCAAAATAACATCGAACTATCAAAAAATCAATCACATTTTTTGTTTATTAATTTTTTATTCAAACATTGAAATATTAACATACAATGACATTGTCTGGTTTAGCTATCCTTGTTTACCAATCTTATACAATCAAGACGATGGTGATAAAATCCGACTGCCAACTCTCAACCTCAAAAGAAGGCATTTCATTATTGTTCGTTTACTGCTAATCTGTTGATATGATCTTCCTATAAGAGGATCAGTTCATCCGAGATGCTTTTGATCTTGAAGCCTTTAATTAAAGACGATCAAATTTCTACTACAGAAATATTAAAGTTCCTGAATAATAATGCATCAATGGTTGCCAAGTTATAATCCATACTAAAACATTAGGGTAGGTTGTTTTAAGATAGTGTATAGCTGTGGCAGGCACAGATAACGAAAACGCCAAACTGATAAACCGCTAAAAATTTAACGGAAGTATAACCGCTAATTGCTAACTTTAACTACATGAATTCAGTATCAGCTCATTTTTAATACCTTTGTCCTAATACCCTTAAAACAGACCAAGAAATCTGAAATTTTGATTTGTTGTAACTTATACAGGGCTTATGAAAACTGTATATTGAATGTAAACTAATTTATACTGTCATATTATCATTTAATTACTTATGTGCACTATAATCATCATCTGATATGAGTATGCTATAACATTTTGGAGGGAAAAACTTTATGTCCAAGCTAAAACATAGTAATATTTTAGCTCTCTAGGTTTGCTTTTAAGGGGTTTTAGATTTGAAAAAAAAAAAACGAAACTAAACCCGTATAATAAAAGTTAGCAGTTGGCTGTTATTTTTGTTCGAGCTAAATTTGCAGCGTTTTATGAATTTAGCGTTCTTCTTATCTCTCTCTCTCTCTCTCTCTCTCTCTCTCTCTCTCTTGGTAAAATAGTGCAAGGTGATGTGAATTCGGTGCTTGTTACCTCTAAGTCTATTTTACACATTACAAAAGTATTACTTTGAGATGTGGAGCCTGAGCTGGATCTGTTGCCAGTGTAAAAGGATTACACACTTACTTACTTGATGCCTTAAATTTTACATTACAAAACTGATATCCCTTCATCTCGCTAAAACAGGACGTAACTGAACAGTGGAGTAGGTAGTAGTTATTTATTAACTTCTTCAATCTGCCCCTCCCAATTGGCTTTGACTTGAATTAAACTAAACTTGGTAGATATTAAGTAAGTCTGAGTACGAAATCGTCTGCTAAGTCCGCTTTTGATATTACTTGAAAGGGATTTTTCTGGGTTGGAGAGATTCCATTTCAGTCAGGAACTTTATTAAATGGTGTAATTTTGTTGGTGAACACCAGGTTACGGTTGGACAAATAATTCATTTAGGGCGTAAAGCATGTCAAATTTATGACAAAAGTCTGATACAAAGGTGGGTGTCGCCAAAAAATATCTCCAAACGAAACGCTTATCACTTTTGATGGGATGACAACATTCCATGCGGAAAAGTTCATGCTTCAATAAATACATGAATAGATAAAATGAGATATTGGGGGAAATGTAACGTATACTAAAGAAGTGGTACCCTTACGCTGGCTACGGCTACAACCATCTCTACTTGAGCTCCACGTATCACACAACTATTTACTCGTGCCGTTTGCTATACGTGGATTAGACTTTAAGGTGACACTCACTTTACCCTATGTTATTTCACCCCTAGCCGTCAATTCTCAGTGTTGCTACCAACTCGGCCATTCCACACCTCTTAACGTATACGAAATATATCCTGAATTATTTGGACTGTTGAATACATTCTTTATGTCGATCTTGCTGTTTGCAGAACGTTTCAGACCATCCTATCGACTGCCTTCTTCATGTGGAAATCCGTAAGGAGACAAAAAAGGATATCTTTTCTACAGAGAATTGGACGAACAGGAAAGAATACTAGTTAATATACTAATTCTCTCAGCTTATTCCCAGCAATGCAAGTCACAAAGATTATCCCATTCTCAGTAATCCGTGTAACACAGGTGATTTCATATTATACAATGGGGTACCCTCCAATTTCCTCCCTACCGAACAGAGAAAACCATACCAAACCGAAATCTACACTAACCTGAATTTAACAGGATAGCATATGCCGCTTCATTCAATTTTTAACTCTCCAGGGGAGTCCTTAATTTATTATTCTTAGACTTCAGTCAAGAGAAGATAATGTCAGTATTTCTCTTCCGAAATATAGTGTTCATATCAGATTTTTCTACCTCAGCTTTCGATAAGACTTTCTGGGGTTCCTCAAGTCTGACTATAAGGAGATAGCTGGTTTTGCCATTTTTAATCCACATTGCATAAGGTGTTAGAAACGCAGTATTTGGTCAAACTCTTCTCCCGATACACAGAAAAGGATTGTTGCAAATATAACAAACGAGCCAGTCGGTATTCTAACCGCCATTCTTTTCTGCTTGCCCTTATCATTTTTACAGAAAAGCGATCATCTCTTTCCTTATGGATTATATACTAGAGGAAAGCTGTAGAATAGATTTCCTTTCTCTTTCTTCTTCCTTCCTTCCTTCCTTCCTTTCCTCTTCTCTCCCTTCCTTCTATCCTTCCTTTTTTATCCCCTTCCTCTTTTCCTTTCCGCTCCCTTCCTTCCTCCCGACCTCTTATCCCCCTGCTTTCGTCACCTACGAGTTTCCCAATCTTGTTTTTCTTTCTCTTTATGGTTTCCTTCAACGAAGCGTCAATTCTGATCTTTCCCCTTTATTTATTTTATGTCATTTGCACACATAACTGAGTAAGTTTTTATCTCATCCCTTTTTTTTATTTTTCAAACTGATCACACATGTTTATCTGTTGTGTTCCCTGTGCAAACACTTTCTACGTACTCGGTCGCTGTCTTTGAATTATTAAACCAACAATAAAAATGATCTGTACTTATAATAAAAAAGAAAAAATCGCTTACAAGCTAGATTATGCTTCACTTTAAAAAATCAAGTATTACTTAGGTTCGTTCTATGGTTATCTTTAGCCTGCAATCTTGGTAAATATTAGTTCAAGGTTTCTTATCTTTTTAAAGTCTCGCTCCCCTTCGAGATTTCGAAATCTTTCTCGCATCCCTAAATCTCAAGACCAAAAAATCAAATTGAAAAGTTGAAAAGTGTAAACAGCAAAATGTCCAAGTTTATCAGACGTCAAAATCAAAATTCGGGGCATGAAGGAGAAAGAACAACATTTGTGTACAACAGCAACAAAACGAGAAAAAAAAAACTTTTTTTATCCGCCGTCAATTGCCTGACGCGTCACCAGGGTTGTGCACCCTAGGTTGAGAACTGCTGTATTAGTTTGTTTGGAAAGAAATGTCTCAAGTTTCAGATGTGATGGGAATCCATTCAAATGGGACGGAATTTATTTATCAAGGACATAATCGTCATCATTAGCAACGACAAAATCCCACTGAATCTGAGATTAGAATGAAAACCTTCGGCAACATCTAAATCAAAGTTCCATCTCTGTAAGGTCTTGGTGAGCAGTCGGCAGAACATGGCAGGTTTCGTATATTACGAGCTCTTATAATAAGGCAAGACAATCACCGCACGTTTTTTTTGTTGTTAAATGCGAGTGAAGAATAAAAGTTTTGATGAAATTCATGAAATCCCAAAGATCACAGCGTAAGGTTGCGATAATTTGCTATATCATCCTAACTCGACCGACTCAGCACCTGAAAATTTCCACCGCCAAATCAGATAGTTAAAACACGCACTTATTGGCAAAATTCAATTAATTCATCATTATTTTAATCGTTTCTGTCCACAATCACAAATTGTTTCAGTAAGAAATAAAAGAATTAGTTTTACTGTGAGAAAGAAATATTACAGAAATATTTGGTTCGATTTAATTATAGAAGATTTGGCTGAAATAAACTGACACCCTGATCAAATTGAATCTACTTTCTCTCCAAGTGTTAATTTGATATTTCGGTCGATTTATCTTCTGCTTTCCCTCATGGGTATGCCACTCCCGGCAATCCAGAGGTATTCCAAATGCTCTGGAACTCACCAAATGCAATATACACTTGCAGGTCTGGAGAGTCGATCGGCCGAATTTTATTTTGAAATAACCCGGACGTGGATATTAATCCAGATCATCACCACCAACAGCAGCAGCAGACCTTTAAGTCCATTGTTAAACCCTCTTCATGATTCTCCTGGCCTCTCGATCGTGGACGGCGGGGCGTCAATATTTTCTGAAGTTTCTAAATCGTCATTTGAGTTTTCTAATGATATCTCTGTCTCCTGTTCTTCCTCGAGTAAAATGTGATGACTTGTAATCTCTCCATGTGACTTTAAGCAAGATCCATGGGCGTCCACTGACAATTTTTCCACGGGAGGGCAAAAAGATACATTTCCAGGCTGGCGGATATATGTTCGAAATATATCTCAGCAACAACTCCTTTTCTTATTACCAGCGAAGAACAATGCCATCTTATTATATGGGCACATTAAGCTGGGAATACATAAAACAATTATATAGTACCATTTTCCTTTATTGACTATAAGGTTCCAACTTTCAAACCCCTCACTCTTGAGTAAGAAGCTCCAATCCAAGGAGGGGCTAATGTCTCAGTTTTCCCTGTTCCTTAGCGGATGCCCATGGCATGATCTTTTCTTGTGTGTGTTGCATGGTTCTTACTTTGAGAACCAAACCATATTTTCATTTCAGGCGGAAATTTGAGAAGGTGGCTTTTTCTCGTGTTAAACTGATACGTATAAGTTTCTTTTTCAACAAAAAGAATTCATTACTTTTCTTTTAAAATCTGTTTTTATGTCAAAAGTGGATCTTACAAAACATAATACCCGAAGCGATGGTTTATACAGGTTCTGTCCAAAAATGTAAACACTTCTTCTTCAACCCTACCACCAAAAAATTTCACCGAAATACATTATGAACTTTTGGAAGTATTGTGTTCTGCACTTATAGCTCCGATGCAAGAGAAGTGGCCGTGGAAATTTTCTGGATCCGTCCCAAAATGTGAACAATTCTCCCTTAACTCATTGGCCACTCTTTCACAAAGTTTCACTGAGATTCATTGTGAACTTGTGGAGACATCATGCTGTGTGAAAATAGCTACGATGCAAAGGAGGTCACTGTGAAAAGACCCTGGATCCACCCGAAAATGTAATTACTTCTTCCTCAATCCTCCTATCTACAAATTTTGATTAAATTCATAGAGGATTTTAGGGAATATTGTGTCAAGTACATATAGCAATAATGCAGGGGAATAACCGTGAATTTACATATACTTCAACACTATTTTCTCAGCCTGTCGCCTACACTCCAACAAAATTTAATTGAAATTCACCAGGAAATTCTAGAAATATCAAATGGATCGTAAGTAAGGATCCAGTTCACCACTATAATTGTAAAGAAAATTGACCCCTAAATGAAATATAATGTAACTGGTATAAACCACATGGGTTTGTATTACTCACTGAACGTCGTGAAGATGCAGGGCTAAAAAAGATTCTCCGTACAATTTGATAGACACCCATTTCTAATGATAATGATTGAAAATAAGGGGCAAAATGTGGCAATGTTATGACAAATTTTACAAGTTTGAAAGCTGTAGTCTTTTTTTAAAAAAAACTTTCTAACAATTGATGGGTACTTCATTAAGTCGATATATATCTAAGGGCTGAAACTGGACTCTGGAGATCTGCCAGCGGTCAGACCATGTTGGGTGATGCTTGTAAAAGTGTCTGCTTGTTTACACAAACATGTCGGGTAAAACGGACTACTGAATAACATTGGACTTGAGGCGAACAACCACACATTTGTTTACGACTGAGGCGAATATCAAGGCAATATGAGGATGGAATTCTTTTTTCATCAATTAAAATTACTCACGTTCTTTTGCCCCGAAAGAATGAGGACAACAAAATCGATATGAAAAATAAAACTGTTGTTCGAATCATTACTAAATGATTTCATGCTTCGTTCCCCCTGAAAGTGCGAATTAGTTCTGCTATTAGGGACTCTGTGCCTATTAATTAATCAACGAATTCCTTTTGTGTGGGATCGGTGATTATTTGTTGTTTTTTTTTCTTCGTCTTTCCGTGGGGGTTGTCCAAATCAGCGGGGCTGCGAAAACGCGAGCGAAATTCTCGCATTATTTCGCTATTATTACTGAGAAGAGGATTCTAGCACGTTTCTACTTCAAAAGTCATCCACAGAAAATGAATGACAGCAGATGTGATTATCAGGAAAAAAAATAGCATTTAGCAAACCTATTATTTGTGACTTTTTCTTGTCCCCGTCGGGAAAAAAGCCGCCGGTGACTATCATTCACTATGAATGTCTGTCACGTCGTCTTCGTTGTTTTCTTTTTCTCAGTTGGATAATTTTGTTATTCTTTAATATATATCAATGATATTTTGTACGTAGGCTTGTGGAGATATTCTACCCGGGGATTGGTGAGTTATGGTCGGTCCGATTTTCTGTTTACATTTATAAGCAAAAACGTTCTTTTCGTTTATAAATGGGGAAATTTCTCAAATCTTGACTGATTCTGCTGAAATTTGGTTATGATGTTGACAGAACTCCAGAAATTATAAAAATGATGAGTTACGGTCGATCCAATTGTTTCTTTACATTATTATACAAAAAAAAACATACTCAACATACAAAAATATTGAACTTTGGAACTACTGAACCGATTTGAATGAAAATTGCTACATAGGTTATTGGCTACGTAATTACTGAAAATATATAACGTTTGTAAGAATTTTATAGTTTGAATTTAAAAAAACGGAGTTAATGATATTTATAAACAATTAATTCTATCGGGGAAGTTTATACTTTTGAGATTCTTTTGTGGCTGATGCGGAGATGAAGAGTAACAATGTTTTTTACAGGATCAGGCACAATAGCCCTCATTCGCAGTTTCGCTTTCAACGGATTCAGTTACCCAAAGTCAACCTCAGAAATGAACAATTCATAAGTTTTACTCAATAATGGTAGCGAAGTGTGATGATGATGACAATTCGGATTTGCAAAACGGAAGCTATAAGGTAGTTCTTTTGAGTAAAAAGGCAAATGTTTTCAATTTAATAAGGAATGAAAACAATTATATGCTAAGGTTGCTAAGATTTACGATGAGAACTAATCTTCTATTCATCATATAACCTTTGTTACAGTACTAACATGTACTTATTTACGTGCTCAGCACTAAAGAGACTAAAACTAATTTATTGGGTCATTTATTTTCTAATAATTCAAGTAACCTAATTGTGAGTTTTTTTAATTCTTAACTCAACTGGTGATATTTTAATCCTTATACGCTTATTATATATTCAGATAAGATATTGTTATAGATGTTTTACTAAAAACCCTCAATCAAAACTCATCAAAATTATCAAGGAAGGTTCATTCAATTTCCTGATTGGCTATGCATGCATCACGTGGACAGACGGCGTCGATGAAGATAGAGGACTAAATATATCAGCATTTATGTATCTTGTGTACCGACGACATTTACGTAGAGGACTGAATATGTATCCATTTATGTATTTCGCGTACTGATGGCATCAATGTGGAATTTGTTTGTATGTATGTATGAATGTATGTATGTATCTTGAGTACTCTTCCGTAAGTCAGAAAAAAGGATTCTTTTATATTTTGAAAATCTCCGTCCTAAATAGGTTTTAGTAATTCAATTTGCAATGTTGGCTTATCCTGAATTGATCACTTATCTTATGTCCAGTAGCATCGACGCAATTTTTTTTTTTGACGAGTCAGACTTCTTTAGCAATCATTGCCCAACAGAGGATGAGAAAACTAACTTAATCATTGTTCAACCTCTTCTCAATTTTTTAATTGATCATCCAAAGACGGCATGCTGCCAAAACACATTGGTCTCGTGACAATTTTTATTGAGTGACTAAAGAGACCTTTTGTAATGATTTTTTCTTCTCTGTTATCAGTTACTGTTGTTTTCGTTTTATGAATTAAACTTAATCATATATATGACTGTATGCATGTATGTGCGTATAGAGAAAACATTGTATACGTAGGCTTCCATAAACTACTTTTCTTCGCTGTTATCTGCTTAGTCACCAGCCCTTCCATTGATATTTTTTAGAAATACATAAATTCTCCATAATTAGAGGATACAAATTGAACAATATATATATATATATATATATATATATATATATATATATATATATATATATATATATATATATAACAAAATAGTTTCTGAAAAGCGTGTTGGGGGATTTAAAGATTTTCTCCCACTAAAGGCTTTCCAAATGAATAGATAATACATACAATTCAGAGACGCCTTGGACCAACACAATTCTTGTTTATGCAGTAGGGCGTAAAAAGATGTCCTTTTCAGTTTCGTCGGAAATAACAACTCTGACCATTGACGACCCCGAGTGACTCAAGAGGTCAGCGCCATTTATCCCATGATCATTCTTGAGTCAAGCTACTCTTTTAGACAAATTATCTACATCCAGAGACCAGCTGTTTGGCCGGCCATTAGATGCATACAAACCAACCAAGCAAACAATCGCTGACGTTATATATATATATATATATATATATATATATATATATATATATATATATATATATATATATATAATGTCATGAATAAATTGCATTCATGCGCGAATAGGAAAAAAACATTTTTTTTTCTGTGATAATATTTATTCTCTTCACTCTCAACTAGTTCTTAGTGAACTTAATGAACCGCATCAAAGGTTCGCTGGTTTTTTTGCAAAGTCACTCAATGTCAAATAGGTTATATCGCTGTTTCAAATAATTTAAGTTAGTTCGGCAAAATTCTATAAATATAAAATACAAATTTAGGAGTCATATGACAGAAATTGTTTAGTTGCCACGGCATGTTCCTGATCCTCCCACTCTCAGGAAAACTGGGGAGGTATTGAGAGTGGAAAGGATCACCTGGCACTATGCTTCAATTGATTATCATTGAATTCCAGTTACAATGGGCCATAAATATTATAGTTATTTACAATGAATAACTTAGTTTGGCTCAAAGTCACAACAATGGGGGCGCGAGTGAGGATTGAACTCACGTGGTTAGCAAATTGGTCCAAGAGACGCGCCCGCCAATCATTGCATCTTGGTAGTCACCGAAATAGCCCACTCTGGCACAAGGCAACGAGTGTAATGATCTTATTACACACTGGTAATGAATGACCTCCTGGATTCCTTCGCTAACCAGTACTCTATAGCAAGATGTCCATTTTGTACACATACATCTTTAGTTGACTCTAATAACCACAGTTTTATCCCATCCTTATATCTAAAAAGAAAATCTAATAGTTTAAATTCCAGACACCATCCTATTATAATTCATCAAATATCTGTCCGTCTGTCTGTATGTGACAGCGTAACTCAGGAACCACACAGCATATCCCCAGGAAATGTTCTGTGTGTACTAATGGAACCCCTAGAAGTGTTTTTAGCGAGTTGATCTTAATTTCAAGGCGTTAAATCTTAATTTTAAGGAAAATCCCCCCCACACACACACACACCAAATATTATGGCGTCTGCGTTTACGCTGACACCTACAATGATCATCTAATTTCCATCTCTCCATCTTACTATAATTCATTCATCTTTTTGTGAATTCCCAATGATATTTAAATCAGGTATGATCCAAGATTTCATTTGATGTTGGTGATTTAGCGACCTCAAGATTTTAGCCTCGGAAATATGGCTTAGGCCAGTAGGTATCATATTAGATAAGTCAAATCAGTGAAGCAAATAGAGGTTTTAGTTGGAAATATCACTGTAAGAGGTAGATATGTTTAGTAAAAAAATCATTGTAATTATTACATGTTCTTAATAAAAAAAAATATCACTGGAATTGGTCAATGTTTTTATTACGAAACATCACTATGATGGTTACATGTTTTTGTAGAAAATTTCACTGTAACTGGTGAATGTTTTGATAAATGTTTTGATAGAAAATACCACTGTAATTGTTAAATGTTCTTAATAGAAAATAACTGGGATATGATTTTAATAGAAAATGTTTCTGAAATTAGTAAATGCTTTTAGTAGAAAATATCGCTGTAAATGGTAAATGCTTTTTATAGAAAATATCACCACGTTTTAATAGAAGATATCTCTGTAATTGTTACATATTTTTAAAAGAAGGTCTCACTCTAACTGGTAAATGTTTTAATAGAAAATATCACTGTAATTGATAAATGTTTTTAATAGAAAATATGAGCGTAATTAGTAAATGCTTGTGATAGAAAAAATCACTGTAATTGGAAAATGCTTTTAATAGAAAATATCGCTAAAATTGATGAATGTTTTTAATAGAAGATATCTCTACATTTGTTACATTTTTTTAAAGAATAGATCATTGTAACTGGTGAATGTTTTTAATAGAAAATATCGCTAATTGGTAAATGTTTTTGATAAAAAAAATATCACTGTAATTGGTGCACATCAAATTCCCAACGCAATGTTCCACTTGTTGACCACCCTGTGGTATATGTCCCCATTTTTATATCAAGTGTATAAATCGTCTCTTACTGGCAGAAATAATGTGTGACAAATTAGAATTCTTGGAACGTGCTTGACTGTTCTAGAATATTCGCTCTGATGGTTACATGTTCTGAGTGGATGATCTGTCAAGTGCAAGGTCGCATTTAACCGATAAAAACAGTTGTCATATCGAGGAGGCGGTCTTTCATGCAAGACATAGTTTAAGTTTCATAAAGTAAATGTAGTATTTGGATGAAATGAAGAAAAATAAGTAAAGGACGCATTGGTGCGGTGAAAGGAAAAATGTTCTATGTTTGCGTCACGAGAGGGATAATATGGCTCTTTGCGTTTTAGCAAGCATCAAGATTTTGAACTGCCATGTCAAGGTGCTTAATATGGAGAGAGTTTTGTTACAACATATCCCCCACACTAAGCCTTCATGCTGATGACGTCCCAAGGAAAGTTCAGAGATCAGCATGGTCGCAGGGAATACATATATATAACGCTAGATAGTGTTGTAACACGAGAGGATATATATATATATATATTGAAGTGACCCCTGTTATCACACAGAGAATGTGTCACTTGGCCTAGACAGGGTAAATAGAATTAACGATTGAAGAAAATAGAATTCGAACCTGCGACCGATTCGGTAGCCGCTTTAACGTAGCTTTGCTCTTACCATTGAGCTAAACAGCCCAGCGGAAAGGCAAAGGCCCCGAATAACTGCTCAATCCCAACGTTCTCATTTTTGTTCATTCACTGTCCATATCTGCACTACTGTTTCTGAACGCAGAAAATACTATCAAGAATGATTAGTAATACAATTGTCGGCGTAGTAGTTAAAGCATGGATACCCTGTAAAAAATACATGCAACCAGCGTCTTAACCATTGATCTTTGGTGAGGCATCCTAAACTTAGCTCGGTGTGCCACAGAAAGTGTGAGAACAGATAGAGTGTTGAACTCAGTATCGTAATGATGGCCTACAAAATGACCTTGCTAACCATGGCTTCCCAGCGGAGAGTAAGCTTAGTACGACACAAGATCACAAGCGTGTAAGAATCACCGGGGATCAAATGTATTGCAATGCTAATGCTCTGCGAGACCAGCATATCAACTATTGCTCAACGTCAATATCGAAAGTCCTCCTTCCGGATCGCCATCAGGTGTCCCGTCACGTTCCCATTAATGTTATACACGATTTGAAATGGCCTCGCTCCGTACGGCTAAAACTCTGAAGAAGCAGGGACCAAAATCTGGGCTTGGAATTACTTGCTGAATTTTATTGCAAAATGAATTTCTGGTGAATAAAATGAATGTGTCATTTGACTTATTGATGTACGTACGCATATGAGAGAAGGTGAAAGGTGCTGAGTTCAGTTCTCAGTGCAGATGTTTCATATAAAATGCAACTACGTGTCACTGGCAGTGCAGGTTAGTCGAGCAGTCGAAGGCACGAAGAATGTTATCAGCAAGCCGTATTCAAACCCCGGTTGGAACAGTGCATTCACTCCACACTTCTGCCTTTTGGAAAGGCATGTATCCGTCTCACACACACACACCCACACACACATACAGCTATGGATAAAATGGCATTGGGTTGAGTGTCACTAGTACAGGTGCTTTTCGCTTCAATGTCTATTTCATACATCGCAAACTGGAGCTGAGATAGAGAAACGGGCAGGGGACAGCTGGAGCCGCAGACAGTGTAAGGGCGCTGCTTTACTCTATTACGTGCCGCAGGTGTCTGTATATTCATATCCGGATGCTTCATTGCCGAACACGAAGATATTTATGAAACGCTTCACTGCATGTGCCTCGTTTCATTATGAGAGTTTTTTTTTGTTTTGTTTTGTTTGTTTGTTATTTTTTTGTTTTTTTGTTTGTTTATTTTTTTTTTCGTTTCAATTGCTCATGTAATTATCTTGTCTGGTTCCGTATGAGTTATATACTGAACGACCTACTTATGTAATAGTTGCAAGACGATCAAATTATCACACCATCTATGGGCTGATCAATCAACCCAGGGTATGACATGATGAAGTCTCTTATCACGATTACAACTTTATGGGAAGAGGCGTTATAAAAATTTTCTTAAAAGCAATCAAGCAGTCAAAAAAAGGAAGTTATCTGAACCAGAACCAGATCATCAGCATCGACCCACACAAAAAAGCTGGTGATATCATTAATAAGAAATTACCCCATCTATACAGCTAATGCTTCAAACAGAGAAGATTGGAACACTGCAATCATAATGCTGTTATATAAAAAAATGGAACTAAAGATCTAAACAGCTTCAAGCCAATTGGCCTACTAAACTACATCTACAAACTTTTTATCAAAATGATCACCAACCAATTCAGCAAAACCAATCACGGGAACAGACTGGCTTTAAAAGAAGTCACTCCACCATTGATAATCTCGACTCGGTAAATCAACTAAAAGAGAAAGTAGTAGAATGTGAAATGTCACTCGCTGTAGCATTTGTTGACTTAGAGAAGGCCTCTGACATCGAGTGAAAATTCCCAAGGTCATTGATGTCATATATATTGTTTGTTCTGTTCATGCTGTCTAGGACAAATGATACATTCACCTTGTAATAACGGGGAATAATTTCAAAGTATAATAATGCATTTATTATATATATATATATATATATATATATATATATAGGCAGGAGGCCTCCAGCAGCCCTGACAACACAACTTACCCACAATGCATAGGTCCTGGCAGTAGTCTCTGGTTCCACATGGGACATTTTAATACACACAGCACACACCACTGATGATGGGAAGAATCCCGAAACATGTATGGACATTTTACTTATAAGGATTAATAAACCTTACCCCCAAACACCTCACTCCCGAGTCTGTCTCACTCTCTACAGTACACATTATATATATATATATATATATATATATATATATATATATATATATATATATATATATATATCCTTGTTCCTGATATATGTGGCAAACCTAAGGCAAGACAAAGGAAACCAGCGCATACGTGAGTTTATCCTCATATTAGAGCGACCTTGCATCATATTTGCCCCCTTGAAGAGGCGAATGAATAACGGTAATCCGTCTTGCAAGAAACTACCCGTAGACCAAGAAAATTCTCGTTCATTACATCGACTCAAAAAGATTTACCAATACTTTTTTATTGATGTTTTGATATCCATTGTTGCACAAGGGTCTTCCCCGAGTAAGTTTAAATGGCAATCGGCTTTGACCGGCCACACTGGCTGAGGGAATGGAGACATGCCTTTCTCAAGGGCATTAGTGAATGCTGGTTGTTTCAAATGGAGTTTGAACTCAGTTAGCCGATCCCATTCTCAGTACCGTGAACTGCTCGGCCAGTTTTGTTCCCTGACAAGAGACTGGAACTTTTTGATCCGGTAAATTGCATCGATATTCAACAACAACGGCTTTTCTACTTTCTGGCATTCGACTGGAGATTGGAAACTTAACAAGGCGGACACAGAATACTTTATAGACTGATCGACGCCAATAAAAAGGTTCGAAAGTCATTGCTTACTTATATTTTACACACTGTTAGTCTCTCTCTTGATATGTTATCATTACAGGACACTGCTTAGTGGCCGTCAAGCTGGTCGACGAATAAAAGCTGCAGCACATAGCGTTATGTAATGTCAGAGTAAATGGTGAATGGTCGCCGGACCGAAAACGTATTTTGTTATGAAGATTGTTATTTGGGTCTCCCTCTAGTGAGTGATGTAGCTGGTAACGGTGGGGATAATGGAATCAGCGTGGTTGAGTTTTAACTCATATCGAGTCTGTAAACTTTCACTTCGCACTAATGCCCTTGTGAAAGACATGAATCTACTATCCCCCAGCAATGGATAAAATGCACGAACCCAGTTTAAGCTATTTTGTTACACTGATTTTGTCAACGATTTTGTGTAAAAATATTGGAAATTGCAGAATTAACTTCCTGAAATTAAAATATTCCCTTGGGTATTCAAACAAGTTCTTTGATAATTCTGCAATTTCCTCAGTGTCATAACAATATACAAATATAGAAATTTAAAAAAAAATTTTTTTTAAAAACCTAGGTATTTTTTGAAAAATTTATTATTCCAGCAATTTTGAATATTTCTACTCAAAATCATTCATAAGATCAGATTTAGTAATTATTGTAATTGTTTAGACAAACTAGGTGTTGACATAAAGGCTGTAAGCATTCAGGGTTATGACAATGTGGGTTTAGACGTACAGTAGGGCCATAGACGGCGGAGCCTGTGTGCAGAATAACCCTCCAGCCTGAGCAATGAAGTTTTAATGTGAAAACTTGCCCGCTTTTCGATCAAAGGGTTTGCATCTTATGGCTCAGTTGGCACGGATAGGAGCAGGACTCCAACGTCGTTGGTTTGACAGGACAGTCCGTCCGGTGGCAGATTCGAGCTACCTATGAGGGGCTAACGCCCCCTTTGGAAGAGTATTTTGACAGAAAAACTGGCCCATTGTTGGACTACTGAGCGTGAACGATCCACAGTTGGTCGAAGCTGAGCTGGCTATAGAGTTCTACCGTCCCTTTGTAGGAGAACCAGGACAGTCTGCAATTGGTAGTATGCCTCTCTGCAAATTTTAAGCGGTTAGTACGGTTGCCAACATCTTTAAGCAAAGCTTACGTACGCCAACTGTAGAGATCTTCTAGCCCACCGCCAAAGAATTGACCGGACAGTGTTGCAGCCTGGAGCTCAAGTCTCCTGAAGACAAAAGGGTACTGTTGATAAGTTTGAATTGACTATAAGTCTGGACAGCCTCCCCCTGCAAAACACCAAAGTACTTATCTATTCTTTTAGAGGGCAGTACAGTTGTTTAGCTGGGCGGGGATATGTTGTTCTGATTTGTAGCATTTTTGTTTTCGTTTTTTTTGTGGGTGTTTTCAATGAATTATTTCAAACCTCCTTCTCGGTGAAGGCTGCAGTTTTTCTCTTTTCATTTTTTAAAGCATGGAAAATACAGTTTTCAGGTTGAATAAGACATGAATATAATATGTTTGGAAAAATGAATGATGATACCAATAATAATAAATCAGAGGAAGAAGGTAAGAATGAAAGGAGCGGCTTCCTTTATGAAGAAGGAAATTATTATTACAAATAGATTACACTTCAAAGGTTAATGAAAAGGTGAAAAATATGTTCCAAAAGGGTACTTATCCGCCTTAGAAGAATGAAGTCTGACTTTAGTTGGCACCAAAGATTTTAGCCACTGTCTATCTTTCCGAGTCAAATCCCGTCCTAATGGGTGGTTTTCAGATGGTAAATATATTAAGTTAGGATGTCTGTATCCGTGAAATAATTGATTGAAAAACGAATAAATCTACTTTCTCTTCCACGTAGAAGTAGTTCATCTCTTCCTCTTTCTCTCTTTCTCTATTCCCAGCTCCTAATCAGTCTATGAAAAGGTTCACTTTGTTAATCAGTTCGTTTCACACAAACAGCCGGCCAAAAAAAATACTTTTTTCTGCTTCTTATTGAGTTAAATTATTTTTTAATGTGAAATATAGATATTTTTTTCTTACAATAAACACATATTCATAAGTGAAACACCATAATAACAATATAGAATTAATTTCAAGTCAACAACGTGTTAATTAGTTCATTCTGTTATTTACTCAGCGTTTTAAATTTGAAAAAAGAAACTTAATCTTTTTTGGAAGCCATGTTTAGAATTAAAAACATAACGCTTAAACAAAAGGTAAGCAAAATGAAGAATGATCGATTATCCCTTGCTTGTAAATATTTCAAAAAGGAGAAGAAAAACAAGACTGTTCTCAATTCTTTAATTGTAATATAATAACACTGAACATTTTCCATATCATGTATATCTTCATCAGTCAGATTCAAATTCAAATGTTAAAAACATTCGAAACGAGAATGATGCGTTCGTCAATGAAAACCGAGATTGGATTTGATCGCCACACATCAAGGTTTCAATAACATGGTGCCTTTTTTTAAAAAAATGATCGTTTTAAATGAAAAAGGTATGTGTGTGTTCTGTAAAGGAAAACGAAGTATAAATTGATAATAAAGTTACTCGTGTATGTTACAATAAACGTGGTTTATTTTGGAATCTTTGATAAACAATTACCAAAGAGTTTTTGATAAAAACGACCCAGTTCGTCGGAATTATTATTCAAACCATCTGGTTCATGAGACTCTAGCTCTAACATACACCAATTCTCATGGTGTGCTAGACTGCCAAGGCCTCCTTCCACAATGTAGAACCGGTGGCTATAATTGAACCTACCTGCTTTGCTTTCACTGAAGTGCTTTTTCGGCTCTGTCTCTGCCGGTTCATTTTTCGCATCTCTGCACTGCTTGTTGAAACGCCAACTCAAAATGGTAGCAGTAAAGCCACGTGTAAACAGGACATGTTTTGCACATTCCGCTGCATGAAAAATATTTTTTCATTGACAAGAACGTTTTGAAATTTTGCATGTATTGCCAGTTCTAACAATTTTCAATGTTTATCTGTATCCCATGCGGTTTCATAATTTGCAAAAGCAACCGCGTTTTTTTAATTCTTTTATTTGAATCTGATGTTTGGTTCTGATGTTTCTTTGGTTGATAATAGACTAAGTGATCGAAAGTTTAAGTTCCGGCGTTGCAAAACTATTAAAAGCTCTAGAAAGACTGCAGCAAGTTCTGGGTGATCCTCGATTAATGTCTGATGATTTCTATTTAGGATGGGGGCAAGTCTTTCCAACGTCCTATGCCAGTTGACCACTAGGGACACTTATTAGAATTTCTTTTCCTTTATTCAAAGATACAAATATCCTGGCAATTAATCTCCTCAACCTCTCTCGCCATCCGAATTTGTTTGATTTAAGGATATCTTCTGTTGTTCTAAACAATCATGAATTCGTGAGCATGCTTTTGTCAGTCTCCAACAAGACTGTTAATAAATTGCGAAAGTGGATCTGATAATGTGATCTGGATGATCTGAAAGTCTGTATGTTTGTGTAGAAGTGGATTTGTGGTATAGTTCTCTTATAAGCGAATGTTTACGGATTTTTTCCCTTGTGTTTAAAAAAATTATTTCGTCTTTGGAAAATTTATTTCTGATTTGTAGTTGTTCTTTTTGGCAAAAGGATTTACAATATGAAAGGAATGTTTTAAAAGTTTTTCTCCCTCTCATATGGAAAAACATCATTAATGTACCTTATCCACGACTAAGGCTGCATTCCACGACTTTTTTGGAAGGCTTCTATTAGATCTGTTTCAAATTTACGCATGAACAGATTAGCGAAAAAGATTGTTATCGGAGTTCCCATGGTCGTTCCTTTTACTTGAGGATATTGCTTACGAGAATAAATGATATAACATGAGAATTGTTGTCTGATAGTACTGAAAAGTCCTTTCATGTATCAAAGGCTTCTTCACAAGCACAGAAACCTTCTTCATGGTCAATGTTTGATTATGAAGAAGATACGTCAATGATAAAAAGATAAAACGAGAGTTCAGAAGGAATATATGAATTACCAGCACCCAGTGTTAGCTGTGAAAATTTAAAAGTAATTAGTATGTACCGCTCTAATAACTATTTCTACGAAAGCAATCTAACCCCTCCCCTTTGATTATAAGATAATGCCCCTAAAAATGACACGCTAGATTTAATTAAAAAGGTGCTAGATTGGCAACACTGGCGATATTCTCTTTTTAGGAAGTACGGAAATGGTCATCCTCTCCCTCTGTTGTTTTGGACCGCAGATTAGGGAACCCTTCTTTTTGGGAAGTTAAGATTTGGCTTTAAGATGGTATCTCCCCCAGTCTCCATGTGCCAAGTCCAGATACATTGAATGACTCCGGAGAGAGATCACTAAAATAGGTCAGAATTTTCAAAAAATAAGCATGAATTCTGTTGGACGAAAAAAAGAGAAATCAATTCATGTTTAACTTACAGTGCAGATTGAACCCCATCTAAAAAAAACTCTTCAAGGAGGGAATCAGAAAAAAAAATTCCTCATCCTCGAGTTGAGTTTGTGTGCAAAATTTCAAGTCTCTGCAATTAAAAATATGGTTACTGCTAGGGGATGACACACAGTGTCCAGCAAGTATAAGAATCCCGTATGCCCGACAATATTATAGAAACTTTTTGTCTCTTGGCTAGTGATGATGAATTCTTTTCTTATAAAATTAGAAATATCCAAATTGACACTGTGTTTGACGTACTTTTTGATGCTAAAGGCTGGACCACGAAACTAGGACAGTGCTACGAACTTTCTCCATATCATTTACTAAACGCTGTAAGGTAAAGTCAAAAATTGAACGCAGTGCGACCGAACTGCCGTTGAATTTACTGAACCATGTTTTTAAATGCGACAAGCTACCTAACTCCCTTCTTTTTCTTTGAACGAGAGACAACCACCGGGTACAATGAAATTCCAGCTTAAACAGGAACCCCTTCTGCAATTAGTTCGTTATACGGGGTTTTACTCTGATAATACAGCACATAAGAACATGTTTCATTTTGCTGTTCCGGCAGAGCACAGGGTGACGCAGAAAGGAAGCGAACATTGAAAACATGGAAGTGAAAGTTGTGTCAGTAGTGTTCAGAGCGCTAAGAACAGTCCCAAAAGAACAGGTAAAGAGATTGGAGGTATGGGGAATAGAGAATCCAGAGAAAGGCTGACAATATCCAGACAACAGCACTACTTATGTTGACTTGAATATTAAGGAGACTTCTGGAGAAGTGTCGCCGACTCAAATATATTTTTGCAATAGTTTAAATGCCAGAAAACGCTAAAAAAAGCACAAAATTAAAACAGATAGCAAAATAATTCAAAAAATTGCTAACACACCCCGGGAAAGTGGTCAGAAAAACGGTTTAAAATGGACGGAATGACTGTGCTATTTTGGCGATTTTCGCATCGCCAAAACAAGAAATGCGCTAAATTGGCAAGGCTGTCCTAAGTACGGTGGAGACTTGCTATCACTCGATCTCTAGAATCTGTTGTGGCGGAAATCCAGTGCTAATGATAATAAGTAGGAGTGTTGATGTCGACATCGAAAATATGTTACGCATTCCACCGATTACTTCTTCATTAATTCATGTGGTTTTATTCGAGCTTTTTCCTTTGTTCTTTTGCTCTTTATTCGTCTGTTTACGTGGCCTCATCTTGTCTGCAAGCGTATCAAATCTTTCGTTCTGTTCCAGTGAATGGTTCCGAGTGATGTGGAACTGATAAAAGCCTTTTCCCATGACGTATCGCTTAAATTAGGAGAAACAACCTTTGATGTAGGTAGGAAGATTCCGACAATGAAAAGCATATTGCATCAATAAAGGTATTTCTTTGATCAAGTCTATTTCGACCACAAATTCATTCCGGATAAGATTGCTAGCTAGATTATACATGAATATATATATATATATATATATATATATATATATATATATATATATATATATGTGTGTGTGTGTGTGTGTGTGTGTGTGTGTGTGATGTCTATGTGTGTGTTTGTGTGAACAAAGAATAGGGGTTGTTCAAAAAGAGGGAACCGACAAAGCCAAGTAGAATCTTGATACTTTTTATTGAATTCTGTTTTGAATAGTAATTATTACT
This sequence comes from Thysanoteuthis rhombus, assembly GCA_963457665.1. NCBI lineage: Eukaryota > Metazoa > Mollusca > Cephalopoda > Oegopsida > Thysanoteuthidae > Thysanoteuthis > Thysanoteuthis major. The sequence goes on along the minus strand of OY735219.1, from coordinate 47,174,404 downwards.
TATAAACTGAACGTAAATGTTGCAAATGAATTATCCTTGTAAGCTGCTTTAGTCACATAGCTGCCGTACATAGATATAGAAAAATGTCGATAGATTCCAGAATTCTCGAGAATTTGCTCTGGTGTGGTGAACCTTAGAAATAATGAAGTAGTATTCTCAAAAGAAATAATCCCCAAAGCTCTTGTAGATTATACTATAAGCACTTACACTACGTCTAAACTTTAAATCTATTTACAAATCGCACCAATATGATACTTTCTGTGGTTGTACAGATCAAAGCAACCAATCTACTCCAGTCAGTCTTGTCAGATAGGATAAGAGCTAGTAAAATTCATCGGCTCGCTCGGCCATCTACCTAGCAAATGGGACAATCCAATATATCTCTTGCATTCATGCTCTCAAGATGAATCCATTCATTTACAAAACTTACCATAGTTTTTGTGCAAGACCAAAACAACCTGAAAATAAGTGATGACCCTACTCAATATTCACCGACTATGGTCTGCTAAACTGGCTCACTAACCATTACCCGACGACAAGGTATCTAGACAAGCGCTGATTGACTATAACGCTCTTTTTCAAATATTTTCCGTAGTGATAGCTGTATACTGTAGACTTTGGTTAATTTGCTCTGTATATGAGAATGAACACACACTCGTACACACACACACACACACACACACACACACACATATATATATATATATATATATATATATATATATATATATATATATATATATATACACAATTATTTATCATTTAGTGATGTACATAGATAGACCCTACGTGATATTTCTTTTTGAGGCTCAAGAACAACATAATATATTCTCAAGTGATTGCGCAATATTTTCAATACATTATGATAATGCATTGTTATGATGACCCGAATGTTACATCTTTGGGAACGTACTTAAAACACTAACCGAGGTATTACCGTAATGCAATTTCGAAAGCAATTCTCCGTACACCTGATGACAGGATGCTGTTCGCGGTCAGGTAGGCTTGCTTAATAAGATGTGGCATGACTTTGAAAACGCCCTGTATTCAGTTTTGCATCTGATTATGAAATGGATATATTTTTCTCCTCAAGTTGTTTCATCTTGTAGAAATTTCTTTTCAGTGTTTTTGCTAGAAGATTATTTACGAGTTATTTGTGCAATCATGAAACAACATCAGGCACATAGATAATGTATTTACGCATGTATCGATTAAAACCCACTGAGACACAACTTTTACGCTGAGCCAAAAGACGTAAAGGGACAAAGGTTCACTTCAAGCTTATCCCAATCATTAATTAGGTACTAGGTAGTCAGGTGGTTCAGGGCACAGACTATGGACTTGGTGAGCGAAGAAAGAAAGGCATCTCCTCTCAATTCCCAACACTTACGAGACATATGTCCAACATGGATATAAAACTGATGAGACAACTGATAGCCGTGATCAGAATACAAAACGTACCAAGTCTACCTTTATGTGATGCAAGTCTAAATGAATGTAGTACGATTGTGTTGCACCAATCTTCCTCCTGAAGATGGACTATTTGCCTTGAAAACCAGCATTCGAAACTTAGGCTTGAACTCTAATCTCTGGCTCTGGTGCAGACTGAATAATAAATTCAGCCATAAATCCAGCTACTCCATCTATAAGAAACCGTCGACCAAAAGTATCACCATACGTTTCTTCAGTCGTCAAGTTAATCTGGCAGGCTATGAATGCGCACGGGCCGCACAAATGGAGCTAGAAGTTGGAAAATTTATACATATACTCCTAATTATGTCTTGAAATTTAAAAAAATCCAAATCCCCCTAAATCGTTTTTTAGAGGGGGGGCGATTTGCAATGTTAAATTCAATGTGTTTCTTGTTTTGGTAGTGCAGAAAGAACACTGAATTACTGCGGCTGGGCTTGAACATTTTCATTGGTTGAGGCGTATTTTTGACCATTTTGGTGTCTTCTAGCTATTTGGGGTCTTTTGGGGCTATTTTTTTTCAAATCTCTTTTATTTTCTTTTTTAGCAACAATGAGCATTTCCATTCGAGGCCCCCAGTTTCAATGGGTGCCTCCTTTCTTGCTGCACGCTGGCAACGGGCCTGAACATATTAAGACGAAATCTCAACTACAACTTCCATATGCATTCGCTACCGCCTGCTGTTCACATTTTCTTTTTTTCATTCTCCAACATTCTTTTTATAATTCTTACTTTAAACCTACCTTTTATTCTTTTGTACCTCTTGTACGTTTCGTACAATTACTCTCCTGCTTTTTACGGGCTTGAAGAGTCACAGATGCCCTCCCTGGGGCAACAAAAACTCTCAGCGCGATATTTAATGATAAGGACAAAGAAAAAGGAAAGAAAAAAAAAGGATTATACGGCGTTACAAAAGAAACTTCCATATGCATTCGCTCCACACAACCCTGTCTATAACAAAACATGGCGGAAGATAAACAAATTTCTAAAAAACCCAAATTCTTTTTTTCTAATACACAACAAAAGTTTGGAAGCTGTTTTTCCCATTAGGATAGGATATCTAAATTGACTTCTCACGATAAGTGAAATATCTATGTTGTTTTTCCTGGCGATTAGCATTCACCCCGAACCAAAAGTTTGTCTTCTCTCTCTGTCTCTCTGTCTCTCCCTCTCTCTGTCTCTCTCTGTCTCCCTCTGTCTCTCTCTCTCTCTCTCTCTCTCTCTATCTATATATATATATATATATATATATATATGTGTGTGTGCTTATTTATATATATATGTATGTGTGTATTTATATTAACACATGGTTACGTTTGTGCGTGAGTGTTGATGTATGTGTGTGTATCATCATCTACAACCTGTGAAATGTCAGTGAGAATACCTTCTATAAACACACTGATATATATGTGAGAATTGTTGAAGCATAAGGATAATGATATATATCTGTATATATATGTTAGTATATATATGTGTGTGTGTGTGTGTGTGTGTGTGTGTGTGAGATAGTATTTCTGAAGGTGGGGGAGATAAGTCTTTGGCAAAGAATCTTCGCAAATATCTGGTAAATGAACCACTTGTTTCTTGTTAGAAGTGAACAACCCGATTAAATCACCGATAATAGGAAACAAAATGCTCTCTCTCTCTCTCTCTCTCTCTCTCTCTCTCTCTCTCTCTCTCTCTCTCTCTCTCTCTTATTCGGTTCTTTTCTCTCCTCCCCCTCATACACACGAACACGCAGGCAGATGTATGATGTCATCATGGCTTGGTTTCGCCAACGAGAATTTGGGAATATCCTGCAGGCACCTAGGTGATGAAATTTATTTTATTTCTTAGTAGAACAAAATATAAATATGAATACATGGAACTTTTGGGACGGAACGATTCGAAGTCATTATTGAAACGAAACTACCCCTCGCAATCAAAACACAATCATTATGATGAATTCGAGACAAGTGCAAGAAGAGAATGTTTTTAGATTAAAAATTAGAAGAAATAAAAGATAATTCCTCCAAGAAAAACGATTTTTTGGGTGGGAATATTCTCAGACGGGTACCTTTCCAGATACCACCGCATATACAGAATCTCTATTTTATAGCACTATTTTTAAAAAAATAATGAAACTTGGATAACAATTGATCATAATAGTACAGAGCTGCACCATCAATTGATTTACCAAATCATTAATCCAAATCTCAGATGAATAGAAAATCGGCATGAATTTAATGTATCTCCCCCACAAAAAAAATTGGCTCCAGGTGCTGGTTTATTGTCTGACTCCAAAACGAGAGAGTTCACTCTGTTCCTCCTGGTGAGTTACAAGCACATTAGATACAGCATTGAGATTTTCACCGAGTTTTTGTCTTGTGATATATATATATATATATATATATATATATATATATATATATATATATATATATATATATATATATATCCTAGTCAGGGTTCACTTTTATATGACCTTAGTTGCTAGTTTAATTATTCTAGGTTGGGTCTGTTTCTTCTTATCCAAGATTATTATGGTGATTGGGTTGTCCTCAAGGTGGCTGGGGTATAAAATAATAATAATGTTGATAGTAATTCTATCACTGTTTTTGTTAATAATAACGAGGAGAATATGTTAAGTATGGTGGTTAATTTTTAGTATATCTACATGCTGTGTGTTAAATTGTGTTTTTTGTAGAAATTTGGGCGGTGCCGGCATTGTAACTCTACTTCATTTTTTCTATTCAATAATTCTGTTTTTCGGGGTTTTTCTTTTAGCAAAGGTGGGGATTTCAAATTTCTCATTCAGACATAGGTAACGTTTTAATATTCTGGCATATGTGTGTTTGTTTTAATATTTCCCTTCCAAGAAGAAACTGAAAATTAGGTAAAGTTGTACAGATAATTTTAAAAAGATCATAACAAAAAATAATGATAAAATGATTAGAAATGATACTAATGGAGAAAGCAAAATTAAACCAGATTTCAATTGCACAAACAGAAACGGATGCCTTTTGCAAAACAAATGAATCAAATCAAGTATTGTATCATCATCATCAGCATCATCATCATCATCAGTCTTTTAATGTCTGTCGTTGGTCATAGACCTTCCCCAGGATTCGCCACAATTCCCTATCATGGGCATCACGGAGCCAGTATTTCCTGAATCTGTCAAGTTCATCTCTCCATCTTGTGTTCTGTCGGCTTTTCTTATGTGATCTCTGGGGATCAATGTTGTGAGACGTTATGTCCATCGGTTGTCTTTCATTCTTGCAACATGGCCTGCCCATTACCATTTGAGTTTTTTAAATAGTTTCTATGATGTCACGAACACCTGTTTACTTCCTTATATACTGTGCTGTCTTATGATCTCTCCATGTAAGTTTGAGCATGATTTTCTCATGTGCACGTAGCATACTTCTCAGTTTGCAGGCCTGTCTCTTGGTTAGGTTCCATGTTTCAGCTCCATAGGTGACTATCGGGAGAATGCATTGGTTGTATACTCTTCTTTTTATGATTATTGGGATCATCTGGTTCTTGAAAATTGAGCTTGCTCTGCTGAAAGCTTGCCATCCCAAAGTGGTTCTTCGCTTGATTTCCTCCTCTTTTGAGGGTCTCATGGAGATTCGTTGTCCTTGGTAGATATAGTGATTTACCTTGCCGAGTTACTAAGCTGAAATATCAACCCAAGAGAAACCCTTAGAAGTGAAATATTATAGATAAACTGAATCCTTCGCCCTAACAGGACCGAAACATGAACGTGTTTGTGTAGCAAATCCTTTACTCCATCATATTTTAAGCTTCACTCTAACTTGACTTGATGTTTAATGCTGAATGTATCAAGCACTTTATGAAATAAACTATCACACATTAGATATTGTATTATGTTATATTTCTGATTATTATTGTACATATATATATATATATATATATATATATATATATATATATCAAAGAATGGATCAATATGTCCGTACCCTGAGACATAATTGTTGGCTGAATTTTAATCAGGAATTTCTCCTACAAAATGTTCGAGCTATGTGATTGTTATTCACGACTAGATTAATTTCTTTGACTGTGGAAGAGATTATGCTAAAAATTAAATATTTCTCGTGCAAAATAAATGCATTTTCCTCATTAGTCTATGGATATATTGAAGTATATATATATATATATATATATATATATATATATATATATATATATATATATATATATATATGTATGTATGTGTGTGTGTGTATGTGTGTGTGTGTGTGTGTGCATCAAAAAAAACTTTTACTAATATATGTCTTTCGTAAAAGCGAATTGGCATAAAGTAAACTTTCAGCAAACGGGATATAGCTGCTCTATTCTTTCTAATTTTCTATAGTCAGAAATCTTAAGTTGTGCAAAACTCTTTCCTGTGACAAAACTGAATACTTTTTAAAATGAAAACTTGAAATCATCTCAAAATAGTTTTGACACGGCTTATTTCTCATTGCCATCAGAATTGTATTGGCAGGTTTTAATGAAATATGAGTATAACTGCATTCTCCGAAGTAACGTATTTAGTTGAGATTTTATTCTATACTCTGACCCACTTTGTTGTTTAGTTAAATCAACATTATTGAGTATTTCTTTTGTTTTAATGTGATGCAAATGTCAAAATGAATTGATAACGATAACACCCATCAATTAACAGAATAGCAATAATATTGAGTTCGCTGGAAATGGTTTCATCAAAACTCATTTTATCATAAAACTGGTTGACAAATGTGAATATCTTCACACATGGCAGTTTTGTTCGGTTAACAAAATATTTTACCCAAAACTGCACAAAATAACAAGAGAGGAACATGCATATTTAATTCACTTTGTACACACAATAATTCATTTTATGCACACGTTGCAAAACATATGGTTGCGCACACACGCTCACTTTAGAGGGTATTTTGGTTACCTGTTTGTACCATCTTTTGAGGTGATAACGGGCTCGTCAGCTTCAGTTGAAAATTGAAATTCTTATCCCGAATTTTCTTCTTGATCTTGTTCTTCTTCTTTCTTTCTTTCTTTTTTCTTCGTCCTTTTTCATTCCATCGTCTCTATTCCCATCCTCATTACTGAATCACATTCTCCCCTACTCACACATTCTTCACTCTGTCCACCTCTTCTATTGCCCTAATAATCATTCACTTTACCCTCACCAATTCTTATCTGTTGCCTTCCCGGCAAGCCCCTCAATCCCTTTCTGGTCTGTAGCATCACCAAGGCAGCACCCAACCCAATTAATTCGAACAAAAGACACCTCTAACAGCGAAGACCAAAGATGAAAGCCATACCTCCAATCTCTCCAGCCAACCGAACGAATCCCGACACGAAAAGGACCCTTTAAGTTTTAAATTACAGATCACAAATAATTGCCTCTTTCTTCTGTCTCATACAGGCCCCTCGTGATCAACACTAAGTGAGTGTCGCGGAATCTAGACTTCAAACACGACAAACATATCAGGTCGTGGCCCCACCCCAAACACTCACTCAGTTCCCCAGTGCCGAATTCTGGTCTTTAAAACACAGAAATTAAAAATATCTTTAAAAAAGTATTGAATATATATATGTATATATGTGTGTGTGTGTGTGTGTGTGTGTGTGTGTGTGTGTGTGTGTGTGTGTGTGTGATCCCTTGGGGCAGTATTTGCATAGCCGGCTCCTTAATCGAAACATCACAGGATTTTACTGTTCAAGTCGCAAAGGAGAGAAGGTTGAAAGGAGAGCAAGGCCTACTTGAGGAGTGCGCTTACCTGTATACGTAGGTATTTGTCTAGTAACCTCTTGGGAAAAAAGGGTCTTGTAAGCTGTATGATGCTTGTATTCTCTCTCTCTCTCTCTCTCTCTCTCTCTCTCTCTCTCTCTCTCTCTCTCTCTCTCTCTCTCTCTCTCTCTCTCTCAGTATTCATAAATATAAGCACATGTATATATACGAGGATAAGTCTGTAGTCTGACATGAAGAGAATCGATGATTTTTTTTTTTCGTGGACTTGTTTCTCAGTCGAGAGTATTTTTCAAATGCAATAATCTTGGAATTTATTTGTCTAGAATCATCATCATCGCAATGACAAATTTAATGTATTCAAAAATGCAGTTGCAAAAACTGAAATAGTTTACCCACTTTAATAAAAAGGACAAGTATAATTTTTTTTTTAAAGACTTACATGAATTCAGAGAATGAGAAAGAAAAGGAATTGATAGGGTAATTTAGGGATTTATCAACTGAAAAATATATAAAATTTAGAAAAAATTGATAAATTAAATATGTCTGGTAAATGCTTCTCAATACAGATAAGTTTGTAATAGAATTTCATTAGATTTCATACATTTTTATAATCTGAATGGATGTATGTTTCAATATTGAATAAATACTTTTTTTCATTTTGATGGTTAGATGGAGGATATTTGCTATGAAATGTCCGTGAATGAATACCTATTCACCCAATCTGTGTTTTACTCATTGAGCATAAAAAGAAAAACTTCACCATTATGTCGGATATAACTCATCTATCCAATAATCATATAGACAGCATATATGCCAACTATTTTTGGCATGATTAAGGTTTTGATATATATATATATATATATATATATATATATATATATATATATATATATATATACGTGTGTGTGTGTATTATATACATATATATATATATATATATATATATATATATATATATATATATATATATATATATATATACAACGAAACAGCAGTCTGTGGATGACACAATAACACATACACACACACACACACACACACACACACATATATATATATATATATATATATATATATATATATATATATATATATATATATATATATATATATATATATATATATATATATATATATTGTTGGGACTAGCAGTAAAATACAATCGTTCTGGGTAAACCGTAAGACGGTGTTCGAGTTTCCAGCTGATAAGTGACTGCATTCACCTGTATGCAAGAACATAGATAGATAGATAGATAGATAGATAGATAGATAGATCACTAAATAGAAACCATCGTGTGACCCAAGTCTTTTGACAGCATGCCTTATTGAAGATGATTGATCAAAAAGTTGGGAAAAAGATCGTCGAATAAGTTCCTTTTCGCACCTTTTCTTGAGCAGTGATCATTAAAAAAGAAGTCTGAATATTAAACAAACAAACGTGAATGCTACTACTTTCGAAAAAAAACTTACATTGAAAATTGAACCCTCTCCAAAAACCTTTGGTGGGTAATTTCTAAAGAAACACTTTTCTAGATATAAAAGGGAGTAAATGTTTAATCAAAAATGCATAAGAAAATATATTACTGTTTATATCTTTGTATTTTTAATAGAGTTTAAACATGAAATGAATCGATTTTGAAAAAAGTGCACAATGATTTTGAAATTACTGTACATAGCCAGACAAAGAGCCAGACAAAGAGCCAGACCAACTTAAAAATCGGGGAAACCTGTGTTGTCAGTTTTGGTGGCAGTTCTGCTTGATGGTTTCAATTAGATAGACAGTGATCACACAAGTCAAAACGTTGAAGTGGAATAATTGGAGAAGAAGTCACTCCCCCATTTATTTCACTTTAACCATTATGTATAATATGATCATACTATTTTCCTCGTTTATGTGATCATTTATTCATGACGATTCGGTCGTGTTCCTTCCGGCTTTCATCGACTGTTGATTGTTCTAGAAAGCTCTTTAGGAAGTGATTACACATTTTAGAACCGATGAAGACCAGAGAGTTCACGGCCGAAACGTTCTGAACAAATGAACAGGTAGAGGGGGAAATAGTCTGATCATGTCATACAGAACGGAAACAAATTGTTTTTGTAAAATTCTGCACCCAGTCTGTACAATGTACATTGTAAATGAACAAGGGGATTAGAGGTCATGCCTTAAGACAATCGTTAACAAAGACACCATTATTGTTAAGGGATCAATAGCGGATTATATCCCTATATACAATGAATCTGCAAAAATACAATGTGTATTCAGAAACAACAAATTCTCATCTCGTTTATCCTCAGTCCATTCGTCTCTTTCAACACGACAAATGGACATATTTGGTCCGACAGAATGAATTATAAATTGCGTTATATTATATAGAAACTTAAATCCTGGGTAAGGTCTATGTCCAACGACGGACGTTAAAAGACTGATGATGATGATGATGATGATGATGATGATGATGATGATGATGATGATGATATAGAAACTTATTTGAGATAATCTTCCGTCGTTACACGGTCAATATATCACTCGCCTTAGACAATGTAAATTGAATAAACAATTAAGGAAAATGGGTCTGCTACAGGAAAACCATTAGATCAACGATTTGTCCGTTATCCGTGGTAGTAGTAGCAGAAAGGGGGAGAAAGAAAAGGTGCAAGTCGTCTTTCTTTGACTCAATGCTCATACTTGTAAAATATTGTGATCTACAAATATTTTGCTAGTATCGTTTCTTTTTGAATGGTAAATGGCCATTTTCGGCGTTTTTGCCATTTCTTAAGTACAAAAATGCAGACATGAAGCAAACTAATTCAGTATCTTTAGCAGCTCGTAAAACAATTGATCATTAAAAAAGAAGTCTGAATATTAAACAAACAAACGTGAATGCTGCTGGACACAAACTAACGGTTCAATTTAGAAAAAGGAGATTTCTTTCAATAATGTCACCCTTTTTGAATGACGTTAAACCTTTTGATGACATCATTCTTTTTAATGACATCACGCCTCTTGCTTCCTATTTATAATGTTGATGGGACCGACCGACCAAAAAGCGTCTAATAGAGATGTGTGGACAAATCTAAGAACGATACTTACTGTGCAATAACAAAGTCTACTATTTTGTTTCTCTGAATTTTTGTTCTAAATTCCTCCAATTTTATTCGGAGACTAAAGAATATATCAACCATGATTGTTGTGATACCAGCAATGAGATAAAGATACTAATAAAAAAAAAAATAAAATTGACTTTAAGAGCGACCTTCGAGTGATACCTTGGCATTTTTAACGGTCAAACATATACGGTAACTCCTACGTACATCTGAGCCCAGACGTCAGAGAGAAATTGGCAGGAAAGGCGTTGTATGGGAAACTATCGATTATTTAAAAGAATCGATGATGATGCAAAGGGTTTCCATGGAAACACAGATGAGAAATTTGGCTTGGTGTCCGACTTTGATGACGTCTTAAGATTTGAAAAGCTACTACGCAGTTTTAACTGGCTAGATAGAGCTGTCTCTTCCCCACCTTTCTCTCTCTCTCTCTCTCTCTCTCTCTCTCTGTCTCTCTCTCTCTCTATATATATATATATATATATATATGTGTGTGTGTGTGTATATATGTGTGTGTGTGTGTGTGTGTAGTATATGTGGTACAGATCAGGCTACCAGCATAACATAATATGATATATCAATAATATAAAGCAACTTCTGAAATGTTAGGAACTTATTTCACAGAGTGCTCGATGCATACGACTTTTTACTCTTGAAGTTAAGTTGTTTTAGAGTAGAGCTGGAAATATGAGGCCAGAAACATGAGCTAGTTTGTGTAGCGAATCCACATTCTACTATCTATCTATCTATCTATTTATCTCTCTCTCCATATATATATATATATATATATATATATATATATATATATATACGCTAGCAGGGATTCCTGGCGTTTCCCAGGAAAGAAACTTAGATCATATCAACACAGGAAAGTAAATAATGTTTTAAAGAGATTTCATAAAATAAATGGAGGGTGTGTGCACGCACATTTCCAGGTAGACTCACACAGGCCCACGAGCACTTTCGGGCAGGCCTGCGTAGCTCCCTCTAAAACCTCAAACCGAGAAATATTGTGCTCACTTTTGACGTTAGTAGTTCGCGTATCAAAGCGGACAATTGAATTTAAACAGCGCCCATGTTTTATGTAATATTCGCTTCTGGGTTTGGGTTTCGAGTAGGATTAGGGTCTTCCATGATTCATTGTCAGATTGGGTCGGAAAACGTGGCAAGCACATAGAGCTAACTGTCTGCAAAAAGATCCGTGTATGTAATACCTGTTAAGACGACAATTCCACTATTAGTCCCTGCAAACTCGAACAGAACACACCCAACACTATTACACTAGCCATCACCAGCTTACACAATGATCTGCTGACAAGCTGGATCCACAGTTGCATGCAGTCTCCTCTGCATGTCTTCCATGGTCCAATGGCGATGTTTTCTAATAAGGTGTAGTAACCGGTGAAGTCATGTCAATAATGATACACCTTGTTGATAGACGATTATAAACCCCCATGGAATACAGCTACAATGTTGACTGATGAGTTGAGCAACGCCAACGTTGAATTGAGATGTGATCTGATGCAATGTTCCACATCGTTGAGTGGTTACCATCATTGTCAGTCGTCGACGGTACCGTTCTTGCGTCACTTGTGGGCGCCGGTTGATTTCTCGAGCTGCTGATGTCTTTCCGGAATCCACTTATCCGTGGTTTACCCTTGCTATTGTTGCCTATCCTCAACAATCATTCTTCAGCCTAATGATGTTAAATCCCTTCAGATTCCAATGGCTGACACAACTACACTCCCACAGTTACACCACCTCTTCGCTTATTATGTCTCACATACGTCACCCGGTCGAGTCCATTTCTCCGGGGGTGGGGGTGAAACCATTCAGTATATTGCTGTCGCTAATCTTTTGACACTTTGGTTTATAGAACTATAAAATACATGGATGGATAGATAGATGTGTCGATGGATGCAGTTCTAATTACAATGACAATTATCTACAGTGTTCGTAATATTTACGCTGAATAAATCATTCCAACGAGCAATTCAGTGTTCCCCCCCCCCCCCGACCATCCTATGGGCGGCATTCGATCAGATTGCGTCTTCAAAGGATATATCAATCATCTCTTCTATTTTTGTTTGCCTGAACGAACGAAATTTGAAGAGGTATGTGTATTCATTCGTGTCTGTCTGTCAACACAATATCTCCAAAATTCTATATGAATTTAAGAGAAATTTTCTTGAAGGGTGGGCCATTCGATAAAAGAAGAATTGCTTAAATTTCGGAGGGAGATCAAGGATTTTTTTTCAATTGAGAAATAACTCTTGATTTTTTTTCATACATTTTATGTTTGTACACACAATGTCTCCAAAGGTTCTTGATGAATTTCAATGATAATTTCTTGAAGGGCGAGCCATGGGCTGGAGAAGAATCGATTATATATGGGGGTGGATCCCACATTTTCTCAACAGTTACACGCCCCCTTGCAACGTAGCTCTATATATGAACTTAATTTTCAGCCAAAATGGCGTTGGTAGAAGTATGAACTCTCATTGCTTTTAGTTTGATAGTATGATTTCCTTCCTCTATTTTCTTCTCTTTTTCTCTTTCCCATTCTCTCTCTCTCTCTCTCTCTCTCTCATTCTCTCTCTCTCTCTTTGTTTTCTCTCTCTCCTCTTACTCTCAGTCCCTACTCATCTGTCCTAACCTTTTCTCTTTCTTTCTCTGTTTATCCCTTAAATCATTCTGCACCAACTCACTCCATCTCTCTGTCACTTCTCTTTCTCTCTCTCTTCTTCTTCTGCTCTATCCTTTCCTCTTTATTAGATTCACCCATTTTATGCCTTAGTCGCTTACCTTCACAAGATTGTTATCTATCTATCTATCTATCTATCTATCTATTACCTTGCAAGGTGATCTGAAAATCGATTGATAGTAGATTTTTGTTGCATGCTCTACATACGTGATATCTAGCACAACAGGGTCAAATTTATGGAATACAACCAGCCTGGCTATTCATATCAGTTCATGTGTGTGTTTGTATGTGTAGATGTGTGTGTGTGTAGTTATGTGTGTGTGATTAAAGGCCACAGACAAGGAATTTCTTTCTTCTTAACTATTTCTGTTTCTGCACTAGTGAAGTAGGCTACACACACACACACACTCACACACAGACGTATATATAATCGGAACTCGTTTTTTTACACTAGTAGAAACTGGTTTCTTTCATTGGGAATCAAGTGACAGCAAATCTTCCTAATAATTTAGTATGAATACTGACAAATATGCTTCAGCATATTTCTCAGTATTATAGCTGATTTTACTGATTCTGTGGTCTAAATCTTTCCAATTCTTCCTTTGATTTCTGATTTTTCCAACTCATTTGTAAAACTTTTCGAAACAATAATGATGGGTACAATTGCCACCTTCATATTTTATGAATTTTCCAAAACCTGGCAACTTCTCCAGATTTTCTCTTGTCTGCTCGCCTGGATTGGATGATCCATTAAAATTTTCAAGTCCTACATAATAGCTTTCAATTCTTTATGACAGTTTCTAATTTGTACCATTGGTTTGGGTGATCAGGTTTCAGTCACCATTTTTACCCAGTCATGTCTGTTGTTGTCCTGCTTCTATGGCAATTTCCTGCGATATTATTATTCCATTCTCATTGAATTTTCCATAGCAGGGGTAACTGAGAGTCATTACTAGAGATCATGTGACAATATTATAATGCATTCACCATTAACAGTTTTGCCTTTATTTCTGTCTCATTTTTTCAATACTTGGTAATATTTCATTTAAGAAATTCAAATATTATTATTTCTATTATTACTAGTTTAATGTAAAAGATATCGGTCTGTTGGTTTCTTGGGGGGTAGCAGTATCGAAATAATCGGTAGAGAAGTCCAGTTTCTTGAACTTGGCACCGTACATAAATAAGCTATTTCGTCTGCTTGTCGTGCGGCGGCAGGCTTCCCTCCAAAAATGAGTGACCCTCAAAAGCAAAAATCAACTAATGAAATTAGCAGCTGAAATAAACAAGTCAAACTTATTACTATCTATTTTAAATACCAATGTAAAGAAAGTCTATCTCGCTCCGTGTCAAGACTCAGACTCAGATCCAGATTCTGCAACACATGAAGCAGTGATTTTGTCACCATTTCTCAAAATATCCATGGAGATCCAATCATTGTTCGTGGAAATTGTGGGTTTTAGGAACCGGAGTGGTCGCTCGATCCTCAAGATGGAATGCCTTAAAATGCTAATTGCTTCTACGAAGAGCTATTAATCTAGTATGGAAGTGGACTTATGCCGCTCCAGGGGTATTTGTGCCAAGTGGGCCCAAACTCTCCAAACCAGGGTTTGAACTTGCTTCGTAGATTCCGTTTCCAGTACCGTTAGGCCAACTGCACCTCCTAGCTCCTTGTCAAGATGATTACAAAATCCACTCGTTTTGGAGGAGACGAGGGACTGAGAAAGCCAGTTTTATCTTTATTGTACTCAGTTTTTGTAATAAAGACGTTGTGTCAATGACAGTTACACGTCGTTAGCGTCGTAAAACTGATATCTATGCTTCCTTTTATTTAACTGTAATGCGAACTGGAGAGAAAAGAGTGAAGGTCTATTAACACTTCGTTTGAAAGCCTGTTAATTAATCGTGACTGTTTGCAATAAATTTGCTGGAAACTTTCTTTAAGGCCATCTTTTCTTCGTCTTACTTTTAACGCATCTTCTTCAACTCAAGTCATTTCTTGTCAGTCGGCTGACGGCTCCATCCATCATGGGAGCTTCTTTCATATTCAGGTTGTAAATCACTTCGAGTATTATCCAATCCTGGCATCTCGTTACGGCACGGGCAATGTCTGTGAAGTAGGTGATATGATAATATTTCTGAATGAGTGGCAAGTTGAACAAGCTCCACTCTGTAATTGCAAACATGTGTGCCCGTACGGAGGTCTGATTATATACTTGCGTTTATTCGTTTAGGCTAATATATATTAGTTGCACTGGAAAGTGATGTCATTCTCATTTCAGGAAAAGACAAACCTTTCTCTTCGGAAACATTAATAGTCTAATCAATTA
>OY735219.1:47101552-47154052 GCA_963457665.1 Thysanoteuthis rhombus | reverse complement strand
TCAGTATTTTACTTCTTCAGGGTCTATACTTTTCTTTCTTTTTTTTCTCTCTCTCTCTTTCTTCTCTTTCTTTCTTCTCTTTTTTTTTTTCTATTTTTTTCAACTGCGACCAAAGTCGACAGTTCTAAGTACGGGGAAAATTTCGTATTAAGACTACTTTTGAATTGGTTAACGGCGTTTGTTAGGAATTAAGTGACCCGAAGAGAGAATGTAGTAAAAAAAAAGTGATTGACAAAGAAAGTTGTATCTCAATAAGATAGGAGATGTTGAGGGAGAGGAATAAAAATAAATTATTTACCTCACACTACGTCATATTATTACTTTTAAAAAATCAATTCTTAAGATAGAAGAAGAAGAAGAAGAAGAAGAAGAAGAAGAAGAAGAAGAAGAAGAAGAAGAAGAAGAAGAAGAAGAATCAGTCTATTATCATCTGTCATTGAACACAGACCTTTCCTGGGATTCGCCACACCTCTCTATCATGGGCGTCGCGAAGCCAGTACTTTCTGAATTTGTCTAGTTCGTCTCTCCATCTTGTATTCTGCCGGCTTCGGTTGAGCACGTGATTTTTGGGGATCCATGTTGTGAGTCATGATGTCCGTCGGTTGTGTGCCATTCTTGCAACCAGACCAGCCTATTGCCATTAGAGTTTTCTTGTTTTTTAGACTCCTTTTCTCTCCTGATATACCGTGCTATTCTCTCTATGTAAAGCTGCACATGATTCTCTCATGCACGCATTGCATGCTTCTCAGTTTGCGAGTCTGTTTCTTGGTTAGGTTCAGCTCCATAGGTGACTATCAGGAGGATGTATTGGCTATATAATCGTTTCAGGATTGATGAGATCTTCTTGTTTTTGAAGGTTGAGCTTGCAATCCGAGAGTTATTCTTCACTTGATTTCTTCATATTTTGTGGGTTTCATGGATGAAAGAATAGAATGCAAGACAAAAAATACATAGTGTTGCTGCCGGAATTGAACCTGCAACCGATTAGTTAGCCGCTTTAACGTAGCAACGCTGTTAACATTAATATTCCAAGTAGTACTTCAAATAATGTAATCCATTCATAAATATTGCATCGCATTATATACCCTTCTTGATGATAAAAAGATGATATAAATTGAGAAACAATAGTGCAAGTATGGAGTGAGAGTAAACAAAAAATAAGAACGTCGAGATGAAGCAGTTGTTTGGGCCTTTGCCTTTCTGCTATCTTGTTTAGCTCAATGATACGTTATGATAAAGCAGCTATCATATATATTTAGAGAGAGGGAATATTTGTATTCCTTCACTTCAGACCCAGAGGCAGATGCTCTACCCCAGCCCAACGCAGAACTAGACGGTCTGCAGGAGCGAATTAAGCGATATATATTTACTAAAGCATAATTCCCCATCTACCAGAGTATATATATATATATATATATATATATATATATATATATATATATATATATATATATATATATATATGCGCATTCTTTTTTTCACCTTTGCCAATGAATTATATTGCATTTTGGGCGATATTTTTCCTTTTATTCTTCATGCGATAATTATTCATTGTATTTTTTGCACGTTTTAAAGGGGATCAACTTGAAAAATCAATTGGAAACAAATAATTTTTTAAAATATTATTAATGAATTTATTACAGAAACAAATGTTGATCAGTATTACCGAATGATGTCAAAAAGTCTGACCTTTTTCTTCTTCTTCTCATGCCTCTGTTCTTTTTCTTTCTTTCACCTGTATGGTCTCTAATTTCATTCTTGTTTTCTTTCTATCTCTATCATCTCCGTCTTTTTTCTCCTTTTCATCTTTTAATTTCTGTTGCCTCATTTTTCCTCTCTTTCTTCTCTTTCTTTCACATCTATTTTTTTCTTTTTCTTTCTTTCATTTTTCTCCCTGGCCTCTCTTTCTTTCTTTCTTTCTTTCTTTCTTTCTTTCTTTCTTTATCCTCTCTATTCATCCTTTCGAATTCCTTCCCCCCTCCCTCCCATCTTTTTCCTCCATGGTCTCTATTGATCAACCGTTGCCACCAAAGGTGGCGTATTGTTCCATCCGTTTTTATATGCGTGTGCGTTTGTTTGTTTCTCCTTGTCATATTGTTTTGCCTCAAGACTCGAAAATTCATTCTCCAGAATCTACATGTTTCTAATTGTTTTACTTTTTTTGCACTGTATTTTAGATGTCTTCCAGTGGAAAACGCCAGTGATGTCATAAGTAGAATTTATTCTGACCATATTCATTCTTCCATGGAATTTTCTTTACGTGACTTCAAATTCTGATACTATGGTTGTTCAATTATTGACTGTGATAACGAGCTTTTTTTCTTTTGTTTCCAACCTTTCTGGTTTTTTTTTTTCGTTATCAAAAAGACGCCTCCGTAGCTCAGAGGTTATCTCGCAAGTCTGACAAGTCAATAACCCGAATTGTGTCCCTTAATCACTTCTCCAATGATTTAATGGCTTTTTAGTCGACTCCTAATCAAAGGATCTCGTGGGATATTTCCGCCCATTTCCTTTTCTGTTCACGTCTTTTTCCCATTCAGTCTTTCGGTCCAGCTGCCAAATTGCATTCTGGGTTTTGTTCATTGTTGCCAAATATGGTTGGTTATTTGTAGTTAGAACTGATTTTTTTTTCTGTTTCCAGCCAACTTTATATTCAAAAATCTTCTATATACCTAAGAATTTTCAGAATTTTTGTAGAAATGGTCGACTTGGCGTTGGAAATTACGTGACCAACCTAAATATATTCGTTATCAGTTACCCGGATGGGAAGGGCTCACATGCTAAGAAGAAAACTCGTTTAATAAAGTTCAAGTTTTTTTTTAAATTTTCCTTCTAATGATTGTACATTTAACTCTATTAAAATCAACTATTCTTACAAGTGATAAGACTTTCGGCTATCGTAGATTTTATAAGCTAATTTGGGGTAAAGATCAACCAGGTCTAGACGGAAAATGGCTAATCTTTTAACCCTGGTTCTGTTGCCTTGTCCGCGTAAACATGGTCTCTTCATCCGGGTAATCAGCTCGTATGAAGGCCGGAAATTGGATAGGGCTGAGGGTACGAAAAGACAGAGAAAACGTAACAAGAAATATACGAGTCATTTAATGGATCATGGATGACAATACCCGTGAGAGCTTTGTGGTGAAACTATGCAACCCATGGGTACGTGGTTTCTCGTCAATAGACTTGTTTTTGTATTAGTTTGTCCAGAAATGGAAATACCTCCCGGTTATATCCCTTCCTGAAACACCCCCAACATCCCCATGGAAATCAAGGTTTGACTGATCAATGACATCTATCTGTCCACACTCAAGATAATAGATTAAACAGAGGACTGGGAAAAGTAGTTCCATGCTTTTGCTAAGATTAATAAAATTCAAGTTAATCAATTTTTGAATGCAACTTACGTGTACAGCTATGAGAACGAGGAAGATTTCATGCTAATCCAAGATTTGAATAGATTAACGGTGTTAACCTATTCCATTGCCAATGAATTATATTGCATGTCGGACGATTTTTTTATTTTTATTTTCATTTTTGATGTGATGATTATTTATTTTTTGTTTCGAGCATTTAACGGGGATAAACTTGAAAATCAATCGGAAACAAATATTTCTTTAATGATAACACTATCACTCTTATTAAAGAAATAAATGTTCACAAATGTTCCCAAGTGCTGTCAAATGATTGTATTTACATTGTCGCAGGTTTTGAACAGAGTCTGTTCTTTTCCTTGCAATCTCTTTGGAAATGTGACACCACTCTCCGAAAAATCAAAGATTATTTCAGCTTTCTTCCTTTTTCATTCTTGCTTGGTTTCTTTCATTCATTGTCCCTCTTTCCTTCCTCATTTCTTCCCCACATGTTCCTGCTTTCGAACATGCATCCTCTCATCTTGTCATGTCTCGACCAATGTACTCTCAGGCCTTCCTCAAGTGTATAGAAGACTCGAGGGTTCAGTGGTTGAAAAGTTGGGATAAAGTAAAAAGCAAGTATATTTCTGATCTCACAGAGAGAATTCTTTTACTGTGAGCTGAGAAGTAAAACTATTAAAACAATTTTTTTTACTAAATATCCTGTGTTATTAAATTTCAAATGCCCACCAACTTGTGTGGCTCTCCCTTACTTTTTACTTATCAATTATATCTACTGCACCTTTCTTGAGAACTGATAGTACTTTTCCATTTTATGTATATATATATATATATATATATATATATATATATATATATATATATATATATATATATATATATATATATACATATGTGTGTGTGTGTGTGTGTGTGTGTGTGTGTGTAAGGGAACCTGCGACCGATTCCTGCAGCTGCCTCATTTTCTTTCATTGCTTATACGTTTACGTTTTCTAGGCTAAATGATACATCCACCATGTATTAAGGGGAGATCATTCCGTATAGAATTTCAATGTGATACAACGCAATTTATAATCATTCTGTTGGATCATATATCCATTTCTTAATAGTACCCAGTCATGCACACACACACACGTATATATATATATATATATATATATATATATATATATATATATATATATATATATATAAAGAGAGAGAGATAGATAGATAGACAGACTGACAGAAGAGGGAAGACAAATATTGATATGAACAACTTGAGGAAACGAAGATTACTATGATATTTACAATTTAATTTTCAATGAAAAAGCCTAAATGAAAACTAAATGGTCCAAATAAAGACCAAGAATTAACAAGAGGCTTCTCGCATACCATGTATATCTTACCTACATATACTTACCAACCCATCTAGTCATTCCGAACTATTCATCAATTTATTTTGACTCATTTTCCTCCAATCTATTCATTCTTAACACTCAATAATGTTAGTCAAACTCCAGTCCAAATTGGAGAAGACTTTATTTCCCTCCTGTAACAAGAACTATTCCCACCATATCTATACGTAGTGAACTCTTTACTGATTGTCTGTCCTGTTGCGTTAAATCAAACAGATAAATAAAATAAATTTTTCCCTACCGTGAAATTAAGACCAAATGATCGAGAGGACGCTCTCTTAACAAGCTAAACTGAAAAAGTTGCAGAAATCATCTTCAGTCGGAATGAAAAATTGAAATAAGGTTTGACCCGACAGCATCCAGTCTTGTCTTCATACCTACCCGATATTCACCGGTCATTAAGTTCCATATCAAGTCACTTCCTTTGTATCGAATTAATATTGTATTTTTTTGCAAGCAGATAGATAAAAGAGTCCATTCCATGATTAATTTTTTTTTTTAAAAGGAAAAAACTTTTGCCTCACTTTTGATCCCTGGAAAAAAAGTTCCCCTTCACTTTTGACCCTTGAAAGGAAAGGAAAGATTTCCCTCAATTTCGATCCTTAAAAGTGAAAAATGTTTCCCATCACTTTTGACCACAAAATTTTTGAAAATTGCTTTCAATTTTGACATCTGAAAGGGATAAACTTGGCTTCGATTTGTATCCCTAAATGGGGAAAAAAATTACCCTCAATTTTGACTCCTGGAAAGGAAACGTTCCCCGTCACGTATGGATCCTTAAAAAGAAAAGGGTATGATCAGAATATGAGGTCAAGTAATAAAAAAAACAACATAGAAAATGTGTTATCAGGAAAAACGTTCTCATATGAATTCATAACGTCCTTTTTTGAAGTCAGCAGTTCAATGACGATTTCACAGTTCTGCACTATAATTGCCAAGTAAATTGAATACTTTCTTCCAAGACATAATGTAACTGTTGAAAATTTCCAGGTTTGTTTTATTCTTTAAGTTTGAGGGAGTAGTGCTAAAAACACGGCTCATCACGTGCCATTCCTGTCATATTATGGTAACATACATACATACATAAATACATACATATATACATACGACTATCAGAAAAAATATTATTTAGATATTTATCGATCTGTCAATCCGTCCTAATCGATAAATTTCAACATGTATCAATATCTCTATACATTTAAAGATAGAATATGCGCATGCGCAATTGCTTTATTTAATAATCTCGCAGTGTGTGTGTGTGTGTGTGTGTGTGTGTGTGTGTGTGTGTGTGTGTGTGTGTGTGTGTGTGTGTGATATGAAAAAAATAAAATGTTCTGTGTTCCTTCGTGTATAACACAAAAAACTTATAATCCAAATCCGAGAGAAAATACGTGTAGGTCGAACATACGAAGAAAGAAATGATACGCCCATTTGACTGCGGAGATGACAGCCCCCTCTCGTCTAAATATAAATGAATTATGCACCAAATCCGTTATGCTATTTCATTTGATGAAAATAAGGGAATTACCATTGTAACAGCACACAACATAAAATAGGGGACACTTATTGTATGCAGTATTGCAGTACACAAATTTGGAATACCAAAACAGTGAAGAAAAACTTGTGATGATTACTGAATCGTAGTATCAAACCGAGTGCCAGTGTTTATTTTAGAAGAGGCTAAAAAATACGATTGATACACATATTTTCGTCTCAAACTCTAAGAATCGTTTAATGCGCGAAGAAATTCGGTAATTTGTTTTGAAAATGAAAGAAGAAAGGAAAACCAAACGATAAGAGTGAGAGGAGGAGAGAGAGCGAATGATTATTTTTAAGGGCGGAGGGCGGCGTCCATTCAAGCAGACGTCGTCGTTTAGGAGGACCACGTCATGGGAAATGTGGATCTGTTGTCGCTAAAACGGCTTTGTCGCTTGCTCGACCATAAGTACTTTCTTTCTAAGCAATTATCAAGTGCTTTTTGTACTCTCAATTTTAGATCTATTTATTATTCAATTCCCAACACTTTTGAATGGGTTTTTCTCTCCACCCCCCGTCTCTGTCTCTCTATCTTTCTCTCTCTCTCTCTCTCTCTCTCTCTCTCTCTCTCTCTCTCTCTTTGCGTTCTTTTATATTCGCCACGAATTTTTTCGGTTTCTTTACATATTTCTCTCCTTACCTCTCCGTCCCTCTCATTCCGTTTCTTTCGATATTTCCTTTTCTCGTCTTTATCTAGAGTCCATTACTCTTACACCTTTCCTCCCTCCCTTCGCTTATCCTTATATACAGCTTTCTTTTGCTTTCACTCCCCCTCTGCGTCTCTCTCTCTGTCTGTCTCTTCTTCATTCAATTCCTAATTATATTTCTCAATACCTTTCTCTTTTTCATTCAGTTATTTTATATATTTCTCTCTCTCCATCTGTCTGTCTGTCTGTCTGTCTGTCTGTCGCTCTCTCTCTCTCACTCTCATCCCGTTCTTTTCTCTCATTCTTTCTCTTTCATTTCGCATTTCTATCTTACATATTATGTTTTTGAAATACTTTTTTCTCTTTGCTTTCCTTCTTTTTCTCGTCTTTTGTCTTTGCTTCCTTCGCTTTTTTTTGTTCCTCTCTCTCGTCATCTTCATTTTCGCTTATCCCCCCTCTCTTTCCCCCTCTCTCTCTCTCCCTCTTCGTCGTCTCCCTGTGCTATCCTGCTCCTCTCACTTATTCTTTCTTTTTTATTCAAGTGAGTTTTCTTTTTTTCTCTCTTATCTTCTGCATATCTTCTTCCTTCCTACTTTAAAAAAAAAAATCTCCTTTTACAATATTGTCCACTATTTACCTTCATCTTACTGTAGAAGAATCGTCGCCTTCAAAGATAGCGAAAGGCTCTATCTTTCTTTTCTTTTTTGTGCGTGTTTGATAATCTGTTGAATCATGCGTTCGTGTGTTCCAATGCTCCTGATCATACCATTCTGTTTACACACTTGAATATTGGCATCAGTGCTTCACTACACCTCTTCTAAAATGTTCTTATTTTGTTGAAAAAAAAATATTTGACCATTCGGTAGCCTCATTCTGACAGGTTTATTATCAATATCTAAATTCTCCAGCATTTAGATGTTTCTAGATGTTCTTTTTTAACTCTATTCAAAATGCTTTCCTGTGGGAAACACCACAGATGCCCTAAAAAGAATTCATTCTAGTCATATTTATTCTCCTATGGATTTTTTTTACGCTACAGTAGTTCAATTATTGACTGCGATGGCGAGTCTCCTATTATATTAATGTTGACTATTTACCGCCATCTTGATGATTTGCTATTTTTATCACAATTCAACTCTGACTGTCTCTCTACAGCAGTGCAGATTCTAAACTTTCGAACTCACATTTTTCTTATTAGTAGTGAGCCTGGTTTAAGCCCAGCTTCTGTGACCACTCAGCTACGAAAGCTTTGTGTTCAGCAGAAGCTAAATCTCACCTTTCAAACCTATCGTTTACTCCTGATGTCTTTTATCACGTTTCGGTCTTTGGCCTTTCTTCTCATTTCTTCTTTCATTTGCCATGTCCTTTTCCTTTCTCTTTTCTACTCGCGCCTGTCTTTTGTTTCTCCATTTTTTTTTCTTTCCTTTCCTTCATCGCTTTTTCTTCTTTTATGCCTTCTTCTCTTCAATTAACTCTCATATTTCCAATCCTACCCTTGCTTCGTGTATCTTTTTTTTCTTTTTTCCCTTTCTCCTCCCCCTCTCTCTCTCTCTCTCTCTCTCTCTCTCTCTCTCTCTCTCTCTCTCTCACAGCTTATTCTGCAAACGACATACAAGATGACACTGTTTCTTCTCATCCTGTCATTAAAATATTTGCCTCGCCGCGACTTCAGCGAACTCTTCCTTATATCTTAGGAGGTTAATTAGCGTCAAAATAGATAGCATGCTCATTAAATTATCTTGGACGTTCTTAAAAGCATGTACATAGACGGGTTATGGGTGTGTTGGGGGGGACGTATTTGAGCGCGTGGTGGGTATTTGAATTTGGGGGTGGTAAGAGCGTATTTGGGGGGGTATATGTTAGCGTTCGTGTGTGGGGCTATGTGAACGTACCTGTGTGGGCATATGTGTAGGATACGTAAATGTGTGTGTTCTGCTGCGTGAACAGGCGTGAGGAGGATACTTGGGTGTACCTGTGTGACAGGGCTATGTGAAAGTGCGTGCATGGGGTAAGTGTGTAAGTATGGTAGCGTGCATGTATGTGGGTATGTGAGTACGCGTTTGGGGGGGGGGGGCTATGCAAACGTGCGTGTACGATGTGTGAGACATGTAAGTGTGCGTGTGGCGATTTATGAACGTGTGTGTGAGTAAGGATATATAACGTGCCTGGGGGTCGTATATAATCGTGTCTGGGGAGGATATGCGCGCGTGGGGGGTATGTCTATATGCACGTGTGTTGTGCATGAGACACGGAATGAAGAGGATCTCATTTCTTTTGAGTGGAGACAATATTTCTGCATTTTACATTTTTTCTTAAACTAATCCTAGTCTGAATCTTTTGATTTCTCTTAGCACTCATGTAACTTGGGTTGTATCTATATCATTTAAAGATCTAAAGTATACGCATGTCTAGGCTCTAAAAAGTCAAGAACTACACATCACAGAGGTCACAATCATAATTTACCTACAGCACACACATTAAGGACGAATTTCACAGAAGAAAGATCGTTGCTTCATGTGGGGTCATATAGGATCAGCAATCGCGCTCAGATGAAGAAAAAATTAATTTTATCGCAAAAGAAATCGGTGAGAGCAACAATACACCAGTGTTTAGAAACGGAGTAAATATAATCGCAGACTTCTTGGAGAATTTCCACTCTTTTTATTTATTTATTTTTTTTAATCTAAATTAAACGTTAAAGTTTATTAGATCTTCAAACATTCTGGAAATTTGTCAGGTTTTAGAAAGGAAACATTTTAAAGGTTTTATAATAGGGGTTCCTATTTGAAATTTTGCTACGATGCAATCATAATTTCCATTCGTCATAGGAGACCATGGATGCGAATTTTTCGTTCTGTAAATGCTTATTCCTATTTGACTGTATTCTGTTTAGTAATAAACCTGACCTGACAATAAAACATGTTTTTCTCAGAGCAAAAAAAAGAAAGTTTTGGAATTTTCAGAATCTAATATGCTATACCATAATCCATGGTATAGTAACAACAGAAAATTAAGTGATCAAAGCTCTAGCCGTTCTTCAATTATGCAATGATAGACAGGCAGACTGATATTTGATGAATAGCAAGATTTGATATATCCTGCTCAACATCTTCGCTATGCCGAACACTTAAAACAACGAAGAAAATATTTCCTCAAAATATACAGGTTTCCCCTCTAAAGGAAAAGTAAAGCATTCCCATGAAACAAGTTGTAAGCCGAAATAGCATAGAGCGAAGAAGCATTTACCATAAATAATACGTAAGATATTTTCAGAGGTCCTCGGCCAGCCCCACAAAAAATAACCTCCAACGTATACCAGTTTTACGCTTAGCGTCATATGCTCACGAGCTCTCTTGGTCTTTTCTGGTACCTTAGGGTACATTTTGCTAACAGATACACAAAATAAATCGAGATGAAACACTGATGCACACAGACATAGTTCAGTGCTTTGCCTGACTGAGATTTCTCGTATAAGCGAAGTGACATAAACCAAACTTTCGTAAAGCGGGGGATACCTGTGATTATTTTTCGTCAAATAAAAATTTTAGCCATTTGGAATCTAGGACGACGTTGTCAACGCTTACCTCCGATGTCGAGTCTCACCAAGGCATCACCCTCCCCATTGCACTTGAAAGGCGGGGAGAGCGGGGGTTGCCTTAGCTTTCACAACCCTAACGAATTGTTATAAACGCAATAAGTTCTATGACTACGTATAAGAAAAATAAAGATTATAAAATATATCTATGCAACTAAAGATTTTCAAATATATCTGTGATCCCCGATAATCTTTCCGTGATCCCCTAAGGGGTCCTGACCCCTACTTTGAGAAACCCTGACATAATCAATGAGAAGCTCCAATCATGGAGTGTTTGTTTCTGGCCCAAATTGTGTTACTGTTCTGGGGCGGCGCTTCTGCTGCCAAAATACATTCGTGGCACTGTGCCACAGTTTCCTCTTTATCTTTCTATGGACGTCTTGTTTTCGGGTAAAAATAAAGAATGAATTCATATGATTCGATTTGATCTTATATCAGTTATGAGACTTTCGTTGCTCAGATGGTAGGAGCAGCTGTTAGGGTAAGATAGGCTTCCCCAGGCAAAAGATTGCTAGTCAGGCTGAGTTTTTTTTCCGGTCAAAAGTGTTTACTGATAGACGTAGAATGACGGTCTGAGCGGTTGCGATGAAAAGCAACCAACATAAAAAGGAAACAAATACTAATCATTAATCAATAATTGTTGACCATGCTCTATCTAAAAAAATTCAAGATAATGTTATTACTACGATTAAAACGTATAATCAATAGTATCAAATATGGCGCCAAACGATCGGTAGGAAATAAAGAATTCTAACAGTTTATGTTGTAAGTTTAAGATGAATGAAGTATAGTCAAAAAATTAAGAGTTGTAGACCAGAAGCTTCTCACTTATTATTTTAATTCTACGGAATCTGGGGCATCGTACATGAAATTGTCCCAGCACCAAAATCTGTTAAGACTTGGGAATTTAAGCGTGTCCTGAAAAAATCAGTTCCTCCATGTCGTCAGAAAATCACGACAGTATTTAAATGATTTTGCAATTGCATTGTACTTTTAAAAAATATAAAGTATTTAGTTGATCGGCATTTCGTTGTTATTGTTGTTGTTGTTGTTTATATTCAACCAGAATGAACCTGTTTGGTTTTGTTTTGCATTGTTTTTTTAGGCATTTGCAAGAAAGAAAAAAAAGTATGGCGGACTACCCTTAATTAGCATTTAATAGTTATCTTCCTTGACGAATGTAACACAAAAAAATATAGACATACAGCCATTAAAAAGTTGGATATTTTCCATATCCAATTCAACTTGTAACAAATGCTAACAGGTGAAAACATATTCAAACAGCCAGCCTCATTGTCACTAAAAGCTAGATAAAAGTCAGTTCAGTAATACTTAGGATGCAGAGGAGTTTATAGTGAAAATATTTCTGGAATGAAATTTGTCCCCGATGTCTATAAATTTCAAATACTTACTCTACAAGGAGAAGTATTATAAAGATCTGCAGTGAATACTCATCTCTCTGAATGTGTCTACCGTATTTTGCATCCGTATAAGCAAGGATTACCAAAAATGACATTCTTCAGAAAAAACATCAACATTCTAAAACTACTAAAAACTACTTCATTTGCAGCCTACATAATAAATTTCGAAATAAAGCACTATTGATTGTTGAAAACCCTATGTTGTTATCCTCATTTATTTTCCGAGATCGAAAAGTGTGACGAACGGGCCGGGTCAGATCTCCAATTTTTACCAAAATGAATCAATGAAACACGTGTTATCGGAAGATGAAAACAACATGCTTCGATTTTCAATGGTTTCTGATATGTGGGGCTGTTCTGTGACCAATAAATTTGATAAAAGCGATCTTGCTTACGGCTCGGTCGCAACTACGGATAATCCTTGTGTTCCTTTCGAAGTCAAACCAATACGCCCGTAGCTAAATTCAGTTATTAACAGGATTTTCATCTTGAATTTTCACTGTAAAATGTTCGACCAGTGTTATCTATGGATAAGCGACTGATTAGGTGCATTGACAAAGAAGGGAAATTTGTTGAAAAATGAATATTTGTCGTGTAAAAGAACTACCTTTTTCATTATTAGGCTACGAACATATTGATGTACCTACGTAATTCTTTTCAGCCATTTCTGTGTAAAACATTCAATCCCTTCACTAGACTTTCTAAACTTACATGTTTGTCGTCTTGAATTGAATTGGAAGATCTCACACTTGGGAAGAGCGAAAGACACGACATTTTACCTCTAATACAGCATTTCTTTTATATTTTCATTATATGCCCCACGTCGACAACCCAAAAAATTTGATGCCCCCTTACTATTAAAAAAGTAATTTAATTATAAATCATGTGGCGAAGAGAATCACATATCATATATCTCTGACTACTGACAAACTTTTCTTTTATCAATTCTACTCGACTTAATTGGATAAAGAAATAAATTCCTTGTGAAATGAAGTACTGATATATGAACTTCAAGGCACTTAGTTCGTTATAATTTCTTAATTGTACGAAATCTAGTCAAAACAGCAAAACTATCTCATTCCTTCTATTCCTCACAAAGATAAAGAGTTAAGCATTAGTCACTTTGGAATCTATAGTAAAATTGGTAATTTATAGTATTGTGTTACTAGGAATTGATCAGTGAAGCCTTGACACGACCCATAGACCACTGAAATTTTGCAAAATTAGGCGTCAACCCGGAAATTTAGCGTATAAAGTTAGATTTGGTACCATTAGAAGCGCAATTTTATGTACATTAACATACTAAAAGCCCACTGCAATACACTTCGTATGGAAAAATTATGAGTCAATATGTAGAGAGCACTTTTTTGATGGAAAAGTTTTAAAGTTAGTACAGGATTTAAGGTTTTCTAGTCAAATTGTTCAAGATGTGATAAAATGGTGAATACTTGTATTATGGTTGATTCTCTGAGTCACTGATTGCTTTTCGCTCTTTCCCACTGATATTCTGAATTACCTCACAATATATTGACATTGTCTCCTCATGGATCAGGGCTCTAAAATTTGTAAATTCATTCATTGGTATGTCTTTCTGTCTTTTTATAGTGACTCGTTTGCCAGCCATGTTGTCTGTTCGGACTGTAACGCGATTTATTTATGGTGTCATCCCACCCATTTTATTACGCCGAACCCAATTAACTTTTGGGCCGAGTATGTTCATTAATCTTCTCTTTCACTTTTCTGTTCCTTTTTTATTTAAGCAGTCACCCATCCCAAGTGGTGCATATCTGTCTCGTCTCCAAACTTATCTACCTGATTACAATTTTCATACAACCAGACTTACAGGTAGGATTTTTCATGTACGCCAGCCCGTCGTCGCGCCAATCTAACACAATAATGTCAATGAAAGGGTTGCCTGTCTAAAACGCAATAAATACAACATTTATACTAAATATCTTCAGTTTTTTACAACTGTGAATCATTTGCATCATTTTTTGCAAGACAAAAGTGTTATTACAAAAACTACAATGAAAAATAAATTCAGCTACAAAAAAGTCTTTGAAGTATTTCTATGTTTATTTTTAAATAAAAATATGGAAAATGAATTATCGAGAAAAGAATCATCGAAATATTGAAAAAAGCATAGGCCTTGAATATCGATTTTCAGGTGTCTACTTTATACGGTTGAGCAAAAAAAATAAGCAAAAAATCGACTATCGTGCTGGTGAACTGGTGAGCTGCAGGCTGACATACATTTCAACAAAATAAGGACAATGGTGGCCAGAAAGATGCTCATATGAAAAAAAGTTTAGACAGAAATTCCCCACAGCAAAAAGCTCAAATGAAAAAAGCCCACTCGGAAAAAAAGCCCACACGAAAAGCTGTCGCTAATCTTTTGACACTTCAGTTAATATAATGAAAAGACATAGATGGATGGATAGATAACGTGTCGATGAATAGACTTCTATAGAAAGTGACACTTGTGTACAATGTTCGAAACGTTTACGCTAAATAAATCACACCAACGAGCAATGTTTCCCCTGACTATCCTGTGGGTGGCATTTGATCGAATTGCGTCTTAATAGGATATATTTATTATCTTTTCTATTTTCTCTACCTTTTTACTCCACCTTGTTGGTAGTATTACAGTAAACTCTCGTTGTAACGCCACTCGTTCTGACGGCACTGTTTAATCACACACTAGTTCTAACGGCACGTTCAAGTGCATTTTTTAAAACTAGAATTATAATATTTTTTGTCTGCACTTTTTAGTTTCTCATTAATACATTGTATAAAATCCACCCGTTATGATGGCAAATTCTGCTCTGCCCTCTTCTTTTTATCTCTATCCATCTTTATCCACCCTTACCCACTCTATCTCTCTCATGTACTTTGCCGTTAATCTTCACTAGACTCGTTATCTATCTATCTATCTATTAATGCTTAGCAATCCGATCAGAAGATCGATTAATAGTAAATTCTTGTTGCATGGTCTACATATGTGACATTCAGTTCAACAGGGTAAAATTTAGAAAACACTACAAGTCTGTCTATTCCTAATAGTTCAAACATAGTCTAGTCATCAGATAGGGTGAAGTTAATTGTTTCTGTTTGTTATATCATATTTCTAGTTATTCAAGAAGACAAAACACGAGAAGAAACGCTGTATTAGATTAACAACGTTATTTCAAATCTAAAAATAAAAATGTAAAGGTAAAAATAAATTATCTCAGGTATATAAACGCAGAATGTAATCTGACACACATCGTCTATTCGAAAATCTTGTATCATGAAACAGCGGTTGAACATTGTAATAGGCTGAATTTTCATGAAACATTGTTATATTGACTCTCCAAAAAGTATTGAGCACTCTTGGAATGAAGAAATTACGAAAAATTCAGAATTCATTGTACATATCTTTTATTCCAACTACCTACCCATATATATATATATGTATATATATATATATATATATATATATATGTGTGTGTGTGTGTGTGTGTGTGTGTGTGTGTGTGTATTGTCAACTGTTGCACAAAGGGCTTTCCCCATCTCTTTCTGTGACGAACGTGATTACGCTATCAGCCATATCTTACCAGAAAACTTTTCAGTTAAATCACCCTAGTGCTTGGTCTCTTTCTACTGCGTTTACTGTCCCAAAGGGGGCCTATCGGTTATCCTTTTGCTCCATCTGTTTTACTCTCTTTTGGCAAGTGCCCTCTCCATCTCCATTTTCATTACTTACTTATTTCTACAATGTCCCCAGCCCCCTTTTCGGATTCATGCTGATCTTTTTTCTATTGCTAAGGCTTATTCCTAACATTGCTCTTTTTATTTTCCTCTGTGCAGTTCTGAGTTGATTTCCGAATTCTTTTGTAATTTTCCAGGTTTCGAATCCATAAGGCGTAGCTGGTATTATGCTTCGTTCATATACTTGACCTTCTAAGCATTTTGGCAATTTCCAGTATGTTTTTTTTTACTGAACGCTTTCCAACCAATCATTTTGCGCTGTTTTATTTCACATCCGTAATCTTTCTTTTTTTTCTAGTTTCATCTCCTGACCTAAGTGAATGTATTCCTTAATCTCATCTAAGGATTTGCCTCAGTTCTAATAGTCTTTTGAGAGAGGGGGTGATAAAGTCAATAAATATTCAACAGAAATCTTAGAATCAGACAGACAGACAGACAGACGGATAGATAGATATATATATAGATAGATAGATAGATAGGGTCAGACTGAGATAAATACATAGATATTCAGACCATGATAGAGAGAGAGAGAGAGAGAGAGAGAGAGAGAGAGAGAAAGAGAAAGAAAGAAAGAAAGAAAGAAAGAGAGAGAGATAGGATTATACTTGGGTAGATAGATAGATAGATAGATAGATAGATAGATAGTGGTGCCGTTACCCGAATCTCCATTTACCCCAGTGAGGCAGACAAAAATTCGAAACAGAATATTTATGTTTCCGTTTCATTGTTGTTTTTATTAATCTATTTTTAATCTTAATCTCGGCTCCATTTATTGCATGAAAGCTACCGACGAACGGAGAGATACACAAAGGCAGCAATGGTAATATTACATTTATCGGAAATTTAAAAACACGATAAAAGACGGGTCTTGTTTGTTGCTTTTGTTCAAGAGATAATAGAACGTCTGAATGACCGTAAAGCTTCGACAAATGTTGAAGCCATAAAACTACAGTTTTATCTAGTTACAAAGCATTATGGGTGGACAGTAGCAGTTCACCGAATCTTGTCGGGTTTTTTAATCTTCCAAAATGTGACTCACATGCAATAAATACACGACGAGAATAAAGACATAGCAATCAAAATCAAAAAGAGAAAGAAGAAAACTACATCTACCTGGACCCTAGGCTGCAAATTTAGATGTGATTTTTCAATTATTCCATTCTAAAAGTCACTTCATTGGCAATACAGGACTTCGAACAAATGGCTATATTGGATTAATAAATTTGAAAAAAAAAGAAAAGAAAACTAAAAAAAAAAGATCTAAAATGGCGACCCTGCCTGTGACAACAAATATCTATGAAATACTCGAATCCTCAAAAGAAGGAGAAATCAAGTAAAGAATCGCTGAAGGTGGGCAAACTTTCAGCAGATTAAGCGCATCATTGAAGAACAAGGAAAATCCCATTGTTACGGGATTTTGAATCCTTTTTACTAGACAGACAGGCAGACCGGCCCTCCTCATTTGTGTGAATGACACAACACGATCACCCTCTTGTCATTTCGCAGGGTGACATGCTAATCTCAGCTAGTTGAAAAGTTGAAAAAATCTTTTTTCATGACATAATTGAAAGTAAATGTTCAACCCTCTAGCCCGTACGAAAGATATGTAACTAGATGGATTGATAGCCAGCCAGCCAGCCAGCCAGAATCACTTCAAAATTAAAGAAATCTATGTTGATAGTTTTTGTTGAGGGTTCCTTATAGATCTGGTTATATTGAAGGAGTTAGATACGTAGACATGTCGGGATATTCACACGATAAAAGCTATTTCTATTATTATTCGGATTATCCTCATCTTGGTTGTTTTTCATACAACGTTTCGGCTGTTGTACTCTACGGCCTTCATCAGGTATCATTTGGTAGGTGTTGGGAAGTAACGAACCGAACCCTTTATTTAACCGATGGCGGTATAATGACATATGTTGACCATTTAGTTGACAGTTTCTTATAGATAAGGGGGGTAGCAAACGAGTCTTGCATTTTCTCCAGCGTTCAATCCTCACTGGTTGCCGTTCCCTCATGACCTTGTACCAGACTAAGCTGGGTTTAATAATAATCTATAATCTGTAAATTTTTATAGTCTTCGTTTTGTTTTACTGTTATAAAGTTTAGTTTTCACAATGGGCTTTGGATTAGATCCTAAAAAAAATAACGCCGTAAGCACTGAAAGAGAGAGAAATTCACACCCACAGTTTTGTACGATGGACTGAAAGTAAGGGCCTTTCACATCTGCAGTTTTGGTTCCAGTTTAGCATTTTAGGTAATAGAATCCCACCCCGTCCTCGTGAAATCTTATACACATTTTTTTCTCTAAACTAACAAATTGAGTCCTTTGAAATAGTCCTGTTTCATCGAATCACTGTAGCCCCATTAATGACCCAACCAACCCGCCCAGAGGGCTACAGATTCGTCTCTCTTTGCTCGTGTGTGAGTGTGTGTGTGTGTGTGTGTGTGTGTGTGTGTGCGTGTGTGTGTCTGGACGTCCCTAGTCAGACGACAAGCATTAAATCACACTTCGATACGAAGATTTATATAAATAAGTAAATGTGAGACATTAATACTTGTTGTCTGATCGATGAGAAGTTCTGATGGGGGGGGGGGCTGATTGCTATTAACCCCTATCCATAGCGGAATCGACATAACAAGTTCGAATTTTAGCTGTGGTTGCTTGTATTCACTCTGCACTAATCTCCTTCAAGATATTAATTTCCGAGATGTGAAGATTAACAAGCAAAATAAAACACTATAACCGTCATGTGTACCAAAACTAATTATCTAAAGAAGATATCTGAAATTATCTCATAAAATAGACTTTGTATCTAAAATGATCTGAAAATGCCGGTACAAGATTTTGGCATTGTTGGTCCAAAATGACCGTCGAAATCCCCCAAAAGTTCTTTTTTGAAAAAGAAAATGTTTTTACATGGTGCTTAGTGGTGCTCCCGTGCTGTAGCACCAAAATGTGACTTGGGTCGTCCAGCCACACACACACACACACACACACACACACACACACACGAGCAAAGAGAGAGGAATCTGTAGCCCTCTGGGCGGGTTGGTTGGGTCATTAATGGGGCTACAGTGATTCGATGAAACAGGACTATTTCAAAGGACTCAAGAGATGTATATTGTCAACATCTCCAGCAGTTATCGAAAATCATTGCGTCAAGTAAGTCTATAACAAAACCGTGATTGAAAGTTTAAACGTTGCAACTGTAGATCAAGAAATGTTGATTTTTTGGGGGGTGAGGTTTGAAAAGAAAGGTTGCTGATGACACCGTGTTTACATTGCTCCCATGTTGAGGCCTGGTCGGTGCTGAAACGGTCGACAGGTGACATGACACCTGTCCGGACGGGCATGTGTTTATTCACTTTTGCGAAAGCCACTGTCAATACACATAAACTATCACTAACCCCCGACAATTGCCCGGTATCGCACCCTTGCATACATACATTCACATGCACACACACACACACACACACACACACACACACACACACACACACACATATATATGTGTATATATATTGAAAAGTATAGACATACATGTTTGTTTATTTTCCTAATAAGTTTTCCAAGTTTTCTGGTGTTGTTTTATACATATGTATAGATAGATAGATGTGTGTGCGTGCGCCCACATACGTATGCGTGTGTGTGTGTGTGTGTGTGTAAAATACTCAATCAAATATCTGGCGAGTTTGTTCGCCTTCATTTCTCAAGGGGTGTCCACTTACTGCTTATTAAATACGTATTTCCCGTGAAAAGTGGGGTCCGGCCAAGGGAAATTGATACTTCGGATAAAGGGTGAGATAGGTAGATAGATAGAATAGCTAAGCGAATGAGTAGAAATCAATATAGTATGTGTGTACAGCAGATTTCTCAACCATACGAGTGTTCTTAACGTTACAGAGCAGCGGTCTCAAACCGGGGCATGTGTACCCCCTACAGCTAAGCAAGGGATATCACTGGGGGGGGGGGTAAAAAGTTTGTGAAACACTGAAATTCTGGAGCAATTTCAACTAAACGCAACTCGATCGTCTTGCTACTTGACTTTTAGTTGTCTATATTATGTAAATCAAAAGAATAATTCCGTAAAATCCAGCATGTCTGATGTGCTCGTTTACCGCGCGAGTTTTGACAGTTCAGACAAGTAAATGAACTTATTAATATGATATACTGTTGACCTGTTTGCTCTGTCTATAACTCAATTTTTTTTTTACTTTTCTGATTGTTAGTTCGTTTTTGCATAACAATAAGATTTTTTTGTGGTGTATTCAACCGACTAACAACTGAAATGTTTACTTTTTCTCGTTAGATACCGTAAATATTTACTTTTTCTCGTTAGAAACCGTAGATATTTACTTTTTCTCGTTAGATACCGTAAATATTTACTTTTTCTCATAAAATATTGTGTGAAAAAGAAAGATCATACTTTGAAGCATACATCAAATTTGATTCCTCTGCTTTAATCAAGGGAGGAAACGATTACCCACAATGTGTTGTATGCTATAAAGTTTCTGTCGAGCCATTTTGTAAAGCCAAGCTCTCTGAAACGGTATTTCTCAACTAATCTAATCTTGGTCTAACTGACAAAACAATTGTATATCGAACGGAATGCGACTTGACCCGAGTGGGCAGGTGACTCGACAAGATCAAGCTTGCCTGCCTCCTACATGGTTGTTCTGAGAATTGCATAAAGCATTTTTTAAATTCACACAATCTCTGAAACTTTAATCTTACCCTTCTGATACAATAATCTTGGTGGCATGATGGCCGGAGAAAATGCTGCAACGCAACTGACAAGACAACCCCTGTATATAGAGGATGCTCTCTGACTTTTGAGGTTGGAATTCTTATAACTGATATTAAAAATGAAAACAACTAAGTACTCAAGTAAGTCTCGGGATAGATAGGTAAACATATCGATTGATATTAACAGACTGAGATAGATAGATAGGTAGGTAGATATCCAGATTAATTAATACGAACAGACAGATACATAGATAGATAGATAAATATGAACAGATTGATAGATATTAACACACTGAAATAGATAGATAGATAGATAGATAGATAGATAGGAACAAACTGGGGTAGAAAGATAGTTATAGATCTAGGTAAACTGGGTGAGTTATGGAGCCGAAAAGGAATTGTGCGTGAGGGTGAGATTTCGCATTTGTTGCTCTTTCCCAAATCTTATAGCAAGTATTCTTTTCTTTATTAACATTAAACATCAAACATGAAAAAACGTTTTCCCCTTTTATCTCTGCTTTTACAAACAAACAGCAAAGAGGTTCACCCTAATCACAAATGTGGAAAACACAGGTACAACCTTTTAGAACGAGCACTGGCTTTCTTCAATTCAACCATTCCATCAAACATTGTATATATTTGTGCATATATATTCATATATCCATATATTTATGTGTGTGTGCGTGCGCGTGTGTGTGTGTGCATGCGTGTGTGTGTATGTGTGTGTGTGTATTTAATCACACAAATGGTAAAGGAGAACATACGCATACACACACACCCTCATATATGCACACACTCGCACTCATGTATATCGTCTCAGGAACAAATTATATAAATGTGTATATAAATACTAATCAAAATAGTATATATTTATGTAACTGCGTGAACAAATAATATGTTTGTGAACAATTGATATATATATATATATATATATATATATATATATATATATATATATATATATATATATATATATAAATATATAAATATATATATATATATATATATGTATATATATGTGTGAAAAATTTATATGTATTATATGTATATACATATATATATAGAGAGAAACATAGAATTATAAAAATAACTACATATATAAAAAAAATAGACGAATATATATATATACATATATATATATATATATATATATATATATATATATATATATATATATATATGTGTGTGTGTGTGTGTGTGTGTGTGTGTGTGTAAGTACATGAAACAAATTCAAGACGGCCGTCGCAACGTTCTTTAGAGTTGACAACAAAAGATCGATTGCCCATTGGTCTTTGATCTTGTCACGTCATGTAAGCTCCTCGTGGGAGACATCAGAGACCTTCCAAGTACTTTTCGCCCTTTCATTTCAGGTGAGGTTTGTTTGTTCCTGGGTTTGGCTGCAGTTAACCTGAACGTAAACTCAGCGCAGGAGAAAAGACATTTCAAACTGCGGAAGTAGAGTTCGGATTTTTTTCCTGAACGAATACAAACGTTTTTTGTTTTGTTTTTCCTGTTTAGGTCCTAACACCTATTTACTGATCAGTACTTTGAAGAATATATATTATAATCATCTTCATCTCCATCATCATCCGTATCATCATCAGTCCACTGCTAGACCAAGGAACCTCCCCCAATGTCAACTGTCACTGAGCTAACCTCTACCATGTTTTACCGGCAAAACTTGAATCTCATTTATACATTTTATGTCTGGTTTTCTTCTACTGCGTTTGTCATCTCTTGGATAAAATTTTGTTTATCTTGTGCACCATTTGTTATTCTTTCATCTTGCTATTGTCCAGCCCATCCGGAATTTCGTGTCTTGATTATTTCTATGATATATTTTACTCTGGTCTGCCCTCAGTCCAATGTTGATCTTATCCGTTATTCCTAACATTGATATTTACACACACACACGTACGCACATATATATATCGTAGTCCAGAGGTAGGATATCAGCCTCCAGGTCTGATGTGAAGGTTTCATTCTGCCTTGCAGTACTGGATAGGATAATGGAAAGTCTATAGCCACACTGAAGAGATGTAATACATCGGAACAGCTGTTTGTGGATGACACAATAATATATATATTATATATATATATATATATATATATATATATATATATATATATATATATATATATATATATATATATATTGTTAAGAGTGGATGAGCGAATACTTGGGCTCCTGTGGGATGCATATTTCCGATTCGATCTAGTTATATTTATGTATGCAATGGACAAATAGTTGTCGTGTGATATACGTTTTATGTTATCCAAAGGTTCTTGGAATTTCAATGGAGAGTACGAATCGAATGCAATACAACTTTTTGCTGCAAGATTTTGTGGACACACCCTTTAACAATTTGAATCGCCTGGACTGTAGCTGCAAAATGCTGTTACTTTTATGGTCAACCTTGACAGGGCCAATAAGAAAATCAAATAAAACGTGTTTATGAGCAAACCCTCACACTTTCGTGTGATGACAGAAGGCAAACGAATCAGACGACCGCCCATCTTGACCCAATTAACATTGGGGTGTGAACGTCTGTTTATTTTGTATTCATTGGAAAAGGCCTTTGATAACTCATGACCTGACCAGAAATGGACCTTAGACGAAGCCAACATTTGGACCTCACAGGTCGATCAGCAAGATTAACTGCATTTGCTCATGTGTGTATATAAACTGGTGTATATGTTTATCAATTATTTAGTGTGCACGTGTGAGTAGTTGGTGACTGAGTATATCTTTTTTATCGCTAATATATAGATGGATAGCGAAAGGTGAAGTCAATGAAATAGATAAAAATGAAAATAGTCCCGTTTTGCACATTTGCAGAAATATTATGCGGATCATATAACTTTGGTCCCAGTTGATTACAACGTGATATATAGACAGATTTGGATTCAAGCTACGTCTGGCTCTCCTCCGTTGAAAAGGGGGAAGATTTCAGACCACGATCATGATTTTTCCAAAATTGACATTTCATTTCTAAACCTGTTCTAAACTTTGAGGATTTGAACAGTATAACATGTACTGATCCATTTGAGATTCTACATTTTTTTAGTATGAACACTAGAAAAATGTTCAAAGAAAGTGTAAACCATTGTTAACCTCATTAGACCTCAAGCAAACAAGACTTCAGCATAACAAAGGAGCGTGGCTGACCTATTGAACTAACATACTCTTATAAG
The DNA here is from genome assembly GCA_963457665.1 of Thysanoteuthis rhombus. Lineage (NCBI taxonomy): Eukaryota > Metazoa > Mollusca > Cephalopoda > Oegopsida > Thysanoteuthidae > Thysanoteuthis > Thysanoteuthis major. The sequence continues at coordinate 47,130,384 of OY735219.1, read as the reverse complement.
ATTCCCTATTTCCTACCGTGAGTCCATTTAACACAATTTATAATAACAGTATTTTTTAGTAACCAGTCTCAAATCAAACATGTTATCCTTGTAGTTGTGATTACCATGCGTGCTTGTCTAATATCGTCATTATTGGATCTGGTAGGGATTTGAGCCTAAAAAAGTGTCAAAGTGGAAGTTCATCTGAAAGATACCTCCTTTAGTTGCGATGAAATTGCAAAAAAAATATTAAGGAGAGATGTATCAAGCATTGAGAAGAAAGAGCAAAATGGTGAAAATCTTTCCCCAAGTGCGCTGGAAAATGTCGACGAAAGCGTGTTTCAGCTCAATGACAAGATGGAATTTTTGCAAAATGCAACGATCAGCATCAACTAAAGACTGTGGTGTGCAGCGCAGTCCAAGGACTGTAACAACAATGCTCTATCAACGTAGTTGCCGGCACACCTCTTGGTGATCTAAAACAACGAAGGCAACAAAGAAAAAACACATTGGACATTTGAGGGCAAGGAGAAGGTAATTATTGATTGTACTGTATGAAAATATTTACAAATCACAATTAGTATCATCGAAATATTTTTCCACAAGACTTTTATTTTGTAATAAACTTGAAAAAATATCTACCATTTACATAATGAATCATGGATATTTTCATTTTGCTTCATGACGATGAAGTCAAGCACCTTTTCGAAGTGTCCCTGAAACAAAGTGAATAATGTCGCTTAATTTGCTACAGGCGTCCTTTACAGGCCCACCATAGTTTTGCCTAGTTCGGAGATGATGCTGATCGTTATTTTTGCGAAGTATAATCAACATTCTGTCTTGTCTTTGAGTTGGAACACGCTTTCGTCCACACCTCCCAACACACTGAGGAGAAAAAACTTACCAGTTTTTAATTTCTTCATAATATTGAATACACTTCTTCTTGATATTTACACTCTTCTGAAATTCAATCGAAGTTAAAGGAGGTATCTTTCAGATGAACTTCCACTTGGACATGATCCAATGATGACGATATTAGACTAGCACGTATGGCAATGACAAATTGGGATCAGCCAAAATCCTGTCATGTTTGGTTAAGGTCAAGCTGAGATTACATGAGGTCAACGTTGGTGGTACAGAATACAGGAATAAATGGAATCTAAAATGCAAAAGAAAATGCATTACTTTTTATATCTTTGCTGTTTAAATAGCGTTTTAATGGAAAAGTCAGTTTTGAAAAAACATTTTGACAAAAATGCACAATAATTTTGACCGTACTGTATACAGATATATGTGTAGGTCGCCACCTAACAAGATTCCCACCCACCCCCAAATCTACCACCCCCATTCAATACTTAGTATATTCAACCCAAACCTCTTTCTGCTTATTAACAAGTGCGATATAAGGGTTGGAGAGGGGAGCAGAAGAAACGTCAACTACAGGTATGAGGTTGGCGGAAGGGCAGATCAGTTTCCCGTGCAAAGTCATTAAATACTTCCCGAATTTGGCCGACCAGGTGAGTTACTTGGGGTGCGTTGGTAAACAGGATTAGCTTTTGGGTGGTGTTTTATTTCGTGATAGGTTTTTTTTCCTATCACGACAGATCGTTGACTGCCCATAGCCACCCGTTACTTTGCGATCAGTAGCGTGGCAAGTGGAATATGAGGGTTTTGGGTCGTTAACAATCGAGAAAAGGGGCTAGGTGTCATTATCACACATACATAAACACACACACATATTCGCACACATATATAGAGAGAGACACATGCACATATAATTGCATGCATGTATGTATGTATGTGTGTACATACAGGGTGGTGAAAAATAACCTGACCACTTTGTTTTTCTCAGACCACTTTTATGGCTACAACGATCAACAATAACTTAACTTGCAATAACTGGTCAGGTACGGTCTAAGTACAACTTTCCGAATTAAAACTTCTGTTACAGGAGGAAAACGCACAGAAAAACAACAAAACAGTGGTCCAGAATAACCAAACTGTTCAGGTTATTTTGTGCCACCATATATATATATATATATATATATATATATATATATATATATATATATATATATATATATATATATATATATATATATATATATATATATATATATATATATATATATATGTGTGTGTGTGTGTGTGTGTGTGAGTGAGTGTTATCAGCTAGCTCTGGCATCTGCCTACAGCAGTGTGTTTTGGGCTTTGAGTTCAATCTGAGGAGACAGCTGTTCAGGATACCCTTCCAAAGGTGGTGGTAGAATTTTAGAACCTGCTCAGATGTGTACATACCGTGGAGTATGAGCTTCAATTACCCAGATCAACCGTACTGTCAGAGGTCAGCAAAAATAGATGCAGACTTCCACGGCTAGCTCGAGCAACTGTCAGGAGAAGAGAAATACTAAGAAAGACTACAAGTAAGGAGACTTGCTCCGATCTTTCCACCTCGCTGTACCTTGGTATGCAAACCCTAGGTTTAAAGGTATACGTATATATCTATATTCTCAGTTACTTAAACTATGATCCATGCACATGTTCGGGGAATTCTAACAGATTGATCAAGCTGTCCTTCTGTATGGTTATCCTACGTTTCCCACGTCTCGTCGGAATTTTCACACTCGTCTTGAAATAATTCCATCATTCTTTCCGCGAAGAAGCCATTTCGCACTTTAAATTCCCTTACCTTGCTATCCTTGGGTAACATCTTGTTTATGCTACCCGGTATAGTGTTTTGCAACAGCATTCTTTCCAAACTTTTTTTCGTAATGAATTCAGTAATTTTAAATTCATATATATATATATGTGTGTGTGTGTGTGTGTGTGTGGAGAGAGAGAGAGAGAGAGAGAGAGAGAGCGACTGAAAAAGAGAGAGAGAGACGTTATCGAGCCGATTCATTGCTTCTCCAACATCTACTAGCAAGAACTATAAGTTGTGGGCATGGCGTTTTCGGGGACTAATTCTGGTAATACTCGTACAGATACCCTTTTTCCCTCCACATAACGAGACGAGATGACCTCCATGCGAGTAGTGGATAGTGATCTTCTTTCATTTGCCCAACAATAAAAAATATATATATATGTTAGCTACATAAGCTGATATTCACAGTTGAAAGAGCAGACAGGTTTCCAATGTAGCATGACTAATACGGGAATCAACAACTCAATGTTACTATCAAATTGCGTTGGACGCACCAGTTATCGTGCCATCACCGAAGTTGAGCAACGTCGAGTCTTGTCAGTACCTAAACGGGTGATCATTTGGAAATACCGTATGCATATTTGAAGCTTGCAGTGAGCCTCCCGTAGCAATCCTATTAATCCTCTAAAATGACATATCGATCTCTACACTACACTCACAAATACAAACCAAAGACTCCCCTAGCCTAAAACTCAAATAATCTAGGCTTGGCTGTTTGAGCAGCGAGTGACAACAAATGAATGAAGAATATCTCAATGAATACACCTACTCTGACGTTGAGGAGCATTTGTTAATATCTATAGCATATATTAATGTACACACACACACACACACACACACATATATATATATATATATATATATATATATCACAAGATATTATACGTTATATATATATATATATATGGTATTTTATGCCCATTACATTATCAAAAGGACTCAAAGTATACAATATATGTGAAAAAGGACATCAACTAATAACACAAATGCACTAAAATTACATAAGTTTATGTCCTTGATGTAAACTGGATCTAAACCCCAAAGGAAAAAGTGTTTGTATGGTGAATGTCTTCAGTTGAATTACAATAAAAAATCACCAAAGCATGTCAATAAATGGAGCAAAAGAAAATTACTAGTTTTAGTTGCGTGGTGAAGGCCAATAAAGAGTGAAACTAACAGATTTATTTGCATGTCAAGGTACATGATTTATTTATTTATTCGGACCCATATTATAGTGTATAAACCCATTTACATATGTATAGAATATGTTACGTCGATCATTATACAGACAGTTTCCACAACAAATTTGTTTCAGGTCTTTTGATCTTCTGGTGGAATTGTGCATAAAAAATACTTACGATTTCCTGTATTTTAGTTTTTTATGAGAAATTTCTTATGCACGATCCCACCTGAAGATCGGAAGACGTGAAACCAATTTAGTGTGGAAACCATGAATATATATACATATATATCAATAGTAATAGTACTATGAATATTGGACTATAAATCGTATTTATCCAATTTATAATTCATTCTGTCGGACAAAATATGTCCATTCCTTAAATACACACATACGCACACACACACACACAAACACACACACACACACACACACATATATATATATATATATATATATATATATATATATACATTATATTACCTTGAAACGTTATTTGAAATGGCCTCCCATTAATACACGGTGAATGTATCATTTGACCTAAACAGCGTAAATAGAATGGACAATTAAAGAAAATGAGCAGCTGTAGAAATTAAACCTGCGACCGACAGGTAGTCACTTTAACGTAGCGTCGCTTTTAATCATTGAACTAAACAGCCTGCTCGACTGGAATGATACATTCACTGTGTAGTGATGGGTTCAACTCTTTTATAAATATTGGGCTGGACGGAGTAATTCCTTGTCTAATGTCATGTATATATATATATATATATATATATATATATATATATATTGCAAATTGACCCCCTCCCCCATACACACACTGAAGACTTTTTGATAGGGAGACTTTCGAGAGAAAAAAAGACCGTTTTTCGTAGACAAAATAAAGAGTAAATGTTGAAATTGTCGCCCCTCTAGCTCCATTGTACACATTATGGCAGCCTGCCAGTCAGACAGACCAACCGTTGATCTGGTAGGCTTGCTGGCTGGCTATGTATCCATGTATTATGCATACAGTTCGCTCCAATGAAGCTAGAGGGATGAAAATTTAAACATTCTCTCATTATGTCTAGAAAAGGCTTTTTTAAATCCCCCAATAGGTTTTTAATGGGTTGTTCAGTTTTCAAGGTCGTAAGTATTTGCCTTTAATGTAAGTCTAGTTGTGTTCACACTCATTTTTGGAAAATTTGGACTTTTGAGAAATCACTGCTTAACACATGACAAGAATTTATTCATTGATCATTGTTTTTTAACTCTTCTCTAATTGATCACATCCAACACGGCATGCTGTCAAAAGACGTTGGTCACGTTAGGTATGGTTCCTATTGAGAGTCAAACCAAACCTGTTTTAATCTGTATTAATCTTAGCCCGTAGTTTGTTTGTTTTTTTTATTAAAAGCTTCACTTATATTGAAAACACATGAATGAAATACTGAGGAAAATGATCAGAAAAAGAAGTCAGGCTAAGATAGTAAATGTTGAAAATCAAAAAATTAATGTATTGATATATTATACATCCATATATGTATCCATATAAATCTATGTCAAAACGTATATTGGAAAAGAAAAAGGTTTTCTCAATTCCTCTATTACTCTGAATGACAAATATTCACAGTTGAACAACCGTAGCCACCAAAGATGGCGAAGTGTTGTTTCCTTTTTTTTTATATTTGCGTGTGCTTGTTCGTTTGTGTGTTCCAGCGCTCCTGGCCATACAACTTTGTCTACAGACTTGAAAATTGGCATCAGTGCTCAACTAGACCTCCTCTAAAAAGGTTCTTGTTTTTTTTTTATCTTTGGGGAAAAAAATTTTGATCGCTTTGGGGCTTTTTTTAGACAAGCTTATCAATAACATCAAGATTACCCAAATTCTAGAAGTTTTTTTTTAAATTCTATTTTAGATGTTTTTCAAGGAAAAAACGTCAGTGATGTCATAGGTGGGATTTATTCTGACCATATTTATTCTTCGATTGAATTTTTATACATGACGCTACGATTGTTCAGTTATTGACTGTGATGGAGAGTGCGTATAGATTTCCATCGTACGATCTACAATATTTAATGGCGAATGTATGGTGTCTCCTTCTTTATAGGATTAGTTGCGCTTTCAATCGTGACCTTAAGAGTAATTACTGCCTTGTCAATCAAAATGGTTGTTCTATCTATTTGCAGTTATGACAGGTGGCGGGCAGCGTCATCCTCTCATGATCGTGGATGAAAGAGCAGATTTTATCTCACTGCTCCGGCATTCCATGGTCCGGCAACTCTCATGGTCCGTTTTGAATCAGTCGCCATTCGTCCATTCGATTTATAAACCGACTCGTTGGAAAGAACGTGTAAAAACCTATCTGTGGTTTGACACCGAATCCATGAACTCCAGAATCGACGATTTCCAATGTTCATATGATAGATTAAACAATATGTATGCAATTTCTCTGGAAAATCGACCCCTGAGAAATTATAAAATAATATTATTCAATTTTAATGATATTTTCGATACTTTTTTTTATTAAAAGACGAATTTGAAAAATAGTGAATTTTTCATTCCAAATATCAGAAAAGAAGAATTTCTTCTCATATGATTCCTACTCCAACTTCCATTATTTTGATGATTCATTTTATTTCTACATAGATATAATTTCGTTTAGTCTTTTCAAGGAAAGCACTCCGCAACTGCTCGAACTGAGTGGAATGATGGAAAAGATTTTTTCTAAATATTGAGTAGATTTCTTTTCCATATCAAAAGCCCAAATTATAATTAGTCGAATAAGACTAGAGAAAATCGCTGAGATGAAAACTCACAAAATTCAGGGGCGAAAATATCATCGTTCCCCTACTCTGACACAAAACACAATCAATTAGTTGTCGTGACTCTTACTGACTGAGCTATATTGACATGTCTTACATATCTGCCAAAATTTATATTAGAAATACGCAAGGTCTAATTTCGTTCTAATAAATAGATAAACACATCTATAAAATGAACATTTTTCTTTTGTGATTTGAAATGGTGACCATCTGATTAAAAAGCTGGTGTCATACTATCTGAGCTAAATACGTTTATTTTAGAAAAAATGCATCAATGATTATGACGTGTGTGAGTGTAAAGCAGACGTACGATTGATAGAACAGTCTGCTAACTTGAAATAAGGATCAGCGGTGGCTTCTAACAGCTTACGTAAAAAAAGTGTAGGGTTATATTGAACAACTGTTGATTACAGTTAATCAATTAATACACAGGTAAAATGGTTAAGTATATAACTACATGCTCGAACTAATTTACATGATGACTTACAACGTATATTTGTATGTAATAATACTTATATAGACTTACAAATACGTAAAGGTCTGAACTTATTTTTACAGTATTTTCCAATGTGAACCGTAAATCTGCACACACACACACGAACACACGCACATACGCACACACGCACACATATATGATATATTACACTATATATATATATTTGTGTGTGTGTGTGTGTGTCTGTACACACACATACACACACATATATATGCGTGTGTGCGTGTGTGTGAGGAGAGAGTGTGCGAATAATATCGATATTTTGGTATTTGTACATATTTTCACACACACACACACACACACACACAAATGCAAAAAAATAAATGTACATAGATACCTATGATATATATATATATATATATATATATATATATATATATAATTATGACCTCTCTCTTACTGACAGACAAACACGTGCACGCACACAAACGTTCACACAAACGCACATACATACACACATACACACACATATGTATGTATATATCGATTAAATACATAAATTTTGTTTATGACAATGGTATACCCGCGTTTCGCTTTACTCAGCTCCTCAGATGGATATTGTGATATATATATATATATATATATATATATATATATATATATATATATATATATATATATATATCATTATTTGTAGCACTTATATCCACGCCTTATTTTTTAATTATACGGAGATTTAAGCCATCGCTATTTGCTCTACGTGGGTGGTGAAGAAAGAAAAGAAAATAACCAGGGGAAGTTAATCGCGTCAGGCGAGCTGAACATATCACCCGCTAGGTGGCCGACTATGGTCCAATGTCGCTCGGTACATTTCTTGTCACCCAAAACAATAAAATCCAAGAAACATAATGAGGAAAATGTTCTTGTTCTTTGAAACGCCTTTCTAAAACAGAAAATAAATTCATTCATGATTTACCTTTTTTTTAGTTGAGTACTTACTGACTTTACCATCAGTCAAATAATGGTCACCACTACTATGATTATAATAGCAATAATCACCATGACCGAATCATCGACTTTCATTCAGTAAGAGCCTACAGAAAAAACGGGTCGCTGTCTTTAGAAGTGATAAAATGCTTTGAGACATCAAAATAGAGATGTATTCCCCGCTCCACTTCACCCCGATTCGTACCAGGAGTCCAGGCCAATTTGTTATGGAACAAGAAATGGAAACCACTCAGATCGTAGATGTGACACTTCCAGCAAACCACAAAATGAGTCAGAAAAAGAACGAGAAGATATGCAGACAGATCTGATCGGTCACTCAATAGAAACTGTCTCGTGACCAACATCTTTTGGCAGCAGGCTTTGATAGGATGATCAATTTTAAAAGAAATTGAGAAAGGGGTGGATAATGATTAAGTTACTTCTTTCGCTTTTTGATGAGCCATGATCACAAACAATTAGAATTTTTAAATAACAGGCCTGAATGCTACCGCACATATTTACATTTTTAAGAGTAAAATGTAATCAGGCATCTAACTCGATCGGGGCAGCTTGTGTACGTGGTACATAAAGAATCAGCCAGCCAAACCATCGTAGAAAACTGAAGAAACCTATGTTGACAGTATTGGTGACAGTTTTGGTTGATGGTTTCAGATATCAAGTCCTTATCCTTATTCTTAGATCGGCAGAATTTGTGTGATACGGGTTCTACGGTTGCTATGACAACATGGTTAATATATTAAGTGGCTACACATGAAATGTCTTTTTCTACATCATAGAAATTAATGCTAGATTTACTAGTGTAATTTATTTTCTACAGATTATACTGATATAATTCATTATTATTGGAGCTTTTTAATTTCTTCTCCCTTAAATTCATAAACTGCTTATAATTGACAGCAAAACTATTCAATGAAAGATACAGTGAAGTGGAACTTTGTGTGAATGGAATCTTTTTTAAAATCAAAAGAATGTACCAAATGGTTTCAGGGAGATGATTGCACCCAGAAGTTAATTCCCTTCAAATTTACATTTTTTTTTTCTCTAAATGAATTAAGGGTTAACAGCAATGATGGATGTTTGACTAATTTTCAAGTACGATTTTCAAATCGGGACATTTCTAATCAAGCTGCTGCTGATGTCAACGAAGCCTTTGGAGTGTTCACTACTACAGTCTGAACTGTGCAGCATTGGTTCAACAAATAATGGTAAACCCTGGGGGTGATCCAAAGCTGTTTTTAATGATTGATAATTATCGACAGCAGTGGCTAACGACACGCGAACAATGGCTTGGACATTTTACGAAGAGAGGGACTCTAACAACGACCATATTACATCAAGGCAATGGGATAGATTAAAAAGTTGTAGAAATAGTGCCACGTGCACCGAATTAAATGTTCCATGAGAGTTCAAGACTCCATATCTCTCAATTGAGTGTCTAAGCTTAGAGAACATTGACATGAAGTCTTGCAGTTCCCTCCATATTTGCAATACATTTCTCCAAAAGATTATCACCTTTTCAAGCACTTTAAACTTCAGATTTGTGATAAAAACTTCAATAATAAAGGAGCCATAATTGTGTGCTTTCACCGAATTTATGATCATTGAACCTGAAGAATTTCACTGAGATGACAGATTAGATTATCGTTGGATTATTGCATCGAATAGGTCATATTTTGTTCAATATTTACTGATCAAAGCCATGGGTCCCCTGAAGCAGATAGCCAGAGGGTGCTCTTATCCCAAATCCTATTCATACTGCTTTCATTCCCATTGTCTACATGTGTTGAAAACATTCAAGATGTGTGTGGCCTAATGTTTTAACAGCACGAAAAATGAAATCAGCGGACGTAGCTCTGGCTGGGGAAGTTGGCCTTCACTTCGCTTGGGAAAGGTATGAATCCATCTAGGTATGGGGAGATACCAGGATAGACTCTGCTCTTCAACCTTGGTTAGCAACCAGTCTAAGAGCCGGATAACTCAGATTCCAAAACTGGAAGTCCAACCACTCGGCTAGCGCCGTGAAAGACGGGCAATGGACAAAATAGGGAATGTGTTTCCAAAATGTTCGTTTAATGATGCTCTGGTGAAGCTTCGACGGATCTAGTAAGCCGGATGTGGATTATGATTAATTGCTCAAGTAAAACAAAGGAAACTAAAAACGGACGGACGAAAGTTAGAAAACCTTGATCACAAGTGGAAGATTATTGTTTTATAGGTTTTGTGATATTTTTCAAAAAGCTGAAGATCGTGGTTATGAGATGTATGGAACCAAATTCCCTGTCAGAAATAATTCTCTGGTCGTGCATTGACGATCGTCTCTGCTCGACTCTTACTTTAACATTGAACGATGTCCTGGTTTTGGGGAAAGCAACACGACCCCTTCGCGTCACAAAGGGTATTTTTGTTCTCACCTAGCATGTCGAAGGTTTAGTATTGTTTCATTTTATTGTTATTGACAGTTTTCTCATATCGATATAATCATTTACAGATCAATGGTTAGTAAGGTTAACTAGTGACCCGTATTTGATCAATCGCTAGAGCACAAAAATCCTTTTCACGAGATCTGAGGTTGGTGTTCCTCTCTTCCTAGTCAGGTCCTGTCGAAAGCACCTATTCTTGTCTGATCACCCAAATTAAGCAACGTTGATCTTAATTTGATAGGTGACCTCTGAGGAACGCAAGGTACTCAGGGCAGCTTATGATCTTGTGCCAGACTAAGCTAAGGTTCACAAATAAAAGAATTGTTCTATTTAAAAAATTAAAGTCGGACAATAAGAATTAATATTACAAATCCAGAATGTCATCTTGTCACACTTTTGTCAGAGTTACTCTAATCAACGGGTCACCAAAGTGGACGATATCGACCTCTGAGGGTCGATGGGACTATCAAAGGGGATAATAAATGCCTTGGTGTCAAAAGGGGGTTGATGAACACCGATGAGGGTCTATTGAATTTTGAGGGTCAAAAGCTGATATTTGAATAACAAATAGAAATACAGAAAATACATCTTGCTGACCTACAATTTGTATATCAGTCTTTATTGTCTATTGATACATTAATTATGATAAGCCTGTACATCACATTTATCGTACCAGTTGATACATATATAATTCTCACTATGGATTTGGTATGCTTGGGGAAAATCTGGTACGTTTTAGTGTGTGGTATTAGTACGTTTAATGAATTTCTCTCGGTAGCACGAAGTGGTCTACGTAAAAAGTTTGGTGACCCTGCACTAACCAAAGAAATATATCTTATAGCCCAATTGTAACATTGGTCATTGTTCGAACTTTAATAAAATATCTGGATTGTCCATGCTGATTTTCAGGGCAGAGCCACCATCTCAACTGGGAGAATTGACGTAACATGATCTTCCGACTCACATTTCCACCCACTATATATGATATAGTGTCATACTTCAGTAAATATCCGGTAAAGACTGAGAAAAATAATATATATTTATAAAGAAAGGGATTAGGGTGCCTACCATGGTGCGTTGGTTTGCAAACTTTGTCTTGGACACTGGTGTTTTGTATGGCACGAACAAACATTAAGATGAAATTCAATACTGCATAAAATTATCTCAGTTATACTGAAACAACACTATCCGCTGTGGGAATAAGATAGAGTGTAGACTGAAAATGCCGCTGGATCCTGAGAAAAATCAAAGAAACAGTATACATCAACATGCCGTCTGAGTGTATAAGCCTTTAGCTACTCAACAAGGACAAAGTAAAGAAATCCAGGCCGAACAAGGAAAGGAAAAAAAAACACCTGAATCTTACGTTATAAGCGTTGTCACCATTGGAAAAACAATGGTCTGTTTACCACCGTCACGTTCGGATATTACACCTGAAAAAGGCCGCAATAATCGACCGAAACGTTGGATTAACCACACAAAGAACAAGAGGGAGTTCAACCGTTCTAGAAAAACTCTTTCAATGAAGATATATAATGCTGGTAAGAAGAGGTACCAGGCTATAAAACGCATTCCTCTTTCCCATACAATCGTTAGCTGGAATATATCTTGCGTGCAGTAACAGGCTTCCCTATATAGGTGGCCCACGCTCCACTATTTCGTTTTTACAACAACAAAAAAATGCGAAAAGTGAAAGTGAAGTTAAGCATTTATTCCGTAGTGAGCTGTTATAGAGGCAATGTGCACCATTTTCTCTCTCTTACTCCTCATTCTGCACTTTCAACCTCAGCAACCTCCGACAATTCATCCTAACAAATCATCGCCATTTTGATGGGGTCTGAGTTGACTTAAAAAGTGTCCGGTTTAAATAATGGTATCTGCTTCTTCGGTTTTCGCCCTTTTGGCTTGCGAAAAGTTGTCATAGGGATGCTTTACTTTCGGATTGTGGGTGTGGCTTTGTTCTCTCTGAACTGTGGGTGTGTGCTCGCACACGCAAGTTTAGCAACCATCACTGAAAGGGAATTGATGTGTGCACACTTCATATTCTATAGATAGCTTTGTGAGTTTTTATTAAAAAATATTGATTCACAATCTCGAATTCAAAAGGGCGTACATATTTTTTGACTGATAAAACATCGGTGGGGCGGGGAACCCTATAATAATGTTGCACCGAATTGGTGAAATTGTCCAACTGGCGAAGTTTTAGGCGTTTTTACCGAAAATGAATCCGTAGTTTCAATTCAATCAAACGTTGTTTTTCTTCCAAACAAAACAAACATATATTTACGATCAAAACTTCATGAGAACAAAGTGAAATCGAATAGGTTTTTATTAAAGACAAAAAGTAGATTTCGCTGATTCCGCTGAATCGGCGTATCATATGCACGTCGGATGCTTGAAATGTTTGCATCAACCTAATATGAATTCATTTATACACAGGAGCGATTGCTGAATAAGACATTGTAGGAAATCTATTTTTAGGTACTTCCTTTTATAGGAAAACTATCTGAAATCTTTATCAACAGCTTTTTTATCAAGTGATTACCTATCTTTATTTTCTTTTTTCAATTAACAGAAGCTTCCTTTTCTCTCTCTCTCTCTCTCTCTATTTCTCTCTCTCTCTCTCTCTCTCTATATATATATATATATATATATATATATATATATATCTTCTTTCCCTTTCCCTCTCTATTATATACTCACATTCTAATAGAGCTGTCCACTCTATAAGGTGACGAAGTAATTGTCCAAGCCTTTGCATCGACGAATTCATTTTCAAGATATTGTTTAATTCACTGTAAGTTTTGATCAGTATTGAATAGTTTTGTGTTTTGTCTCTCTCAATTGTTAGTAAGGATGCAGGTCTACCGAAGCGTACTTTGTAATCGTATTTTTTTTTTCAATTTAAAACTTGGTAGATAGATAGAACAGGTAGATGTTTGATCATGAAATTTGCAGTACACTATAACCTTTCCTGAGCAATTAAAAAAGTATACATGATAAACAAATCGAAAAACGGGGGAACAAATTAAAAATAAAACAAACAAATTAAAAGATAATGCAAACAATTTGGATTTACGACAAGCAGAGTCGAAAAACAAGTCCCTATTAACAATTTTACTTGAAAATGTACAATATCAGCGAGTGTAGCAGTTACTGCATATATGTGATTACCACGGGTTCATAGATTCAGTTTGCTTGTCTTTTTGCTTGCCGTATTTTTTAACTTGCTTCTGTTATTTTTTATTTTGCTTACCCCATTTCTGATTTGCATGTCTCATTCTTTTCTAGTTTGCTTGCCATTATCTTTTAATTTGCTCATCCTAGTTTTTAATTTGGTCTAGAAATTGTATTGAATGAAGTTGACTCAAAACCTCCAGAGGGTGGGAAGACGTTTTGACTAAAATAATACTGTGTAATCAATAATTGACCGAAAAAACTCATTCACATGCTATTGGAGCAGATAGATAGATAGATAGATTGATAGATAGATAGATAGATAGATAGATAGATAGATAGCATTGGCAGCACGAGGTCCAACAGTATCCCCCCCCCGTAAATAGTTAAATTTGTACCCCTCACAAAAGTAAAATATATGAACGGTTATTTTTTGGCTTGAAAGTTTTATTCTGCTTTGAATTTCATTTTTTTTTTTTGATGAAATGCTCTTACACACAAACTTGTTTCTATTGTATCCAAAACAAAAGATGAAACAGTTTTAAAAATAAACATGAATGAAGTCTCTCGAGCTCGGTCTTGACAATTTTCTTGGAAAAAAGTTACTTTCTATCTTCAACCATCCTCAGTTTCTCTTTCCTGACTTTACACAGTCCAACGTGTCGATTAGCTGGTTGAAGTCAAATTTAGGAACTGTCTCTTTTTCTATACTTAGAACAGAAAGTCTAGAGATTCGCTCCTGAGACATGAAACTTCTTGGAAGTTTGTAGACAAGTTCGAATTTTCACAAATAATTGATTTGGCCAGCTGTCAAATACTTTCTGCATTTTTTCTAATCATATCCCAATTACCGTTCGAAAATAATTCCCCGTGGGAATGATTCCTTCAAATCATCGTTGTGTTCATCATTTAGAAGTTTTGATAATTTATAAAGTTCATCGTTGTCATCTCTGTCGAAATCTCCGGTCTTTGGGCTTTGAATCTTTGAGCAACGCATCAGAAAGATTCACGACATTCATGTAACCGAGAAGATGATATATCAAGTATAGATAACCCCCACTTTGAAGCGCTTTTCATCGTTTTCAATTCTGTTATCTTGACTTGGTTTTCAGAGTTTTTACCCGACAAATTCTCTTCTCTTGAAACTCATCTTCTATTCTCCCTGATTGAGTCAGTCGTATGAAGTCTTGATATCTTCAAAAGACTCTTGTAGCCGTTTGCTCTTCTGTGGTGGGTCTCAGAATCTTTCATGTCGATAGACTTAGTCTGGGGGTATTTCTTTGAAGTACTTATGAACAAAAACGTTTGGAAAACACAACAAGTATTATTATGGAACTAAAGTTTGTGAATTTACTTCTAAGCTCTTCTCGTCTACGTTCCCGATTTCAAAATTATTCTTGAGAGAGCTTTTATGGCTTTAATGTATCTAAACTAAAGATTTCTTGAGGCTTCGTCCCTTGAAGACCATTGGGTCGGACATAATCTTTTGAATTTGTTTTTTGTGTAGCGATCCCCACCTCTTAACACTTGCATTGAATAACTTACACTCAATCAATAATATCAGTGACTTTGGAAATTTCTTTTACAGAATCATTTACAAGTTTCAAATTACGTACTACACAATGGCTACATTCTATATTTCTTCGAGCTGCCGAAGTTTTGCTGTTGTACCGTTATGAACTCTGACTATTATGTTTGCAACATCGAACGCCTGGCCTTTTTTTAAATATCAATTTCATGTTTTTTCACAAAAAAATGTTATGATAACTTTAGATTCAGATGTAGTGTGGTAACATGACGGATAACATTCCAGAAACGATTCATTTACGTGTTGATCCACTGGTTTCTGATTCCTGTCAAACTATTAGAAAGTTTGTTCAAAAACTCAAACAAATCAACAAGGTTTACGAGATTCGTATTAAAACCATAACAGAAAAATGACAATAAGCGTGTCAGATAAATAAAGTTTATATATTCATAGAAAATGATGAAAGTGTCGATTATTGCATTTTCAATATTCAAGAAAAATTAATTCGTAACTAACCTTTGAACAAAGAGCAAGATAAATTATATAAGAATAAGTAGAGTCGTCATTTGAAAATGATAAATATGATATCGAATAAAGTCGCCAAAACAGCATTGTTATAGAATCACATATGATCCTTAGACACATTATTCATTTAAATCAGTCATTTTGAATACCCCTCCCTGGATTTTTTTTTGGGGGGGGGGGCAATATCGTTCCCAAAGGAGCGAAAGTCGAGCTGGGCCGAGTGGTGCGATAGACTTAAGAATAACCGAAAGGGGACAAAAGGGAGAGAAAGGTTGAGAAACTCTGTTATAGATTCTCCTGCTATATTTTATTTTAGTTATGGAGATTAAGTGGATATGTCACTATTAATAGAAGTAAAATCAGTTGTCGAAACCAGCATAATTCAAGAAAAATCTAGAAAAATATTTACGAATTTTCTCCCTCCTTTTTTTTTTTTTAGATTTTTTTTTTCTCGGATATATTGAGCCCCACCCTCTGGAGCTCCGACACCTACCCGCGGTTGCAGGGTCTGCAGGTCCCACATGTCACCTCCGTAGTTAGATAGATAGATAGACTGATGGATAGATAGATAGATAGATAGATAGATAGATAGATAGATATCTGCAGCCTGCATAAATGAATCACCATTACCAAAGCATGGACCAGAACTAATTATCTAAAAAAATATCTAAAATTATCTCAAAAAGATCTTTTATCTAAAATCTTATAAAACAAAAATATCAGCACAAGATTTGCCCTAAAATGACCCTAGAGACCCCCCAAAGACACTTTTTCGAAAAAAACAAAATAACAGTCTTAGATGCTGCCTAGGGTTATACTCATACAAATTTTCGAAGTTGTAACCTCAAAATTTAACTAGGTGTGCTGGGAAACACACACACGCACATGCACACACACACACACACACACAGACGAGCAAAGAAAGAAGTAGCTAAAGCCCACTTGACTGGTTGTTTGAGCTGGCCATTGGTGGGGCTACGGTGTTTTGATAGATTGATAGATAGATAGATAGATAGATAGATAGATACGAGCTGACTAAGATAGATTATGTGAAATACCTCCTTGTCAATGAGAATGAGAAGACCTTTACCAGTGTAATGAGTTTGTTCCTCACTGACTTCTGTAGCCCTGTGTCAAATTAAGCCGTGTGTACACCATAAATATTGTAGCAGAATATTCTTGATTTTTTATTAGTTTAATTTGACTCGAAACCAGTGAGGACTGAACTAATTACAATATTCAGCATCACAAGCTTGTTAACCATTACTAAAGTGGTTGTGAAACTAGGGATTTCGTGAAATTACTGCGATTTTCAATTATTTCATACAACTCTTTGGGAATAACCAGTTTCACAATCTTCACAATCATTTACACTAAAAGCTCATCCGACTTATGATCGCTATTCTCTTTCTATCTTTCTCTCTCTTTCTTTCTCTCACTTCTTCTTCCGTCCTTTTCTTTTGCTTCTCTTTTCTTTTACTTTCTTACTATTCTTATTCTTATTCTTAAGCTCTTTCTTCTTCTCTCCTCCTTCTTCTCTTTCTTCCTCTCCTCCTTTCTTTTTCTCTTCTTCATCAATTGGTCTTCTTTCTTCTTCCTCCTTTTCCTTTTTATCCTTCGTCAATTTTCTTCCTTTACTTTTCCTCATCTTTTCTTCTGTTTCTTTTCCTGTTTGTTCTTCTGCTGATTCTCACTCTTTTTATCTTTTTTTTTCTTCTTCTTCTTCTCCTCCTTCTTATCTAGCATCAGTCTTAATTTTCCTTCTTTTTCAGCTAACATATTCCCTTGCTTTCTCCTTCTCGTTCATTCATTCTATTTTATTTATTCTTCTCCTCATTCTTCTTCTTCCTCCTTCTTCTTATTTTTCCTTCTCTTCTTACTTTTTCTTCCTTCTACTTTTTCTCTTTCTATCTTTTCATTTTCTTCTTTCCCTTCCCTTCCCTTTTCTTTCTTTCCTTTTTCTCCTCTTTTTTCCTAAATTCTTCCCTTCATCTGTTTCTTCTTCTGTTTATTACCCTCTTTTCTCTCCTTTCATCTTCTTTCTTCTCTGCTCTTAACGAAAATCAGATTTTCTTGCTTCCTCCTCCTCCTCCCCTTCTTCTCCCGTTCTGCTCAGTAAGCAGACGATCCTTGTGTTTTATCAGACATTTGAAGACCTCCAAATACGGGAAGATCTCTCCCAACAAATGAACAAAACAGACTCGATTGACTCAGAGGAGATTTGCAACGATGGTAATCACATTAAATCCCTTCTAACCAACAATGACCAACCATTGCAATGAAAAGCAAACACATATATCATAACATATTGTATATATGGTCGCACACACACTTACATATATAGAGACATATATATCATAAGTATTGGTAAAATGTGTATTTACAATATACGCGAAGGTATATGAAAATGTTCCCGAATAACTCAGAAATATCATTTCATTTAAATAAATGGCACGAAAATTAATCATCTTCGTAATAAGCTCCATCTACATCTTTTTGCTCTATAAATGGTCTTTAGAGTCTTCTGATCTATTTCCACGGAAGTAAATATATATATATATATATATATATATATATATATATATATATATATATATATATATATATATATATATATATATAAAGAAATGGGTTATATGATTTGACAGAATGATTATAAATTGCATATATTATATTGACACCCCTGTTTAAAATCTCCCGTCATTGCACAGCCAATATATCACTTTGAGCTGCTGTAGGAATTGAATGATAATACATAACTGTCGCGTTGAAAGAAATTAAAAAAAGCTGATATAGACGGTGAATGAGCAAAAAATGGGAATTCGGAATAAATGCCTTTGCATTATCTGATCAGCTCAATGGTTAGATTAACGCTATGTTGAAATGGTTACTCAATTGATCGCAGGTTCGATTCCTGCAACAGCACCATTTTCTTTAATTGTTCTCTTTCCGCTGTCTTCATCAAATAACACATTCACCTTGAAATAACGGGAGATCATTTCAAATATTTTTTTCCAAAGTGGTATCACACATTTATGATAATTTCTGTCGGATCACATATCCATTCAGCAATAATATCATTTTCTGCGTTGAGAAACAAATAGAGCTGATATGGACAGTGAATGAACAAAATGATATTCAAATTTAGGAAATACAACCAGCCTATCTATTGATGATTCCTTAGCCTAATAGTTGTAAGTTCAATCGGAAAACTTCACTGTATAATGATTGATCTATGGCATTAATGGGAAAAGGTATATACTGATGCAAAAGTTCCCAGAACCACCTTTATAAACAACAAAATTATGATGGAATTTATTGTCAATATATATGTAATTATTAAAGAGGAGGAAAATTTTGACGTATTTTTAAATAGATCCTACCCATAATATCACAGATTCCAAAAGCAGAAAGTAAGTTATACCTTTACTCGAACAAATTAAAAAGTAAGGTAAGTCAACCAAAAAGATATGGCAAGCAAATTGTTGAAAAAAAAAATCGGGAATTTTTTTTTAAATACGGCAAACAATTTTAAGATATTCTAATCTTGTTTTCTCTTCAAGTTTCCACACTTTGGAATTATAGATGTTAGCTTTTGGTGGGGACAAACAAAAAAGACACATGATTTTTATTAAGAGACAAGTTTCAACTAATTACACCAAGAAATTCACATTTGCAGCGGCAGTAGCAAATAACTAATATTCATATATTCCGTTCATTTGCCTTTTTAATTTGTAAGCCGTATTTTTTTATTGATTGCTGTAAATTTTGATTTTCTTACCTTAAAATTCAATTTGCTCGGGAAAAGGTATATACTGATGCAAAAGTTCCCAGAACCACCTTTTGCACTATGTTAGGGAAATCTTAAAAGTTTTGTTGTTTTTTTTGTTTTTCTTTGTTTTGTTTTGTTTTTTTTGTAAGTTGTTTCATCTCTTTATTGTTTAAGCGAGCATACTCTTAGAATTGTTTTTCCAAAAAAGTGAAATTTTCTCTTCTTGCTGGAATCAATCATGACCGAAAAAATGAATATTCAACACAGTTTACTTTGGGGAAAGTGTTTAGTGGAACCTTAACAATAGATCACTAAAGCTTATGGTAATGATGCAGTTAGTGCAAGAATATTTCAAGATTGGAATGCAAAGCTTAAAAATGAGATTTTCAGCTCAAGGGCAATGAATGTTCTTGAACAGCGATATTTAAACTGTGTTCCATATCTTTATTTTCTTGGGTGAAAATTAATTGTTAGCAATCCTCTTAACCCATAATGTCCCTGAACTAAATTCCAAATGGTTATTTTTAACATTTCTGTTAAAATTGAAAACATCTTGGTTATTTACGTGGCACAGATGCTGTTCCATCAGTAGTCGTTCATATGTTTATTTTCCTTCAATAAGCTTCAGTCTTACTTTTCAATTTGAGATCTTGAGATTATTTCAAAAGCCAAAATCTACAAATTACACGCAGCCCCTTATATATATATATATATATATATATATATATATATATATATATATATATATATATATATAGTCAAGAAACCTTTACAGCTTTAAATACTAAACATTAAAAAAACTTTTTCTGGGGACTTTTTGTGTCACTTCAGTCACTTACTTCCCAATATCTGCCAATGCAATTTATGTAATTTTCTTCAGTGTTTTTCCCCTGTTTCACATATACTTTGTTAATATGGCACAATGTATAAATTGTCTCTTGTTGGGATCTTATAAATATAATAAATTAACAGAGTTAAATTTACACGATGTTTCCTGTTGTTTTACTTTGTTCAAAAGTAATAATTATACACAAAAAATTCTGACCAGAAAAAATCAACCTCACACCTATACATATATATGTATTGCTTTTTATCAACAACAAAATATATGAGGGAACGAATTTTTTAGGGGTTCCTACAAAAGTTACCTTTTGAAAAGGGTTCCCCGAGTAATTGAAGTTTGAAGATCATTGTTCTAGAAGACCACAGGACTTGGAAACTGATAGATTACAAAAATCCTTGGAGAAATAAGTAGGATAAACGTCAACTTGCAGAAGAGGTGAATCAGTGAATGTTTTATGATAGTGTCCGTCTAAAGTTGTAGATGCGACGTGGGAAACGATCATGGAGGTAGATAGAGAAGTTTTTATACACGCGATGCATCCTCTAACCCTGACATCTTCAGGCTATAACTTGTTCCGCTCAATGCAATATTCCTTGTCTGGTAAGCAATTCCAATAATTTCACGATATTGAAATGCTGAATCGTTCTTTTGGGATAGATTACACAAACTGTCTGAAAGGTGTTAAAGTGTCATAGAAATCGATTTACATTTGTTTCGTATGAACGAAAATCTTTGACAAAAAAACACTACAAACTTTTGCATTCATTTTCCAAACATACCCACATACTTGCGCGCGCGTGTGTGTGTATGCATGTATATTTATGTATTTAACAACTCTTTTCGAAGGTCCACTTAACACTATTTGCTTTTATGAAAAAAGAACCAGATTTTATTGTAGTCAACACAACAAGGCTTTCATTTTGGCATGTTTTGTGGCTCTCAATGCTAAATTCTGGGGAAATAATTTTTACAATGGAATTAAATTGTCAAGGGTATTAAACTGTGTATCTTGTCAATCTTAGTAAAATTTTGTTCGGAATCAATAACTTAGTGAATTGGGAAGGGTAATAATCATCGTTATTTGAAAGAGTTGTCAAATTAGTTGAATAGCCTTGAATCTGACAAATACTCTTTTAGGAAAGAATGCAGTCATAGGTAAGAAACACCGAGCTTCTGTCTGTTCAAATACTTATGAGCACTTCTTTATACGTTAACTATTTGTTTTTATGGAAAAGATACTGAGCATAATTATATATATATATATATATATATATATATATATATATATATATATATATATATATATATATATATATATATATATATATATATGTATGTATATATATTATTGTATACTAACGTACAACTCTGTAATTCAATATACGAGGTGTGCTGGGTTTATTTCATAAAAGTACTCAATAAAAAGCATTAAGTTGGAGTAGAGTTTAAGATATGGTTGAATGACCGATCAGCTATACAGGTATGCTGATGTTTCTACCCATCTGGCTTATCAGATTCCTATGAAGAAGCCCAAAGGGCGGAAACATAAGCGTGCCTGTGTAGGTATCGATTATTTCACTATATATATATATATATATATATATATATATATATATATATATAGTGAAATAATTGATATATACATATATATATATATATATATATATATATATATATATATATATATATATATATAACTATTTTATATCAATATAACATTCATATATAAGCAAAATAAGTATTTCATATCAATATACCACACATACATAAGGCAAACAATTATCTTACACCTATACTAGCTGAAAACCCATCCTACGGGTGTTCCGGCTAGTTCTTGCGGAAGGTTTGAATGGAGCCTTTGGTTTTAGTGAGAGATGGAATCTTTTTTTGCAATTTCACTTCGATTACGTAACACTGGCTACAATATATCATTCTGACTACTTAAAAGTCATTTACACATAAACAGAATAAACCGTTTTGTATTATTTAGCTTTAGATCATTACTATCGCTCAGCAGGAGGGGGGATCATACGGTGTAAACATGACAAAGAATGTGATCTCATGTGGATCTGCACAAGCGGATATGCACTTGTTGCATTATATGTATATATATACATATATGCATATATACAATATGCACGAGCACTTTCATGACGTCACGGAGCTTGCCCAATGTAAGATACACAGCTTGTATATGATAATGATCCAGGTTAGTCATGAAGGAATTGTGCAGTGCAGGTCATACTTCATTCAAATACTTCTGGGTATACGATGTTTTTAGTTTGCAAGTGTAGCGATGTGAGAACCCTGATACCTACAAGTGACCTTGCTCTTGACATTGCAATATATAATTGTCCATGGCTGAAGACAGGATCTTGTAAATGGATACAACATGGTTTAATGATTGTCCTTGAGTTTTGTTTATGGTGAGGCAGTATGCTGGTCTCACTGGGAACGTCGTGAAAATACACTTCAATTCTAAGTGTCACAGGAAATCTTTTCTTTACCAGAAGACATCTATGAGGAAAGAGATTGCTACCATTATTCCAAAAATTCTGCTCTGTGAACAGATGATATGTTTCGAAAAAATATTTAGATATTTAGAACCTGCTTTGAGAAGTGCTTTTCATCAATTTGTTTTCAAACATTCTTTGGGCCCAAGTGTATTGCAAATTTTAATAAATCGATTGTTGTCTCTCCAATTGAATGAACCTCACGTGGAAATTAGGTTTTTATAAAAAAGATTTAAAAAACATGTACAGAATTCCTCAAATGATCAGATTTATTATAAAAATGGAGAAAAATAAACCCTGAGAGCTTCAATTCTCTTCCTCTTACTCACTCGGAAGAAATTATCTCCCTTTATTCTATTTCGAAATCATTAGAGTCACGTTTACAGTCATGTTAGGTGGTCATTAGATATTAGCTCATTCCATTATAGGTTTTTATTGTAAACAGAGGACACCCCCACAATCGACTAAAAGGCTTCGAATTACAAATCACCTCAGATAAGACTGGTGGCGATGGATATGCAGGAAGTGAAAAATAACCATTATTCATTTTGCTTTGGGTAAAAACGTACGAGCTTACTTGCATACAGTCATCTTAGTATAGGTAGATATCATATACATAGCGTAATGTCCATATGTGTGCACATGTATGTGTATTGGTCTAGTTTAAGGCTGTAATTAATTAACGCCACTCATTTATGAATCGACGTATCTATGTATTCGTATCAATGAATAGGGAAAACGATTTCCTTTGTTTGTTGAAAATAACTCTCCAAAATAGTTTTCTAGCAGACGGTCCTATTTACTATATGAGTTTATGCAAAATTGGTCCTTTACTTTGTGTCCTGCAACATTCACACTTGTCTTCTGAAAATTAATTCTTTTCGGGGACCATAGCCCGAGAAAAACCAACAGAGGTAACTTATTCATTGATCGTTCCTTTTTCTATTTTTTAATTGATCATTCCCAACACAGCATGCCACTTAAAGACGTTGGTTTGTACTGGAACCTGTTTTGTGTTTTGTTTTTTTGTTTTTTAATCATGAATTCATGGTTCAAACAATACTGTTAGGATTTTCATCCAGGTAACCTGATTTCACCACCACCACTGCCTAATTTACGAGGTATAAATAAGCGTACTTGGGTGTTGGTGATTGATAATTTCCTTTGAAATGTTAGTTTTTGATTTGAGTTGCCTTAACGGTCGGTCACTATATACCCGGAAATCAGTTTTTCCTTCATTCAATCACGTTTTTCTACTGCTATAGAGTTCTTCGCGCAAATTTTTCCTCCTGCAGAGTTTTCATTACCTAAATCCCGTTTTCTAGTTTTTATTCTGTTTTAGGCTTGTTTGATTTACGCTGACTGACAATCGTAGTCCTCTAGGCATTAACACGACTTCCGTTGTTCCGTAGGTATCAACTCTTTTATCCGGCAACCCCTTTAAAGAACAAAAATGATTTCTACGGTTATAATGAACTGCTATCGCGATTCACTATTTTGTCAACAGCCACTGGTTTTATCATTATTTGGAAGAGTTGCCAAACTAGTTAGTTGAATAGCCAAGAACTAGACCAGGCATGAACAACCTTTCTAATCTAGCCGGCTACATACGACATTTTCAGCTTTATTTAGGCCATACATTCAGTTCAAAAATCTATATCGTCGACAGAATGCACACTTAATTTATATTTTAGACACGCATGAATTACGATTATCATAGTATTGATTTGTGAAGCTAAAACGATGGTAAGTTTACAATATGGATTATAAAATTAACTTTTTGAGATTTTGAATAAAAGCCTAGATTGGCTGCGAGCCACAAGAAATGTTGCCGTGGGCCAAATCTGGCCCCTGAGCCTATGGTTACCCGTATGCGAACTATACCAATACACATTTGAGAAAGAATGCAATCATAGGCAAGAAGCAAAGAGTTTCTACTTTTTCAAATACTTATGAGTAGCTCTGTATAATGGTCCTAGAAGGACATGGACTGTGACTAATTTTCTTTTTCTCCAGCTAATGGTTATCAGGTGTTAACATGACTCCCGGTACGCCCTCCACTTGATTGTGATGACTATTATTTGGACTATCAGTGAACGTGTTTTTGCGTTGGACGCAGAGGGACCCCCTGGAAGCACCAAGCGAGCCCTACCTTTTTTCCCTACTCCTAATGACAAACATATCCTCAAGAATCATGGGTCAGGACCCTCCACGGTGTCTTCAACTTCAGAGAACTGTTTAATTAATCTATGAGTAAGCTGCAGAATTTGTCGACCCCTTCTGGCGAAAGGACAGCATCAGAGGATTAAAGATCTAAAATGTATTTGAGTGTGTGTGTGTGTGTGTTGATGTCGGGTTGAAGAATGCTATTTTTGTGCGGCGAAGAGAATGAAAAAACTGGAAAGCACTCAGAGAGCGCATTTTTCTTTGAACGCCTCACACTAACTAAAAACTGAATGATTTTTTTAAAAAAAAAAGACTAACAAAGCAAAAGGATAGAAAACATTAAATGGGGGGGGTGAACAATTATTGAGCTAACCACTCCCCTTAGAATGTAAAGCTCTTTTTTATGAGCTGCTCGTTCTGGATTCCTTTTCCTTAATCTAAAGCAGATTTCTGGAACTGACTCAAAATGTAGACACTTCTGTAGCCGATCACCAACCTTTCCACAAAGATCTATTGAAATTAACTCAGAACTTCTAGATATATCGTGTGGACAAACAGTTAGAGGGACACAAGGACACGAGTGAATGCATATACCTCTTCCAACTTCATCGGCAGAGGTAAGTTTAAGAAAGATTCCGTTGATGAAGGAATGTAAAATAAGGGTGAAGATAAAGAGGAAGTGTGCAGAAGAGCAAGGAATGGATAAAAAGTACAGGAGTTACCTTACGCTGTCTGTGGCATCAGCTGGGGGAGAGGAGACGGGTTCATGCCTTTCCAATAGGCATTAGTGCTTATACCAGTCCCAGTCAAAGTTTGAACTCGACTTGCCTAGTCAGTGTTACCAAATCAACCTCGAAAAAGCGTCAGAAGACGCTAAAACTTGCTATTAAACACTGTTAGCCATTCTACGATCATTCTGATAACTGAAAATGGCTAGATTTGTCTGAAGTAGCTTGAGAATAGTTTGAAGTTGTCTGACATTTTTGGAAAATAGCGCTAGAATTATCTAAAAGTAGCGCTACATGTTTAACTTCCACCTTTTTGCCAAACCAAGAAATATGTAAGCTTATTGCGAAAAGCACAAAACTGGCCACGCTGTACAGTCAATTTCCCGTGCTGTTAACCGCTCAGCCACTGGCACTTCCCAAGAAACGGATGAGAATTCAACAAACTTTGAAATTCATGCAAAAGAATTATTCACGGACTATTAAGCAGAGGGAAAAAAGAAAGACTTGAAGAAAAACCGTTGTTATAATGTGAAAATTATGGAAAAAAGTTCTTGTTCAACAAACGATTATGAGGCTTGAAAGATGAAAGCAACTCCAAAAAAACACACTTGTTGGTAATTAATATTTGAATAACGAATAACAGAGTGGAGTTGATTTTGTTAATATTCTGATTTTTATTCAAATACTTGCAGAGCATTTTGTTCAATGAAACTTGAATTTTAATCACCATGTTTTTTCCCTTTCGAAAAATTATGTGCATATGTTTTTCACAGTATCTTTAAAATTTTATACTCGTTAACCTCAAAGCTATGAATATGCACTAGAGTGTGCATTGAAGCAATAACTATCTCTTCACTGATCAACAACAGAAGGAAAATATAAAGAATACCACCCTTATAGTTTGTTCGAAAAGTTTTTTTAACGATCATTTTCCTCCCGTGAATCTTTGCAACGAAATGGCTCCCCCACGACCACTCTGGCTAAATCCCTTACCCTAAGTATCCACTTATTCAAAAGAACACGGTTGAATAATGCAATAACCCCTTACATCCTGGTAATGAAGGTGTGAGTTCGATTCTCGACGAAGGCTCACTCAATTTCTGATTGTGTTGTTATTCGCTGCCATAGAAATGATCACGCTGATTGGAAGTTATAAAAAACAACTAAAATTAAGATGAAGGTAAAAAATATAGAAATTCAATTTTCAAATATGTTACAAAACTTCGTCGAATATTAATGATTAACAATCCAAAAGATTAAGAAAAGAAAATATTCTTCGCTTTATTTTGTTGCTGGGAGTAAGCAAATTATCAATGAACCAAAAAACAGCCAAATTAGATCACAAAAAATTCAGTGCCCCAAGAGATTCTTTGGGTGATGCAGGTAGTCAAGCGGCTAGAAGCGCCGGAAATGGAATCGGCGAAGGGGGGTCAAATTCCGACCGAGACCTGCCATCCCTTTCTAAAGAATCCGTCTCCCCCATCCCAGCTATGGGTAAGATTGCAGGTGAAGTGAGTGGCGCCACTTCGGGTGCTTCTCGTCTCTAAGACTATTTCACATATCGCAAACCAGGAGTGAGACAGAGAATCTCGCCATAGCCTGCATAAAGGCACTACCTTTTCCAAGAGGGCTTAAAAATGATTATATAAAAAAAGAAATTTAAAAAAAAAAAAAACGAAATGCAATGACAGTCAACATGAAAATGTTTCAAATTAGTCGGCCTAAACATCCGGCCAATGATTGCCGCCAGATACTGCGCATGCGTAAACAGCCACTTAAAAATTAAACTTGGCTTGTTTCCTTGACTTTCCCGTTCATTTCCACACTCGAGTGATTCTATTAAGCATATTATTTGGCATATTTCCTTACACTTGGTTATTTAATAGCCATATTAATTAAAGATATAATTAATTCATTCGTCCCAAGGGCATAAGGAATTGATTGTACCAGTTTCAAGAGTTGAAGTCGTTCGTTTGGCAAGTGGAAATGAATAAAAAGAGTAACACAGTGACATAAGAATTTGCAGGTTATTTGAGAGTGGTAGAAAGGATTAGGTAGGTAATTCATCGTTAGAAAAAAAGAAAGAGACAGACAGACAGATTCAAAGATAATAGGAGAATAGTAGAGAAACATAGACATCTTGGAATAGCTGGAAGATTCAAGTACCAACGCCCACACAGGAAGAAAATGTTTGAGAACCTCGGCTACAGAGGATGCTCTCTGCCTTAAAACAAAGAATTCAAAATCCAGGCGTTTACCGAGGTTCGAACTCCGATAACTTGAACCACAAATAATCATGCGACTACTCGAGCAAGTCTCGTGATAGATAGATACATACAAACAGACAGACTGACCAACAGGCAGAGATATGGACAGACTGGGATAGATGAATAGATTGATAGGAAAAACAAGAACTATAAGTTCAATGAAACGTCCACCATTCGTGGTAATAGTAGCAGAAGGAGGAGGAGGAAAAATGAGAGCAAGTAGTCTTTCTCTGATTCAGTTGATTCTCATACTTGTAAAATATCGTGATATGGAAATATTTTGTATAAATGGCCATCTTCTTTCCTTTTTTTTCTTTCTCAGATACAAAAAATACCGACCTTGGATATTCTATTGTGACATCTTTGGCAGTTTTTAAGAGAATTGATGGGAATAGTTTTCTTTTAATGACGCTGCATCTTTGAATTACATTGCACCTCTTCTTTCCTTCCCATTTCTGTTGTTTACTATAACTGGGGACTGACCCACCGACTGCAAAGCGTCTAATAGAGATGTGTGGATACATCTTGAAAAAAAGGACAGAAACATAAACGAAAAAAGAAGAGAATCAAGACGAAAAGAGAAAGCTAAAAAGAAAGATTAATTGATTAATTAATCATTCAATTAATAATTAATTAACTAATTAGAATATATCTCAAAAGAAGCAAAAACGATGGACCTAATTTCGATGGAATGATTATGAATTCAATAGAAAGTCCTATAGTATCGACAATAAAATATTCAATATTTAATGAATAAAATGAATAGAAATAAAGCAA
>OY735219.1:47039052-47096552 GCA_963457665.1 Thysanoteuthis rhombus | reverse complement strand
ATGGGTATCTCCGTATAGAATTTGAATTAAGAAAGACGTATTCAACATTGAAATATCCATTAACTCGCAACCACAGTCAATAATTGAACGACCGAAGCGTCAAAATTTTAAATCATGTAAATAAAAATCCCATCGAAGGATAAATGTGGTCAAAATAAATTCTACTTAGGATATCACTGTTTTATTTTTTTTTTCTTCTGGGAAACATTATTCAGACACATCTAGATTCTGGACAATCTAGGTGTTATTGATAAACCCATAAGGCGCAAAAAAAGGTCGAAAAAATTTTCGGAATGGGTCTCGTGGAGTACTAATGCCAATTTTCAAGACTGCATACAAAACAGTGTGGCCAGGACTGTTGGGATGCACAAACTCACAAACAATTAACAAACATACAAGCACACGCACAAAAAAGATAGAACCTTTTGCCATCTTTGCTGGCTACGGTTGTTCAATTCAAGTTGATGTCAATTGCCAAGTGTGAAAACAAAACGTTATGACTAAGAGCACATCAACAAATAAATAAACACACAGACACGTGTAAAAAGGGATAGAATCCTTTCACCACCTTTGCTGGCTACGGTTGTTCAATTCAAGTTATAAAAATTTATGAAGAAAAACTACAAGTAAAGAGGAAGATTTAACAGCCAAATTTTTTCTTCTATGTATTCCTGCTGATAACTCCCAAAATTGCCCACACTTGATTCATTTTCTATCCCAGATAATCTAAAAGTTTGCCTTGAAGACCAACCATAGAAATCCTGGCTTCCACCCGAATGGACAAATATATACTTTTTTAGTATCTTTTCTCTTTTTTTCTCTCTTTAAAACAAAATACATTGCACCAAAAATATACGATTACATGACGACTTCCACATATAGTTGTAAGAAAATAAATATGTATGTATATATCATATTTCATCAAACGTTGGAAAAGACGAGCAACTTCTCGGTTGGGACAACATACCCCCCCCCCAACTCCCTCAAACCAGTTATCCATGGTATGTTACGCTAAAGGACCTACTTGTCATTGCATGTGACAAATCGGTTGACTGTCGCAACATCTGCAGGAGGAAAGAGGAAAAACGCTTTTCATTCTTCCGCCCTTTTTTTTCGCAAAATAACGAAAAAGATGAGAATCGCCAATTTAAAATTTCACCATCGTATTTACAGCCGATTAGACGCATGTTTTACTGGGCGGTATTTTTTAGGCACGGCTCATACCAACCATCTAGATGCGTAGCTGTAATCTTTGGTGTTGTGGCCTCCACCCAGAATGGCCGAGCATTAGATGCAGTTTAAGTTTGAAATTATTTCTTTTAATGCGCATATCAAGCTGATAAACATTGTACAAGAGACATAGACAAGTGACAGAAATTCTAAGTCTAATGCATGAATTCTGTTTAGATATTCTGATGGTTCATCTTCAGAAGTAAGTTATAAGACGATTATGATATTTCCTCCTCCTTATCCTTATTACGGTGTGTCCTGTATGCGTTATATTGCCTTGTGTGTTAGGTTCTTGTCTTGGGTATACATCATATTGTCCTATACATGTATCTATTATCCTGCCTTTTGTACGTATTTATTATATCGTTTTGTGTAGATGATCATTACTTCAGCCTGTGCATTCTTTAAATTTTCAGTTCTACATTTTCCCTTCGTTAATAAACGTGTATATACCTGCTTTTGGCGTGATTTATGGAATGGAGTGGTTATTATTTTCAAGAGGGCACGCAAGTTGAAAAACTGTGCCCAAAAGCACAAAATGAGGATATTAGTACGAATAGGTCATTGACTAAAGAATGCTTCTTTCAGAATTTCTGACTAGACATTTCCAATTAACAAAGGTATTTCTAGACAACTTGAAAGTCTTTATTTTCATTAAATTTTGTCGAGTTTTTTTACCTTAATCTTCATTTCAGTTGTTTTTGTACAACTTTCAGTTCAGACCATTGTTTCTATAGCAACGAATTACAGAAGTAAACTCATGCACTCATTCCCATTGGGAGTCTAGTTTACGCCTAAGTGCTTTTACCAATCAGCTGCTTTGTCAAGCGGATCATTTGTGGGGGCTACGATTATGAGATAGATAGATATTAAAAGATTGCATTAGATATGAAAAAGATAGGTTTTCATTGATTTCTGGTCGCTTGCGACCAGGCGGATCAAAATGGAGGCAGAAGAGGTGACCTTTGGCCTGCCTTATTGAGCTAATGAGGATGAACAGGACCACGGCATGTTCTCGTCATGATTCTCAGCAGCTTACGGTACCTAGTATTCCAAGACTGTCACCCGTCTAGGTACTGACCAGGCTCGACGTTGCTTAACTTCAGTGACCGTGTAAGAACTGTAACGAATGATTAGGTAAGCAGCATAGTTTTTTTTTTAAAGAGATTTGAACTCGTATCCCCTGCCCTTGGAAAGCCTTCCTGTCTGGGGTTGCGCGTCAATAGACTACGAAAGCTATCCAACTAATATTTAGTCATAAAACTTCAATCATTTTGCGATGGAAAAACAACAAGTTTTGTTTCTAACTGAGAAGAAAGTCGGCAGTGCATATAACGGAAAAATGTAATGTTAAAACCAATTTTTAAATCGGTTAACAGCGTTTGAGAGGAATTGTGACCCGAAGAGAGAGTGGTTGAAGAGAGATAGACAGCGTTCTTTTTTTCAATCGGTTCATGGCATTGGCAAAGATAGAAAGATACGATATAGTGAGTAGGCGAAGAAAGAGAGGGATACTTTCTTTTTCTTTTTACGTCTCATTAATTCATATCTTTCCTTTTTTTTAGATCAATTCTCGAGATGAAAGAAATAGAAAGTACAAGTACGAGAGAGAGAGGGGAGAGAGAAAGAAAGAAAGCAAACAATATATTCTTTATTACTAATGTATGCACTCCATATCAGTGGTGATCACCAATTGTTTGGTGTTCAATCGACCTCAAAAAATGTCAAAATACGCCAAAACGAGCTTTGAAAAACACTTTTTGCCTTTTAAGGGGCATATTTGAACTGTCATAAGAGGCTAAAGAATGGCTAAAATCGTCAAAAATTAGCGCTAAAAGTAACGGTAAACTTTGAATTTTCGCACTGCCAGAACATCATAGTATTACTTTTTCATTTGCCAAATGATTATATTGCATTTTGGACGATATTTCTCGTTTTATTTTTGATACAATCAGTATTTCTGTTTCAGACGTCTTTATATGTAATAGCTTGAAAACTCAATAGAAAACAAATAGCTTTATTACAGAAGCAAATGAAGACAAATGCTATCAAAAAATTGTTTATACAACGTCGCATTTTTCGAACGGAATCCATTCTTTTTCTTGTGTTTTAGATTGTCGGAAAATGAATAACGTCAAGAATGTGTGAAGTGAAGAGATTTAGAAATAAACGAGCTGAGATATATATCACCGGATTTGGGTAGATAGAGAGAGAGACAACCATGATGTGTGTGTGTGTGATTCTGAAATGGTTGACTCATCAAACGCACGACGACGCGTGAGTCTATCTTTGAAACAAAACCTGAACAAAAAACAAATGGTGACAATTGACAAATGGCGGGCGTTGTCAAACATGGCGACTAATTGAGCGTGTATTTTCCAATGCACTGCAAATGTTTGGACAACATCACTTGGTGGTCGCCGTCTTGGACGACGAGCCTCAAGAACTGAAAGAGGAAAAAGGCAGGACACTTTTTCAAGTACCTCCAACGTCACTCAGTGTAGCCAAGTATGGTTTGTTATTCATAGCTAAATCTGTCTTTTAAAATGGCTAAAATCAGTGAGAATTTCCCATTTCCAGCTAACTCTATATCTGAAAATAATTCATACAGCCGAAGATCAGTTATCTGAATATCGGATTATCCGAACAAGGTTCCAAGGTACATTGAATACTTAATGGTATGGCTTTTTCATGATCAGTTCAGTTAGCCAAGCTATCAATTACTCGAACAAAATACCATCCGCTCTTGTTCGGGTAATCGAGGTTTATCTTCATACCCTTTCTTCTTTTAAATGGCCACGTTTTTTTTTTCAGCTACATTGGGAAAATTGGCCAGATCTAACTGCAAAAATGGCTCATTTTGGCATCCCTACCATGTAAATGTCCTCCCCTCTGATTAGATGAATGACATGGCCGACCACGGAAAGATGAGTGTAGGGAAGGAAATCTCAAGCTGTGTCAAATATGTGATGGGAGTAAAGTGATGATGAAGTGAGAAAGATGGAGGTGCGATTGGAGGAGAGAAGAGAATGAAACTTTCGGAGAGGTGAGAGAAAGAAGACAACAAGATGAAAGAAAGAGAAAAGGGCGAGGATGAGGCACAAAAAGAAAAAAAAAGGGAATATGAAGAAGTAGAGGGAAGTAGGAAAACAGGAAAAGGGATAAAGAAGTATTAAAGTAGTTAGAGAGCCCCAAAGAGAAAGAGGGGGAGATCAAAGAAGAAGAAGAAGAAGAAGAAGGTCTGCATAAAGCGAGGAGGAAAGACTATTAAGAGGGAAAATGGCAAGATCATTGCACGTGCTGCGATGACTTGGATCCTTAAAACTCTACACACGATTTGAGAATCTTCGATGAAGATGTAAGATCGAATCACACTCGATATATTTTCCATTTCCCATTTCTAAAAATTGATTGTGTGTATGCCCATGTTTGATGTATGAATGTAAAGTAATCTGACAAAAAAAGGGGATTAATTTGACAATGTGGAAGTGAAAATTTTGTGAACGTTTGTTACATCTCCTCTAAAAAAAAACAATGGCGAAATCTTTTTGTCCAGTTCACTCATCATCATCATTCATCATCAGTCTTTTAGCGTCCGTCGTTGGACATAGACCTTCCCCAGGATTTGCCACACTTCCCTATCATGGGCGTCACGGAGCCAGTACTTCCTGAACTTGTCTAGCTCATCTCTCCATCTAACATTTTGCCGGCCTCGGTTGCGCATATGGTCTCGGGGAATCCATGTTGTGAGTCGTGATGTCCATCGATTGTCAGCCATTCTTGCAACATGGCCAGCCCACCGCCATTTGAGATTTTTTATGGATTCTATGATGTCTCTAACTCTTGTCTTTTCCCGGATGTGCTGTGCCGCATCGCAAAGAACTTTTGAAAATCCTTGTGCAAACTCAGCCAAATGCATCTTGCCAATCTTTGTTGATGACAAAAAAAATATCAGATATAACATACTTATTTCTATTTTTATTCGGACTATCCTCATCTTGGTTGTTTTTCATACAACGTTTCGGCCGTTGTACTCTACGGTCTTCATCAGGTATCATCTGGCAGGTGTGGGGGAAGTAACGAACCGAACCCTTTATTTAACCGACGGGGATATATTGACCGCACTCCCCTCTTAGCAGTAGTAGTATTATTATTGCCTCACACTGGGATTGAACCTAGAACCATCAGATTACTTGCAGTAATTTTGTCTGATTCTGTAACCACTACACTATGTGTCCAAATAATAATAGAAATAATAATACCTCATCTCAAAAATTCAGTGATATATAACATACTTGTTGACAAATTTGTTAATTCCATACAGTCAAATCGACATCAACATATATGCCCATGCATAATTAAAGGAACTAGATGAAATAGGTATACATAAATGTCAGAACACATGAATAACCTGAACCCAGCAACAGTATTTATATCAGTATCATGAGTAGCAGTGATTACGAAAGAAAATGTTTACTTCCAAATTTTCTTATTTAATAAGTCAAAAGGGGGGGGGGAGTAACTGCTAATGATCAATTACAAATGCTAGCTGAAAATTCGACCTACGGGTGATATTTTCAGTTTGTTCCTGCGGAGGGCCTAAACAGATCATGGATTTGAACTATGTATTTATTAAATCATACGTTATTTGAAAATTATTACCATCATCCACTCTTGGATCACATTTAATTGAAATATCGGGGGGGGGGCGGTATTTCACAAAAGATTTCAAGTTATAGAAAAGTATGAATCTCAAAATCTGAAAATTACTTTGCAATCTTTTGTACCCCCACTCCCTGGAATTATCATCTCATATTCATTGGAGTACTTATGGGTTTTTATTGGTGTTTTGTGGGAAAAAAATCAGTGAATTTCATAAACTGATACGCTAAAAACATGCGCTGGGGTCTCGTTCCTAAGCACAGAAAATTTGGCAGCCATAGCTCTACCTGTCGTTGAGTTGTGTGATGATAGACTGATGGATAGAAAAAATGTTTGGTCAATTATATTAAGATTTATAATCCTCTCAAATTATAGAATTCAAAACGGAAACTTCCGAACATTTCAAGCCAATCAAAGCAAATGTACGTCTCATTTAAGTATTCACTATTTTTTTCATGGCAAAATCTTTTGAG
Source organism: Thysanoteuthis rhombus (assembly GCA_963457665.1). Classification (NCBI taxonomy): domain Eukaryota; kingdom Metazoa; phylum Mollusca; class Cephalopoda; order Oegopsida; family Thysanoteuthidae; genus Thysanoteuthis; species Thysanoteuthis major. Next base: position 47,090,187 of record OY735219.1, on the reverse strand, counting down.
TTCTTTCAGGTTTGTGCAGTTTATATTTTCAAAGACTTTCCGACGATGAGTTTTGTAAGACATGAAACAAAAGGAAAAGAAAAGACTACGTTTTCTTTTCTTCTGAAAATAACCGAAAACAAAACGAAAAGAGTTCCCTCCCCTGCGGTGGTGGAATGATTGTGAAATAGAATCCAGATGATGGTGTGATTGCGATAAGTAAAAAACAGTCCGTCACGGTAAGTTTTCACACTGGGTCGTCAAAATTAGTGGAAACTTGAACCAGCCCCAATATTGAATGGAACGATGCGTCATAAACACGTCACAGAAAACACATCAAAATGCTGGAGGCGGAAATCCGTACATCTATTCACTTCACTCTGTTTATCCATCTATCTATCTATCTATCTATTGAATCACCATGAACCAACAAATGGCCTGACCAACATGCTAAGTAGGCTACAGATTCTCCTCTCTCTGAATGTGTGTGTGAGAGAGAGAGAAAGAGAGAGAGAGAGTATTTGTGTGTGTGTGTGTGCACGCACAGGGTCATATTTTGGGGGCTACAACTTTGAAAATTTGCATGAGTGTACCACTGGACCACTGGGCATCAACTAAAAATGTTTTTGCCTTTCCAGTACACGAACGGACAATTATTTTAGTCATATGAGAAACCGTCAACTAAAACTTCAAAATATTTTTAGATAATTTTTTTTAGATAATTAGTTCTGGTGCACACGCAGGCTACATTGATTCATCTATCCATCTAACTCAATTTCGATTTATCCATAATCATGGCGTAGAAGTTCGTAAACAACTGTCGTGGGTCATTACTCCTGGAGTTCGATCCTCACTGGGTGGCCTGCGCTTATGGTGTTGTGCCAGATAATTCCTGACTGTTAATTGGGATCTTACAATAATGCGATGGTTAGTGCAGTGAGACGGATTCTCGACTGGTTTCTTTAATCTTGTGGCTTCGCGCCAAATTAAGCAAAACCCACAATGTAACTTCAATGAACGCTTCGCAGTATAACAATTATTAATAAGCTAACGAAGCCAACTGCAACTTGTAAGTTTGATGTTTAATAGATTATCCACGCCAGGAGCCAAGTCAAGCTGAGTAATAACCAATGTATCACCTTTGGAGGGGGTCTACCCAAGAATGATTGTTAGCGAGCTAGTCTTGATGAGCTAGTATGGTGAGTTCGATCCAGAGCCGGCCCTCGGCATTAGCAAACTAAACAGATGCTTATGGCCACCATGGCCAACAGGAGGCCCTAAGAGGCGGTGGACCCCAAAATCAAATTCGGCTTCGGACACCAAAAAGGCAGTAGAAAATCCTCAGATCAAACTCTGCTTATTCAAACGCATATATGTGTGCATGCAGGTTCCTGTCAAGTCTGACTATGGGTGGCGATAGTTATGGGAGAGTAGTTTGCCCATGTGCTTGAACAACCTCTTTATTCTCCGTCGACTCTTGGAACATGCCAGCGACAATGCATCTTCTTTCACGATATCTTGTAATGAGACAATGGATGGGTGTAAATTCAAACTTTTCCCAAGGTTATAAGTGTTAAGTCAACAACAGCCAGCATTCGAAGTCGGTTTGTCTATTCTGCTCCCTTGGTCCTTGATACCGTAACCTAGTGCAGTGTGTCTGTCCCCAGTACCAAGTCGTTTAACAACATTTTTATCGTTTTCTTCCGCTATCTTTCAGCCATCTTTCAGCCAACTTCATAATTTCATCCTCCGAGGATTTTTCATCCTTCTCAACAAAGTGCTGTAGATGCCCTTTGCAGTCTTTCAGAGGATTGAAATATTTTCAGTTAAGATGATTTTGCAAAAATCGTAATAAATTTTAATCTTAAGGTGCAATATCTGCTGAGTATGGTCAATGAGTAAAAAAGATGTAACAATTTGTGCCAAGTCACTAGAGAAACATACGATATAATGTTATCCTTTTTAGCTAATTACGGATAATTTAAGAAGATCATTTTGCACCAATGTTCCAAGTTGAGGGGGGCTATTAGTCTTCTTATATTGAAAATCAGCATTTTGAATCCTGACTTCTACATGAGCTCGAATACCAACCGTGAGTACAAGTTTGAACTAGGATCGAACTCAGACAATGACCGACGAAAACAGTTTATTTACCATTCCACTAGTAAAGCTGATCCTGTGGAACTTTACACGTTTAATGTTGTCTTACTCAAGGCTACAATAGAGGGGAACTGACTGAGTATCAAACTCACTAGCAATAGTCTGACATAAGAGTTTACAAACAATCGTTCTACAGCAAGCACCCTTGAATCGTCTGGAGAAGTAATTCTGAACGTGAGGTGCACACCCCACATGGGGACAATTCTAATATGAGGAGGGGGGGGGCATTCGAAATTTGTTTGTGAAGTACTAAAAGCGTTCTGTGACTCAAAACTGTGTCCTGTTGAAGCTGAAATGATTAATTACTTTTTGCATAATACTACTAGTTAAGTCTCGCCGTCAAAAAATTACGGCAATAATAAGTCAGTTTTGTAATTGCATTGTACTTATAAAATATCGAACATTATATTGCTCTCCTTTATCTTATTATAGTATGTCATATTCTTTTTTAAACTGGATTGAAAAATATTCTTATTTTTTAAATAATTTCTCGCTGATTTAATTTTTTCTTCTTTATTCAAAACTCTAAATTTAGGTAGCTTTCTAGATTTAACATTATTATACAATTAGAGAGTGCCAATGGCCGATTGGTTAGCAGTGCGGAAAATGAACTCAGTGACTCCGAGTACAAACTGAGTCTAATTCAGTTGGGGAGGCATGGATCGGTTTCCTTACCCCTCCAAGGTAAGGGCTAAAATAACGTATGGTGAAGTGAGTCAAGCCACTTCGGGTGCTTGTCGCCTCTAAACCACAAGTCTATCATGTCTTGCAGCCGACACAAAGAAACAAGTGATATGTCAAGTGCAGGCAGGGGAGACTGGTACCAGCGCAAGGGCATACCTACTACTTACCTTACCTTTTCAACAACAAACTTATTTCATAATAGGCTAAAAAATAAAAACTTAGTTTTGGAGTGATCCAAGTTAACTGTTAATTCAAAAAAATGGCAGTTTTGGGTTTTAAAATCTGCATGGCTGTGGTATTTCCAAGGCCGCACCTGGGAACGAAACCGATCTGCTAATTTTTGATCTGAGCCCCACGGTCTCTGCTATCCCAGCATCAGCATTGTTTGGCAAATAATTCAGACGCAGCCTGCTCCGACCCCTGCTGTAAACGTCCCCCAAAGATAAAGTATAGATCCAAGATGCTTGGCGGAGGTTCGCAGGTGTTGCCTTTTGTTCCTTTGTCCACCCCTCATGGCGAAAAAGGCACCCAGTAGGGTACCCTTTATTTGGAACACTGACAATGGATTACAGTCACCAAAACGAGAGAAGAAGTGGGTAAGAATTTTTCTAAGTGCCTCTGGAGCATCTATCAAGAATATTATGTATGTCTCCGCCTCCATTTTTTTTTTTCAGTTAGTTTCTGTTCTCCTAATACATACGAAGAGCTGCCCAAAAGTTCAGGGAATGTAAGACAAAAATGACTTCTCTAAAGAAAAAACAACGGTAGAAAACCAAGATCTTTATTTCAAGGTGGAATACTTTCGAAATGACTGGAGAGATACAGGAAATGTCGATAACTTGACAGATGAATGATCAATGTTTAAAATCCCTGATAGCACTACGTATAAGTACTCTCTTCCCCCTCTCTCGCTATATATAAGTTGGATAGATGGATAGATATATACACACACACAAATACTATTAGGTTTGTTGGCATATAAAGTCTTCCTCCCTGAATTCAGAATAGGGAAGGAAAACAAACGCATTTCCCTGAATTCCATCCATTTACCAACCATGTATTAAACTCACTGAGTTCATTAAAAGTTTTGACTAATGTGGATTTGGAGTACGAAGGTTGCATTTTTCGTTCCATACATTTCTTCGGAACAAGGAGGTCTTACATGCCGATAAGTAAGGCATGTCTAACAGACTTGGATTTTTCTTCGACGTTATTCAGGCTATCTACATTTACGATTGTTATTGGAGGGAAACTCTTTCAGCGTTGTTTGAAAATTCCTGAAGCTGATTTGCGAACTATCAAAAGCAAAATAGTACCCTTGCGCTGGCAGTTGCTGTCCAGGTTCTACAAATCGCAAGTTTCTCTCTTACGGCTAGACTAGTTCTTCAAGGTTTTTGATATGCAATATTGACTTAAGTGATATGCACGCGAGACGGCATCACTCACTTCAGCATACGCTATTTCACTCATAACTCGGGGTAGGAAGAGATTCATGCCTTTCCCTAGAGACTTGGTGGAGAGTGAACCCAGATCTCAATCGGAGTTTGAACTCGGCTCGCAGATTCCATTTTCTGTCCAGCTAACCACTAGGCTGCCTCTCACTCGGATAGCTAAATTCTGCTGCCACAGACGAGATAACTTGTCTTAGTGAGTCGCTAGTATGTATACAAGATAACTCTCCTTACGATACGTTTTTTCTTTTTACATTCATTTATCAATTACAATACAAGGTATTTTACCGTACATAACTGCGTTATGAGAATTATTTTAAACATGCGACCCATTTGGAGTTCAGTTAGTCATAATCTTCCATCTTGGCGAGACATCTTGGAAGATAGGTAAAGAAATGCTTGCTTTTCGTCCTGGTGAGGACGTGATCGTATGACAATGTTCGATCTATGCCTTCCACCCCAATCACACAGCTATCCGTCTGCATAGGGAAATGTGTCCTATGAATAGTTTTTCACGCTCTTCACTCGTATCGGAAATCGAACCATTGACATCCTGCATGCGAGATAGACGTGATAACCATTACACTATCTGATCATACTGTATGAAAATAAACCCATTTAAACGTACAATGAAGACCTTCTATCTTTATCACTCTTATTCGAGGAAAATTCGTAACAGATTTTATAATGTTGAAAAATCTATTTATCGATCCCTTGCGTGAGCATTTGAAAGAGGAAACGTATCTGCCACCCGGTCCTCTAAGCATAATGACAAATCGTTAACAAATAAATATTTTTTTAAAGGAATAAGATTTGCCGAAAGACTACCCATTTTGTCAAATCATGAATTCGTAGTCTTTCAACAAATAAGTCACGCTCCCAACATTAAAAGAAGTTGGTCAATAATTTGCAGAAAGATTTGGGGCTCGTAATACAGCACCCCAAATTAAACATTCTCAGCGCATTTCGCCGATTATGATAAACTAACAAACCAAATAATACACTCGACCACCAACAACATTCAGGGTTATTTTTCTACCATTTGTATTTACATACATTCATACAATGTAAAAAAAAAAAAAAAAAAAAAAAAAAAATTAAAATTAAGTAAAACATTACCAGCTTTCAAGACTGAACAATTAGTCCCCCAGACGATAAAATGAATGCACCTATTGTCAAAATTGCTGGAATGTTTACTTGCAGTTTTTTGGGGTTTTTTTTTTTTTACACTTATTTTGTTGTAACTGACCCAAAAGTGCCCTTAACAGCCGTGATAATTTAGGACGCTTAACTACGAAATTCAGTACTAACCCTTCGATTCAATTTGAGTCCTACACTAGTAGATTTGTTTTCTTAACCAAAAGATATAGTTTAAATAAATATGATATATTTACAGAGGAAAATATTTTCCTGTGGAAGAAAAAAAAAATTTTAAACAAGTTCAACAAGAAATATCAAATACGTCCGTGATATTTTCTATTAACGAAAATGTTTTTCTCTAGGGAAACAAAAAATTATACATTTGGTACAACTTTGAAAAAAAGATATGTTTAGCTCTTTCAACAATTTCTAAAACGATTATCAAAGGGGGAAAAAGCCAGCAAACATCAATTTTCATTTAATCGTTACAGAAAACCATTCTCTTATACAAGATCTTCCCGTATTTTGAGGAACTAAATTCATGAAAGAAATTTGCCCCACAAGACATTCATCCCGGGATAGATGAAACAGAATTAAATAACTTCAGAGAAAAAAAAAGTAATGCGAATATCTAAAATCCTCATATCCTGGTATCTAGCCAAAATTATGGATGCAACAAATCAGGATCGAACCCAGTCAAATAGCCTTGCTTATTATAGCTTTATTGCAACAGTCTGATTATTACTCTATCACGAGCGCATATCGGCTATCTCAGCATAAACCAGATTTGTGATGAGATGGATTTTGAAAGATTTTATAGATAAAAATATGAACAAGTGTGAACACTTTTTCGACGGTAGTGCCGATTCCAGTTCTTTAGATGACTTTTTTTTTTTTTTTAAATGGCCTATATTGGAACTACTTGAGGTGATGTGATTCTGGCAAGTCAGTTCGCTTAGTGTAACCCATCTAATGGCTACCCAATAACTTTTCCCCCTTTGGATGCAAGTATTTCAACATTGCAAAGTAACTTAAAAACTTAAACTTATTGATTCAAACTTGTACCAATACCAAAATACATAAAATTGCCTTTTAAGGAATATATAAGGTGCTGATATTACGGTCAGCCTAAGTTTTTTTTAAGAGGCATGAATTTGGGTAAAATCTCCCAAGGAAGAAAAGCGTTCATGTTTAGTAGTTTTCGACGAATAAATTTTCTGAAATTACTTTGTAATGCTGCAACACTTACATTTAAGGAAAATTGTTACTGTTAAACGGTTTTTGTTGAATGAGTCTAATTACAGGATTGCTGATAATCGTTGTGGACACAGATTACTTCCGTTAAATAACACCCCCGGCTGACTACTTGAATTTTTCTAGTCTCTATTCCAGAAAAATCAAGAGGTCGTTATTAGGAGTAGAAGATATTAGCTCCCAGAACGGTACTCAACAGTTTGGCCCAAGGCCCTAAGAGAGGGTCACCTAATAAAATGCATATTCCCTAGCAAGACTAGCTTACGAATATATTCCTACTAAGAGAACATACGAACTTTTCACTTCGATTTATACAAGTTTTGCGCAAAGCTTTCGATGAACACGGACTTGAGGCTTCATGTTTCAACCTGAAATTCGATAAGATTTCGATTTGGTTTCTACTTACCGCATTTGTAAACAGGAAGACGCTTATCAGTTGATTAGTAAACTCAGTTTTAACTGGAGGGTAAATGAGTAAGTATTAAGTGCAGAACAAAATCGGTAATTTATTGTTGAAATAATTTATTTAATATATTTCAGAATCAAAAGTTATTCTAACAAAGGAATGTCCAGGCCAAAAAATCTCTCCAGCGATAATTCTCCATTCCTTAAACAATGAAAAGAGGCAAGTAAATCACATGCCCACAAAGTTCTCCACCTCGTCTGGTCAACCCCAGACCAAGCCTTGGAGCACAAACATATTCCTCTGCATTTTAGTAGCCCTACACAGGGAGGGGGGTGCTTTTTAGATATATACTTAGTGGATGAGAGAGTGGGGATCTAAGTCACGAGCTGTTGCTGTTGATATTTTTCTGGTGATTGCTTCATGCTTATTATACATAAAAAAATGTCTCTGCATTTTTAAGTATCCATACCCAAGCGGGGCCATTTAGATGTATTCAGGATGGATGAGAAAGTGGGAGGGTCAAAAAAGGATAACGTGCTGTTATTGTTGAGTATTTCATATATATTTTTTAAGTGATTGCTTTATGCGTATTATACAGAGAAAAAGCTGCCATCTTAAAATGGAAACTTTGCAAGAAAAATAATTCACGTTTCTGTGCTTGGTTCTTCAGAAGTCTGGGTCGGTGAGGTTTCAGATTCGGCGCTATCATCCAGGGGCTGATTAGTTTTAAACCCCTCCTGTCCGTCATCAGAACAGGCCGAAGCGTAACCCTCTGGCCCGGAAAGATCTTCAGCTCCGTTTTGAGTTTCATCGTTCTCCTGTGGGGTCTCGCTCAAGGATATTGGACTGATAAAGGAAGTGGTTATATCCACTAACAATTTAGCCGGTGGTGAGAGAACCTCTGCAGCTGTCTTTATGCTGTCGTCGCTATCCCCGGAAATATCACCGTCGTGGTCGGTAGGCTTGTCGCTCCAGAAGGGACTTGTCGATAAAGTGCTTTCTAAATCAGCAGATTTACTGGTCTGACCAGCTGGGCTGCTACCAAGACTAGAGTGATCCTCGCTGCTTCCAGGAAGGAAACCTGCTTTTACGGTCAGACTGCAGAGGTTTTGGTTAGTAGTAATTTGCACTTGATCAAGTGCTTCCAGGGGTGACTCTTCGGCGAAAACTTTCAAAGTAGGAACAACGGGGAGTGAATCTGCATGGTTACTCACACTTTGCTCACAGTTTTCGTCAGTAGCGGTGTCCTTGGTTTCGATGTCAGGATTATTTCCTGTATAATCTTCAAGCTCTTTGATAGTTTCGTCACTTAGAGCTGCTCTGCAGAGAGTCAAGAGTTGGTTAATAGGGTTGCGTTCGTTACCAGCCTTGCGAGAACTGCTTTCATTTGCATCATTATTAGAATCCGGCACGGTCTCGAAGGAGATTAAGTTATCGTCGTTCTTGAAGTCATTTTTAGATACGGAGTTCATAACGTCATTTCCGTCTAGGGAAGTTGCGTTCTGAGAACCAGTGACGTCAGATAGAATCTTTTGGTCGGGGACACTTTCTTCGACCAAATGGCCGCTGGAAGGTTCGAACGGACTTTTCAAGACGGTAACATCAGAGTTGACATTTTCATCGTCACGAAGGATTTTGTCATCGTGAATCTTGAGATCGGAGAAGTCGACTTTCAGGCTGTCTTCTTCGAGAGACTCAATTACCAAGTCTTTGAGATGCTGTGGGGGCGCTGGGAGCGGAATCACCTCCGGTGTATCAACGGTCTTCCGCGATTCGGGACACGCTTTAGCAATGTGACCAGGCTCCCCGCACCGGTAACAAATCCTGGTATCAGTGGAAGGACAGTCTCGCTGGATATGGCCCAGGCTGCCACAGTTATAACAAGCACCATTCTCGATTTCCTTATCACAGTGACGGGCAATGTGACCGAGTTGGTTGCATAGGTAGCAGCGATTCACCGCAGAATAGCAGTAGCGGGCGATATGGCCGACCTTATTGCATTGGTAACAACGGTTTTGACGAGCGTAGCAATCGCGAGCCAAGTGGCCTACACGGTGGCATTTGTAACATCGACTGGAGCGGTTTGACTGCCCAATATTTTTCGGGCCCCTAACCACCCTAGTTTTGCATTCATAGGTCACATGACCGTAGCCACCACATCGGTAGCAATAGACGCCATCATTCATAGGTTTTTGTTGTTGCATGTCCGTATTGACTTTAAACAGTCATATAAGCGACACACGAATAAATTAACAACGTATCTGTGTGTAGCCTTGCTTACATGAAAGTTACTTGTGCAGCGGACTAAAACTTCTGCGCGTAGATTCAGGCATTAAATAAATAGTCATTTCTTACGAATGGAAGTTTACATTTTCTCATTTGGGGGGGAAAAAACGTCCCACCTTTCAATAATTTACTGAACCATTCTTAGTCTGGCGCAAAGCTAAATTTCTTTTTAAATTTACAGCAACTTTCCAAGAAAGCAGAGTTTACCTGCCTTATAATTCAGAATTAAAAAAATTCTGGTTTTGCCTGTAACTTGGTAGTTCTCAACTATTTGGCTCCAGGCTCCCAACCTCGATGTCCCTAAATGATGATAAATAAATTTGATGATTGAAAAGTATAATAACATAATGTTGAATTTAAAAAATACAAAATCTTATAGTTTTAAATCAGTATAAACATCGGCGAAGAACAAACTTTTGTATAAAAAACAAAAAACCCAGATGTATCCAGTGAGAGCACTTTCTAAAATTGTTCTAATTTCTATATTGTATTAAATTCAGTCAACACTGCAATTACCTCACCACTTTTATACCTCACAAAGTTAATGACTAAAAATTAGTTATTGTAGAAGCTATGGCTGCTAGCCAAAACTGTCAGCATAATTGGGGTGTTTGATTCACAAGTTTATTCTAAATTGACCCCTAGTCATTGCTCCGCTTGTTTGTTTTTTTTTGGGGGGGGGTATTTTTTCAATTCAGACTTGTTTAGTGATCACTGGTCAACAAAAGACGGGAGAAGAAACTTGTCCATTGATCAAATCTTTTTCTATATTTTGATTGATCATCCCGAACACTGCATGTTGCCAAGAGATGTTGGTCACATGAAGTTTTCTATCGAGCAATTAATCAGACCTATAGTATAATTAGTAATCAACAATGTAGCGCAATAAGGTATTATTAGTATTGTGAAAAGAATGATGAATGATATTGTAATCCCACTTTTTGTACTTCTAGAAGCCAGTGAGAGTTTTCTTGAAGATTGGACAAATGCCCGTGAAACTATTTCAGTCATTCACCCTCGAGTCTTCTTGACCACAAAAAATCGTTCACTTTCAACAAAGTGTCCCGATGGTTTTTATCATCTCCACCTTATTCTCACTTGTGCGTCACCATCAGGATATACGTTTTAAAGTCCAACAGGTCACGAAGGATGTAAACGATGATTTAGAAACTGAAATTAAAGGAAATATCACGAAAGAACATGGCAAAATAATTATTTGAGAATAACATGCAAAAAAAAATACACGAAATCCAACATTGAAGAACAGATATTCCAAAATTTTCTCCCGAACGAAAAGTTGAAACTACAGATTCTAAAATTCATGACGTGGGTGAGCAAACTTGCGACAGAAGACACACTCTTTGCATGTGTGGTTAACGATAAGGGATTTTCTCACAAGGTCGGAGAGTGTTAACAATTTGTCTCGCCAAGTTATTATAGAAGATTTCAGCTGCATAGGTGACTATCGAAAGGGCACATTGGTTATGTATTATTTTCAGGACTATTCAGACTTTTAGTTCTTTTCCTTTTGTATATGAGCTCGTGTGGTTTTCCCCTGAAAGGTTATATTCCTGTAAATTCAGGAATACCGTGTTACTTTGAAATTAGAAAACCATAGGTAAGGAGAAAGAAACGCCAATTTTCCAGCAATATTGCCATTAAAAAGTGATAAGCACAGAAAAACTGGAAACTATCAAATGACGAGTGTTTTCTGGTAGCATGCCATGTTGGTGGTGATCAATTAAAAAATGGATGTTATTGATATATAATAAAGAGTAAATATTTGAATTTTCAACCCTTTAGCTTCATTAGAAGTCCTGTGCGCGGGACACATACACAGATTGCCAGCCAGATCAACTTTTAAAAAGGAACGGATGAAACCTATGGTGACAGTTTTTGTTGATAGTTTCAAGTATGAATAACTGAGTAAATTAAGTTATTCATCAGTCATTCGATACATTAGTTTTCTTCATCCCCCACTGCAATAATTTCATTCATCCTTAGGTGAATCATCATCATCATCATCATCATCATCATCATCATCATCATCAGTCTTTTAACGTCCGTCGTTGGACATAGACCTTCCCCAGGATTCGCCAAAATTCCCTATCATGGGCATCGCGGAGCCAGTATTTCCTGAATCTGTCAAGTGCATCTCTCCATCTTGTGTTCTATCGGCCTCGGTTTCTTATGTGATCTCTGGGGATCCATGTTGTGTGACGTGATGTTCATCGGTTGTCTGTCATTCTTGCAACATGGCCTGCCCATTGCCATATGAGTTTTTTAAATAGTTTTTATGATGTCACGAACACCTGTTTTCTTCCTTATATACTGTGCTGTCTTGTGATCTCTCCATGTAAGGTTGAGCATGATTTTCTCATGCGCACGTTGCATACTTCTCAGCTTGCAGGCCTGTCTCTTGGTTAGGTTCCATGTTTCAGCTCCATAGGTGACTATCGGGAGAATGCATTGGTTGTATACTCTTCTTTTTAGGATTATTGGGATCATCTGGTTCTTGAAAGTTGAGCTTGCTCTGCCGAAGGCTTACCATCCTAAAGTGATTCTTCGCTTGATTTCCTCCTCTTTTGAGGGTCTCATGGAGATTCGTTGTCCTAGGTAGATGTAGTGGTCTACCTTGCCGAGTTTTGCATTTTCTATCTTGACAGTTATGTTCTTATTCTGAACATGATTATGGAATCACTCTCCAGTTTAAGAAACTTGATTAGACGCATGTTTTTTTGTTGTTTTTTTAATTCATAAACAATTTAGAATGGGTTTACGATCATTGCAACAGATCACCTCAAGAAAACCTCTTCCATCTACGATATCACGACTACGATTGAAAACTATACACTTCAGATCAGAAGTAGCTGACGTAGTTGACAATTCAAATTTCCGTACGAAAACGCATTTTACCGAGAAAAAAAACAACTGCATTAACGTCACAGACGTCCGCCATTGCAGAAAGTGAAGGAAAATGATTTCTAGATCCCAACATAAACAGGGTTGTGGTAAACTACATGAAGCAGCTCAGGGCAACGAGAAGTAAAGCAAGGGTGTAATTTATCACGAATAACAATTGATCTAATTAACGTATAACCCTAACCTTAACCCTAAGCCTAAATTCTTTAGTTAATCACCACAGATCTTTGTATGAAAGTTGTATCTTTTTTTTATTTCATTCCCATTTATTCTCGTTGCTTCTAGGTGCTTCCTGTATTTTACCACCCAAAGGCTGCTTTAATACATTAACGTCACAGACGCCCCCCGCGTGCTGAAAATGACGATTTTTCTGTTTTCACGTTCACTTTGAAATATTTGCGTCTAAATATTTTGAAATTTGTTTCCTTTTTAAATTTGATTATTAGCCTCTAGTTCGCCGTTATTTAACCTTCTTTCTGCGCTTTAATGTGTAAATACGAACAGCTTTACACTTGATTTCATTTCTTTGTATTAACAAGGTAATTCATGATTTTTCCCTCTTTACGTTTCTTCTAATAATCTACGTTAGACTCTATTAGCCACTGTCCCGTTTGTTTAAAAAACACACTCAATTCAAGCTTCCCATCTAAATTTGTTCACCTCTTAGAACGCCTATCTTTCCTGTTAATAATCCCACGAAAAGAACTTTAACAGGAATCTGCGGATAGCGTCTCATTTCTTTCTGTGTCTGGGGAGTTTTTGATTATGTGCTACAATAGTATGCAGTATTTTAGATTGAAAGATTAATATGAAAATGTGTAATCCAACATGACTTTTAGTCACTGACTTTTTGCAGATTATTTTTGACTGCTCCAATGATTTCAGCTAAAACCGTTGTTCCAGATGAACTATTTGACTACTCTAGCTCTGAAGAATTTGCTCTTGACACCTGTGATCTCTCAAGTCCAAAGTTTTCTTACAACCATCTTAAGCATTCATGTTATTTAACGGACATTTGATACACGATTTGGGTAATTAGAACCTTTTCGAAGGTTAACTCAATTCGATGAGGTTTCCTGCCAAGCATGTTCAAAATGTGTTCAGTGCTTAGTGGATGTAACTGTACTGCAAAGCCTTATGTTGAGCGGTGGTACGTTCACTCTCCCTTGGGTCAGGGTGTTGCAAGCTGGAGTGATTCTGGTTGCAAAGAATGACTTCCTTGGTCCAGGCTGGTGTTACCCCAGCAGTTTCCATTCACGGTCCCTGGTACGTGAGCTAAAAACGCAAATAAACATTTGACTGTGAATCTTCGTCGTAATGATTTCCATTCTGATTTCTATATATTCAACATATCTATAGGGCGATTGTTACCTTTTCCGCGTTAAATTCAAAACATGAACTGTGTAAACTATTTTTTTCAATCGCGAAACTGCCATCAGGATAATGACAAGATTGCAGCTACAATTTGTTCATTATTCGACTGATATAATCTTGACCCTAAACATTGACTCTAAACCTAAACGCTAACCCTAACACTAAACCTAATCCGGAACATCAACCTCTAGCACTAACGTTATATCCTTTGTAATTAGATTTAATGAAATACAGCTTTTGAAAATGAAATTTTCGAAAAATGTATTCTCAGATATGGTTTAAAAAAGCGCGAAAAAACTTATCAGAGAAGAAATGTCGTTCTGAGGGGGAAATATTGAATTTAAAGCGGAAAACCCAATAATCGCTCATTTATTTATCATTAACCTACACCTCTGGAGCCAGTCTCTTGTGCGTCCCTTTAACCACTTCTATTCCTCTTGACCATCAACCATTCTCTCCTTTCCTGTGAATATCAATCGACCTGTTTTAATCTTTTTTAAAAAGTGTTTCGTCACATGATTACCAAGCTAGTCTAAGTAGACCATTGCTCCTCTGTTGTGAGTTTGATCCTTACTGCGAGCACCACATTTATGGTTGTGGGTCAGACGAAGCTAAGCTTAGTAAATATAGTGGACACTTCATGATAGGATAATGGTTAGCGAGCTAGTCCAGCAGTCCATTGCTACTGAGTACAGACATCAATCCTCCCTGGATCTCATATACTTGTGACCTTGTGTCAGACTATACTCAATAAATCCTTTTTAGGAATCAATAGAGTAATTGAACAGCCGTAGCCATCAAAGATGCCGAAGAGTTTTATAGGATAGAACCTATTTCATATGTGTGTTTGTTAATTCGTGTTGTTTGTGTGTTCCAGTCATTTTGTCTACAGACTTGAAAACTGGCATCAGTACTCCCAAAGACACCAAATCATTTTTTTTTTTAAGTGTTTTTTTTTTGTTTTTTTTGGAGGTCATATGTTTACAGGGTTTATCATAACATCTAGATTCTTCAGTATCTAGATATTCCAAGGCGTTTTCGTCACCCTATTATAGTGATGTCATAAATAAAGTTTATTCTGACCATATTAATTCTTCGATGTATTTTTTACGACCTACTAATCCCATTATTCTATTGATATATAGGTAAAGACTGGACAACAAAATCATCAGAAACCGGAAACGGTAGATAGATATATAATTGCATACTGATATAATTGGGAAAGACAGATAAAACGAAGATCACCATGAGCGATCCAGAAGTAGACAGAATTATGAAGAGACAGAAGCTGAAGTTCATGTGGCAAGTAAGCGCCCTGTACGCGAAACCGATACCTTTCCTCTTGGAGCGAGTTAAAGAAATTCATTCATGCATAAATCATATGAAACTCGAGGCGTCCATGATGCAACGCTTTATCGAAGATAATCAACTCGATATCCCAATTGAAAGCAGCAAGTCAAGTACAGAGAGCTGTAGTGAAACATCTCAGTCCGCTTCCGTGGACGCCCCCATCACCTCCACAGCTCTATCTTTAATGAACACTACTGGTAAACGTATCAAAAAGGGAGAAATTAACTTGGAACAGAAGTTCAATATTGCTCAAAACTATATGAAATGGCTGTCGGAGGAGATAGTGATGAAGAGATGGATAACTAGCGCTTATATCACCGACCTGATTGCCTCGATCAAAAACCAGGATTTGATAGCGAAAAAAATACAACAAGAAATTAAGTATTTGCTATCCAAGGTTGGACCGGCTGTCTGTTTTGCGAAAATAAAGCCTGGAGAGGTACCAGGCCGGAACCGACGGATAACGTCAGAAAAGTTCTGGAAAATAGTGTTTGTCAACAACAATAAACGCGATCGAAATATTCGTGGAACAAAACTGGATAATATCACTCTATTACAGCAGATTAGGAAATTGAGGATGATTCAAAAGTACGAGGAACAGGTGGACGCCACCAAGTTTTACCGCTGGCTGCTGGAGAACAGTTTGTTTCCGAACGAAATCAGTAAACTCGCGAACAAGCGAATGAGACTTCTGTGTCGAACGAGTGTGGCAGAGCGCGAGGCGTATAATCTGCGCCGGTACCTTGAGAAGCGAGTGGCCCATGGGGACAAGCTTCGCGGAAGTATCGAGAGAGAGAAGTACATGATGGGCCGTGTCGAACAGAGTTTGGCGAAAGCCGTGGCCACCAGAGACAAGGCACAGATCATCAACGATAAGCAGCTGGCGTTATTGAGTGATTATAGGGTACCCGAAGTGGTTGAATATGTTGATCTGACCAGAAAGAACGAAGAGTTAAAAGAAATTGTAAAAATGTGGGAGAAAAAAGTGGCGGTAGCCAAACTCGTCGAAGACACCAACCAGCAAAAATGGAGGCGGCTTACTAAGCTTGTACCATTGTCCGTAAGGAAAGAGAAAACAATCCAAGAACATTATGCTTGAATCAAAGAATAACCTTAAACTTCACCCTGATGCTAAATTCGGGACACATGGAGTTATTGGATCATTTAAATGGAAACGATTTTAACACTTCATTGTCTTGACGTTTTTTCATGAATTCTCTTATTTCTTTTCCTTTATGTACCATTTCGAACAGGTGCGCACAGCTGTATGAAAGTTTCACACCGACGCTCACTTTATATTAAAAATGGTGTATAAACACGAATAAACACGAGAATTCATTAAAAAAAATGGAGCAAGTCTGGGTGACTGTTTGGGATAGTTTTGTAATCAAAAACACTCAAATTTCGAAAGGGAGGTAAATCGAACCGATGACCGAACAACTAGAAGCAAGCTGTATCTTATTAGATTTAACCACAAAGGATATAACTTAAAGTTAGTGTTCATGGTTAGTGTGAAGATCAGGATTAGATTTAGTACCGGAGGTGATTAATGTTATGGATAGGGTTAGGATTAAGATTATCATTATTGTTAGGATTGGGATTATAATGAGGGTTGGGATTGGGTTGGGTTGGGTTGGTGTTGCAATCAAAAGCAAAAAATATCAAATGTTTTTCATTTTTGTAGCACTAAAATGAAAATACATTTGAAACTAATAACAAAAATCATTCAATTTAATATCTTCCTTTTCATTTCTGATGGAATTTATCCAGAAGAACCAATATAAACAAGATGTAGATAATGTCTCAAATGTTCCAAATTTGCTCATGTATTGGTTTCCTCCGCATATGTGCAGGTTATCTCCCTTTCCAGGTTTGAATGTTTTACTATACGAACTTATCCCAAACAATTACCCATTCCAGTATCTATTAAAGACGATGAAATGCCGAAATTAGTTCCACTCTAATCACCCAATAACGAGAGTTAAGAAATGTTCGCCATTCTTTGATTAAGCACTACATACCTCTGTATAAAAGTTTTTTAAATGACATTCCCTTTGTTTTGATTTTTATACCATCACGTACATTTACTGCTATCCTGTGACGACTCTGGGGGCGTTTCTAAAGATTTGGGGGGCTTCGAGGACCAGAGGCATGGTTTGCTCCTTAATGGGGCATCTCCAATTTTTGGTTGGATTTTTTTTTTTTCAGTAGAAATGCAATAGGTGAAATACTATTTATAGCCCTTCCGAGACTCTGGTGGGGTATTTTGATATAGCCATCATCACCACTCCATGAGTTACGCATTGGTGCTACTCCTCTGTCAGATCTTGCGTCCAAAGCAGTTCATTTCCAACTTCAAAAATAAACTGGAAGAATCATGTTCGTGCACTGCGATTACTCAACAACTGGTCATTGTACGCCTGATATATTACATGGTGCACAAGGCAGTTTAGTACCGAGTTTGAAGTTAATGAATGGTTCTTGAGGAATGTAATGGAAATTCATTTTATAAAATAAAGATTAGAGATATTGTCCAATCGCCCAAACCTCAAAATATCTTCAAAATCTCTCTGTCTGAACACACAAAGGTTCTCAATGAGTTTCAATGGAATTTAGTGGAAATGTTGATGAAAGGCTCCGAAAAAAAGCAGGTAATTTAGAAGTAGTTCTATTTAAGGTTATCCCTCCTCCTTACTTGCTGACCTTTGGCAACCACAAAATATCTGTATTAGTTCTCTGTCTGTCCACTCAGTATCTCCAAAAGTTCTCAAAGATCCATCTAACATGTCCATTTGGTTTCATTAGTCAACTCAAATATTCATATGGGATTCTATTACAGCGCTCCCTGAGTGCTAAAAAGTTTTTTTTTCCCAGACCAACGCCGAGATTCTCTGCTAGTATGTTCTAAAAAAAGATAAAATTGTTTTCACTACAATTTGATGAGCAAAATAAACACAATATATATTGAAAAAACATGTATCAATTTTCACGTACGTCATTTTGGTATATTTACTATTCAAACCTTTAGAGCTTCGGTATATGAGGACTAACTGATGTGAGAATGTGGCAACAAGTTGAATTCAGTAAATTAACATGCAAAGATCAAAATAGAATTGAGAAACTAAAGTAGGGTAAAAAATTGATCACCTGTCACATGAATATAACAACTGCTCTAAGCAATGATTAACCCTAACCATAACCATGATGCAAAAGTTTGTAATTATTCACCACAGATCTCTTTGAGAAATATTTTTATCACATTGCCTTTGATTCTCGTTGCTTTTAGTTGCTTTCTGCATTTTACCACCAAAAGAGTGGCTCAGTGCATTAATGTCACCGACACCCACCATTGCAGAAAGTGATGGGAAATGATTTCTAGATCCCGACATAAACAGGGTCGTGGTAAACTACAAGAAACAGCTCGGGGCAACGAGAAGTAAAGTATAATTTATCACGAATAACAATTGATCTGATTAACGTATAACCCAAGCCTTAACCCTAAGCCTAAATTCTTTAATCACCACAGATCTCTGTATGAAAGTTATCTTTTTTTTCATTTCATTCCCATTTATTCTCGTTGCTTCTAGGTGCTTCCTGTATTTTACCACCCGAAGGCTGCTTTAGTACATTAACGTCACAGACGCCCCCCGCGTGCTGAAAGTGATGATTTTTCCGTTTCACGTTCACTTTGAATATTTGCGTCTAAATATTTTGAAATTTGTTTCCTTTTTAAATTTGATTATTAGCCTCTAGTTCGCCGTTATTTAACCTTCTTTCTGCGCTTTAATGTGTAAATACGAACAGCTTTACACTTGATTTCATTTCTTTGTATTAACAAGGTAATTCATAATTTTCCCCTCTTCACGTTTCTTCTAATAATGTAAATTAGACTAGAACTATTGATTAGTGGGGCAATTTTTACCCTTTCTGTGTTAAATTCAAATCATATGGACGGAGTAAGACCCTAAAACGTTTCTTCTAAACCTCATCACAAAACCTACCCACTAAACCTAACTTATATCTTTTGTAGTCAAATCTGATAAAATACATTATCAAAGAGTCATTTGGAAATTGAAATTTTAAAAAATCAATCCACAGATAAAGCTTTTAAAAAAGTTTTTACAAAACTGATCAATTATAAGATTTTTGTGAAAATTCTGTTCTGCAGCGAAGTTTAGCGCAGAAAGATTTTGAATTTAAGGCAAAAAAGGTCCCAATCGCCATTAGTAGGAGGTTAGCTAAAAAGATCCGTTGGTTTAAAAAAAATTAAGATTGATTTAACCTTCGTTTGTTCGTATTTATTTAGAAATGATTTGTCTGTAAATTTTTGTAGGAATAATTCTCCATTTCAATGCCTATTACTGACTCTATCTTTGTATGATCACGGGACACCTGATGGACGCCTCCTTAACCACTTTTACTCCTCCTACCCATCAATAATTCTCTCTTATCTTCTAAATCATCTACCTGTTTCAGTCTTTTATAATGGGTGTTTTGACATTGGATAATGATTAGAATGCTAAGCTGGTAGTCCATCGCTATGAAGTAAAGCATATATCTTCACTATGACATGAAGAGACAAACAATTTTGGTGACTGTAATCTTTATGTGTACAGATATTGCTTTAGTATTAACAGTATATACACATCTTAGTTTGACACAAAGCCACGCTAGTAGGACACCCGATGAGGATCGAATTCATTGCAATAGTAAGCTCATTTAATCATTACACTGATTATGAAACTAGGGGTTCAAAAAATTACTGAAATGTTCAGGGATTTTAACAAAATCGTTAATTTTACAATCTTACTTTAACATGTACATCGATTTGTCGAATTTTCTGCCCTTCAATTTACTAATCCCATTATTTTATTGATATATAGGTAAAGACTGGACTAAAAAAATCGATCTATCGACAGATGAAATCATTCATTGAGTTGTTGTTTTATCTTGAAGACCAAAAGATGAAAACATCATCCAGATGCGAAACTTTCCTGTAATACTCCGGTCCATTGGAACGAAATCATCGGAAACTGGAAACAGTAGATAGATATATAATTGCATACTGATATAATTGGGAAAGACAGATAAAACGAAGATCACCATGAGCGATCCAGAAGTTGAGAGAATTATGAAGAGACAGAAGCTGAAGTTCATGTGGCAAGTAAGTGCCCTGTACGCGAAACCGATACCTTTCCTCTTGGAGCGAGTTGAAGAAATTCATTCATGTATAAATCATATGAAACTCGAGGCGTCCATGATGCAACGCTTTATCGAAGATAATCAACTTGATATCCCAATTGAAAGCAGCAGGTCAAGTATAGAGAGCTGTAGTGAAACATCTCAGTCCACTTCCATGGACGCCCCCATCACCTCCACAGCTCTATCTTTAATGAACATTAGTTGTAAACGTATCAAAAAGGGAGAAGTTAATATGGAACAGAAATTCAATATTGCCGAAAACTATATGAAATGGCTGTCGGAGGAGATTGTGATAAAAAGACGGCTAACTAGCGCTTACATCACCGACCTGATTGCCTCGATCGAAAACCAGGATTTGATAGCGAAAAAAATACAACATGAAATCAAATATTTGTTATCCAAGGTTGGACCGGCTGTCTGTTTTGCGAAAATAAAGCCTGGAGAGGTACCGGGCCGGGACCAACAGATAACGTCAGAAAAGTTCTGGACGATGGTGTTTGTCAACGACAATAAACGCGACCGGAATATTCGTGGGGCAAAACTGGATAATATCATTCTGGTACAGCAGATTAAGAAACTGGGGATGATTCACAAGTACGAGGAGCAGGTGGACGTCGCTGAGTTTTACCGGAAGTTGCTGGAGAGCCGTTTGTTTCCGATGGAAATCACTCAACTGGCGGATAGGCGAATGAAACTAATGTGTCGAACGATCCTGGCTGAGCGCGAGACGTACAATCTGCGCCGGCACCTGGAAAAACGAGTGGCCCATGGGGACAAGCTTCGCGGGAAGATTGCAAGAGAGAAGTACAAAATGAGCCGTGTCGAACAGAGTCTGATGACTAGTGCAGCCACGCGAGATGAAGAAAAGAGAATCAACGAAAGGCGGCTGGCGTTATTGAGTGACTATAAGGTACCTGAAGTACCCGAATACATTCAACTGACCAGAATGAACGGAGAGTTAAAAGAAATTGTGAAGATGTGGGAGAAAAAAGTAGCGGTGGCCAAACTAATCAAGGATTCTAAC
The DNA here is from genome assembly GCA_963457665.1 of Thysanoteuthis rhombus. Lineage (NCBI taxonomy): Eukaryota > Metazoa > Mollusca > Cephalopoda > Oegopsida > Thysanoteuthidae > Thysanoteuthis > Thysanoteuthis major. The sequence continues at coordinate 47,068,955 of OY735219.1, read as the reverse complement.
CAGCAAAAATGGAGGCGGCTGACTAAACGAGGACCATTGACGGTGTGAAAATAGGGTAAAAAAAAAAAAGCAAGAACATTACAGTATTATTCGTTGAATAATACCAAACTTAATCCTGACGTTACATTCGGCAACTGTGAAGTTTTTAACCGTCGTTATTGGATCATCTGAATGGAACTGCTTTCGACACTCCAGCGTCTTGACGTTTCTTTCATGAATTCTTTCATTTCCTTTTTCAACATCTGTGCAGAAAGCTTTACGCCCAAACTCACTTGATATTAGAGATGGCGCATGAATGAAAAGAAATAAGAGAATTCATGAAGGAAAAACAGAACATTTCAGGGCAAATATTTGGAAAAGTTTCGTAATCCAGGACGTTCAGATTTTGAAATGGAGACATACTCGCCTATTTAAGCTGCCACTTCAAACCTATTACGGAACAAATTGAAGCATAGAACTTGCAAACTGTGTTTAATTACAAAGAATATGTTAGGGTTAGGGTTAGGGCTAGGATTAGGAACTGGGATATGGTTGGGGTTGCAATTTACAACAAAGAAAGATTGAATATTTTCTTCATTTTTGTAACACTAAATGATTATAAATTTGAAACTAATACCCCAACATTATTAGATATGTTTCCCTGTCATTTCTAACAGTGTTTCTCCCGACGAACTCATGTAAATAAGAAATAAACAGCGTGTGAGATGTTTCGAATAGTTTGCATAATTTACATAATTTCATCATGTACAGCTTCTCCGCTGGTTATCTCACTGTCCAAATTTGAACGTCTCAGTATACGAATCTATTTCGAACGATTACCCTTTTCATTATCTCTAAAAGACGGTGAAGTGTCAAAATCAGATCCATTCAAAGGATCCAATAACGGCGGTTAAAAACTCTCTATTTGTCATTCTTCAATTAAACAACACAAACCTTTGTATAAAAGTTATTTCTAAAATTACATTCCTTTGCTTCTCGTATTTTTCCATCGCCAACATAAATTGCTATCCTGTGACTACTCCAGAGGCGTAGCTAGAGCCTTTGTGGGATTTGGGGCACGGGGGGGGGGGCTACTGGTTGAGATGTTGTTTTTGTCCCTCCTGAAGTCCTCCTAGTGGGACGATTATATTTAACCAGGGCTTACCGGGCAGATGTTGATGGTGGTAATCTTGGTGAGCAGCACAGTCAGTAAAGCGATTATTGATAATGTTTAATCTTGCCCTTTCTTACATTTGCCATTCTTTTTTTTTATGAGAACCATTGGAAGATACCTACGCTTGTTCTAAACCAGATGTTATTGTACCAAGTTCACTTTGTACAGGAAGATCGAACAGGTATAGGCATTCAAGATTTTCATTTTTAGCTTTATGATTCTTTTCCTTTTAAGGATATACTCCTGCTGGTTAAATGCATCGATGGTTAGTCCTATATTTCTTTTCATATCTTCTTCAGAGTCTAGTTATTGAGCCTCGGTTCTGACATTTTTTCATTCTTCTGGTCCGTTTGTTATTTGATATTCTTCTGTTTTTTCTTTATTCACAATCCTGGTATATTTTCTTCAAGTTTCGGTGGAATTGTTCTCTTGATTGTTCGTGTTTCTCCTGGATTGGTAGTTACACAACCGATGTCGTCAGCATAAGGTTGGTCAATTTTCAATGATCTTTTCGGGAGTTGGTTGGGAGTAGGTGTGGTCATTAAGGCGTGATGGTGAGGATTTGTGCGATGGCATAGTCGTGCTCAATTTTATTTTTACTCATTTGTAATGATTTTGCAAGGTAGAAAGTGAATAAAATGTCGCTTGTGGAGCTCTGAAATTCATTGTGATGGTTTCGCCTACTTTTTCGTCTACACTAATTTGTATTTCCACATCTTTGTGTAGAAGGCATAATATATGGAGGTCATCATTTTACGACAGCTCTTGGGTGTCTTCCATCAATTGGTCTTTTTTAATTGCGTCCCTTGTTTATGTAAAGTAGCAAAACATGTATTTCATAATTCTCAGATGTCATTACTTTTCTGTCAGGGTTTGCAGAGTGAAAACATCTTCTTACAACTGATACACCAAATGATAGGCCATACGGTCTAGCGATAATGGGAGACTTGCTCTTTATTTCCGAACCCGCTTTTATTCGTTGCCGTAGCAATGATGGCCCAAATTAAAAGCTGAGTAAAAATAACTGGAAAGTAACATAAAGATAAAAGCTAGTCAAATTGAATAAAGATAAAATAAACATATTCAGCATCGCTTCTTTCGGTTGGTATTTGTGCAGGGTGCTATATTATGTTATAAGCAATATCTCACTGAAATGTTTCAGGAGATGCAGAAAACATGTTTTTCCAACAAATTACAGACCAGTATTTATGATGTCAGCATTTGCAGTAATTTCATATCTATCACATATTTTGGCGCATTTATGGAGAGGAAAACACCTAAACCCCAAACAACTGCAGAAAGTTCATCCCAATACGATCAACGGAAAGGTATAATTTTCAAGATGGTGTCCAAGATGGCCGCCAAATCCTTGAAATGCCCATTACTCATTCATTAAATATTCCACACAAGATTTCCAACAGTTTTTTGTAGTACCTAGTATTCCCAATGACACTACAGTCTAACTAGGGGGAAAGGTGTAATTTCCAAGTTAGCGTCCATGTTGGCTGCCAAATTCTCCCGATTCTCGTCGATCATTCATTATAGACAAGTTTTGCTGTGTGCTTGATTGCATATCAAAGCTCTACCATAGTCCAACCACTGGAAAGGTACAATTTACAAGATGGTATCTAAGATGACTGCTAAATTCCTAAAAATGTCAATTACTCTTCCTAACACGAAGGAGCTGATGCCTTTATGGTTCTGTGCTGTTTTGATGCTGCAAAGAGAGACCCCTTCCAGGAATTCGCCAATGTGTCTCTTGATACAGATGTTTTTCACTTGTTTTGCATCATTATCCAACCTTTGTACATGGATGATCATCTGTACTAGAAGGGTCCAGGATAGACGCATGGTAGATATCAGACAATTTCATGAGTCCTGGGGGCGCGAAATTTACATTGAATTATTCAAAGACCTTCATAGAAGTTGACACGGACATTCTCAAGTCTTTCATACAGCTCAGAGTCATCTCAGTGTTTATACTCTTTGATTATCCACGTGCTGGTAGTCCAAGATGTCATCTTTACTGCAAATATCAGCTAGATTCTGAGAAGTTTCTACTAACTGCTTCCTCTCTTCGATTCAAGATTTTACGTTCACGCCTAGTTACGTCCATTTGGAAGAATTCTACTGATAGCTGGCCTCCAACCAAAGATCTAGAAGTGTATGGCTGGGTTGTGCAAGATGGTGTCCGCAAGGTGATTATGATGGACAAACTTCCAGCTCCGGTGGCAATACCAGAAATGAGCATATACCACTGCAAAACTGGTTACGAGCTAATTAGATGTAAATGCATGGAAAATGGGCTTGTTTGTACTGACATGTCTCACTGCAGGGATTGGGGAAATTGTGAAGAAGAGAAGCCTGACTTGGTGAAGATTATAATCTATAATGTAAGGCCATATATGTTCAAGTCATTCTTGACGTTGATCTCGGGGCCCCCTCTTGCAAGGTCTCTACTCTGGTGTTGTATTTTGATTATTATGCAGTCAATTTGGTTTCTGTGCTAATTTCTTCTGATTCCACGGTGAAAGAGAGAGTGGCACGTTTGTCCACCCGTAAGATCCATTCGAACCTCAGCAGCTCTATTTCCCAGCTCTCTTCTGAAGAAACCTTTCTTGGCAAGTTCTTCAACAACAGTTTTTCATCAGCCCTGAGGAAGCTACAAGTCCTCCACGGTGAGTTTTGTGATTTGATGTGTATTTAGCATGGAATGTTTATCGTGTTTACACTTTGTCTTTAATGTGTATTTAGCATGGAATGTTTGAACGTTGCTGTGGGCAAACTGGTCCATAAAGGTTTGAGGTGGGTTAATCCAATCTGTCCCATGGAATTTACTTTGTAAAACTGATCTATACTCAGCCATCTGAGCTAAGCTTCCATATTTGTCACAAAAAGCATTTGATATACAGGAGCCAGATGTTATTTTCATCTTTAGAAAACCTAGTTACAGGGTGTAAACTTTCTTTTGGGTAAAAATGGTTAGATGTTTCGAAAGATCTGTAGATTCCCAAGACAATACTAATGCTGCATACCCGATAGGCAAAGTTTGCTCGAGATGTCAATTGAGAAGTCAGACAAATAGAACAAGAGGGAAGGAACAATGAAGCTATCTAAGAATATAGTACAAGAGGTCACCTATGCTAATGTGAGTGACCAAGAAGATTTAAATAGCTTTCGAAGACATGACAGCTCTGGCGCTGAAAACATCACAGATATGTGTGTACATTCCAATTTTACTTATCTCAGAGTGCCAGATATTGGAGATTGTTGCTGGGAACTCTACTAAACAATTTCACAAATTGACAAGAGTCATGAGGAGTTTGTTGCTAACTTTTTAGGCAACCCAGAAAGGTCTGCGGGGTATTTGTCGACGTTTCAAAAATCAACAAAGAGAATGTTATGCCCGTTTCCATCTACCCACCTTAGCTGGAGGGGGGGACAAAGTCAATTCTGCATTTTGACTTAACAGCATTCAAGTGGCAGTAGGTCAACAAAATAGTACTGAGTAGATCCTTCTTAGTATGAAAACAAGACAACCAACTCATCCGACGATGTACAAGAACTTTAGAGTTAATACGGTAGTAATTGAAACTAGTTGGTTTCTTCAAAGTTGAAATATATTTTAAAGGTTTCAGAGCGAGAATTTGTGTTTTTCCTTCAATTTTTAGTAACTGCTCCACTGTTCTCCATATGATAGTCTGGTGTGTCCCCATCGTGGGCATACACCGTCTCTTTTTTTTAAAATTTAATGCGGAAAGGGGAACAATCGCCGTATCTTACTAATAGGAAAAGGTTCACGTCACAGACGCCCACGCGTGCCAAACGTGATGGAAAATAATTTTTCCGTTTTGTGATCCAATTCAAATCCTCGCCAGCACATATTGGACTTTCTTTTTTTCAGTTCGACTCTTCGCCTCGACTTGACCATTTAAATAATGCCATGCCCCCCTCCTACCTTTCTTACCGAGGTAATTTGCCATTTTGTTACTGCTAATAATCTATATTTGACTAATATTTTACCAACATCTTCTTAGTTTAGACGAATTGGACGAGTGTTACCTTTTCCAAGTTAAATTCAAAACATATGGAAGGCGTAAACTATTTTTCAGTGGCGAAATTATCATCATGATAATAACAAGTTTGCTGTTTTCATTAGTTCGATAATTGACTTATAGGTAATTGTTTGAGGTTTGCAAAAACTATAGACGTTGCACACCATAAAAGTGTAAAGCCTAAATTATGCAAATAATTTGGAATAAATAGGAGAAAGTTAACTTCTTATATACGTGAGTTCGTATGGAGAAGTACTTTCAGAAATAACAAAGAAGAATTATGTAATCATTTTATGACGTCAATTTCAACTGTATATTCATTTTAGAGTTACAAATATGAAAAAAACATTTAATTGTTGTTTTGTTAATTACAGCCCTAGACCTAACCCTAACCCTAAACACTTAACACTTACACTATCATTAAACCTAAATTATATCCTCGGTAGTTACATTTAATAAAAACGATATCCCAGCTACTACCCTCTTTTGCAAACCTTATCCAAACAATTACCAACTGATATAACCATTGCCCTAAGACTTACACTGAGTACTAACCATAAACGCTGAACCCAACTTACATCCTTTTTGAAAAATCAATTCACATGTAACGTTTTAAGAAAACTTATCGGAGGAAATTTCAAAATTTCTTAAGGAAGAATGTTATTCCAAGGTCCCCAGACAAACACAGTACAGCGAAATATAAAGCGAAAATGTTAGGAATTTAACGCCGAAAAGGTAACAATTGCTGTTAATTGCACATTACTGTATCTTATATCGGTCGTTAGATAACAAGACGTAGATTTCCGAGTGTTTCCCATCTGATTGTAAGGCGCTTTGGTTACATAAGTTACTTTATGTAGTTAACTTAGTTTCCAGTGCTAGTGTGCCGTCTTCCTTTGTTGCCGTGAACATCTTTACAGGTGGGGTTCACCAGTATAGAGCTATTTAAGGAATATGTCAGACGTCCTCATTCGTAAACATTCAGTGGTTTTGTTCATTAAGAGTTCCTGCTATGTCTTCAAAATGAATGATATAAACATCAAAATGAGCTTTATTGTGTTTTCTCTTAGGGTTTATGTTAGGGTTTAGTTTCAAGTTTGTTAGATTGAATTTTGATAATCAGTAACTGCTGTATATTCTTTTCAATTCTGTAATTATGAAAAAATATTCGTTTTTGTTGTTGCTTGCAACGCAAATCCTAAATCTAGCCCTAACCTTAACATTAGGTACAGTTTGCTGCTTTCATATATTGATTAATAAGTTCGTAGTAGCTGCCGCCCAAGTCAGCATTATTTGTTATCTCCCTTTGATATTTCAGGTTGCGAACCAGTAACAAACCTTTACCGGCTTCTTTCAACTTTTGGCTGATGGTATCTCCACTCATTTTTCACCAAGCTTTTTTAATTGTTTTTTTTATCTCCTCCCCAAAGATCCGGGAAAAAAGGGAGGTAACTACTATAGACGCTGTACATCATAAATTAGGTGAACAATTTGGAACCAATAAGAGATCGTTTACTTCTTAATTACATGAGTTCGTGTCAGAAATGACAAAGAAAATTTATTGAAATCATTTTACGATCTCAATTTCAACTGTATTTTCATTTAGTGTTACAAATTATTTGTTCTCTTTAACCGTAATGTTAAACACTCCCCTTCAATACTAACCCTGAGCATTAACCCTAAACGCTAACTCTGAATCATATATTGTAGCTAAATTTAATACACTTTTAAAAGGTTAAGTTTTCAGCTTTCATTTATTCCGTAATTAGTAATTACTTTCCTTTTTGCTTCGCAGACTTCGTCCAAATAATTACCATTGTGGTCAAAGTTGGGTTGAGCATCGAATGTTGAGTTCACCATTAATAAAAACTGACAGATTCCTGTGTAGTTTAGTTAGGAATTAAATACAAAAACATCTCTCTAGCTAGATATCGAAAACGTCACTTCCTACGACACCCCTACAAAAGCCCTGAACACACGTGGTCAATCGCTTTTTGGTGCTGGCACCACTACGTGGTGACGCCTTTTTTACCCTGGCACTTGTTGCCGGCTACTCTTTCTCTCTCTTTCCTCCTTACTAAGATTGGTATCATTTCGCCTGCCTCCGAGCCGATTTGAACTTTACCACTTTTTTTCCGACCTGAATATCCCTTCTACTTGTATGTTTCAGTCCTAAGCAGCTAAATATTATTCGCTGTAAAAATGAAAAGAAATGGTTAAGGTTTGGATAACGATTCGACACATGTTGAAGTTTATTTTTTTAAAGTAACGAAACAAAAAATCTGTCACGGTAAATGCCCTTTTATGATTCGCGCGAATTTCTCTTACAAAATGCACGTTAAAAAAGAACTCTTTAACTTCAAAGAGTCGTTCGTTAGATAAATTAGATGAATATTTTGAAAGTTTTAATTTTGGATTTAATAGTGTCTAGTCAGTTGTGAGAAAAGGATGGAAAATACTCTTGTGCAATTAAGCACGTTTCAGTTTTTAGAAGAACAATTTCTTTCGTAAAAAATAAAAGGAGGTTTTTATTCAAAGACAAATGAATGGGATAAATATTTTGTACAATACACGTCAGGTATTTTTTGTCAAAACTTCGCTGGCAGGATTGGCAGAAATTGCAGAGAGGGCTGTTATGAAAAGTAGCGCTCGCTGAAGAGCCAAGCAGTCGAAAAGAAGAACAATGGTGTAGATATCAACTCGAATGATCCATCTTCCGTCCATGTTATGTATTAATGAATCAAACTTTAGGATCATTCTAACACCCACGAGTAGTTTGAGGGGGAAATTTAATCGCCATAACTGAGGAGAAGGAAATCTAAAGTTGACAACACGTTCCAAGTTATCACCCTTCCTCTATTTGTGAGGGGCACATTGCCAGCTGATCGCTTGTTGTATCAAAACAGTATCTTAACGTATGAAGCTAAATGTGACAAGTGTGACGAAACACTGAATAGGACCCGATACTCAAAGTTCCGACGATGGTATGCTAAGAAAATGTCAGAACAAATTTGGCGGTAATGCTTTTGAATATTTATTGCATGAACAATAACTTCTTTAACTTTGCTAATAAAATAAAACATTTCTCATCCTTGGACTATATCAGAAAAAAATGTTTAATCGACAAATGACGTTCTAATAGCCCCCTCTTTTAAAATTGATCAAAAAATTCGTTGACAAGTTCTCTTTTCGATTATTCTATCGCAAATTCCTTCCCATTCGAGGGTTCAGGGGGTACTTTTGATTATCCAGATAAAAAAGAATTATAAATGAAACACTCCAAAATCCCAAATAATCTTAAATTCAACTTGAAAGACAAATATTTATTATTTTGTGATTCATTCCGAGCGATAACTGGAATAGGCGGTTGATTTCGCAAAAGCTGAGCTGGAAATTTGTTTTCATCTAAGATGCATTCTTTTAGCTGTCGTAGCTGACGATTTAAATTTTTGCACGAAAATTGGTGAGCTTGATATCAGCATCAGCTTCGGTAGTTGACGATTTAAATTTTTGAATGAAAATGCGATAGCTTGATATCAGCATGAGCCGTCGTCGTTTATGATTTAAATTTTTGTTCGACCCAGTAAGTTATAATCTAATATTAGTAACATAAATCTTTTTCTCTAAATGATCAACTGACCAAATAATCCAGAAGATAGTAGGGTTATCAAACTGATCACCGTATTTGACCGTGTATGGGTCAAGTTGTTTTAAAATGAGTTTTTTTCCACTGAACTTTGGGTCGACCTGTACAATGGTAAAATTCATGTAATTTTTTATGAAAATAATTTTTCCATTTTACCCCTATCCCTGGTTCGAAATCCTGAATCAGCCCCAACTTAAGTACATTGATCTGTCAATTTATCTGTTAATTCGTCACTTAATCAATTTACTAATTGCGTTATTTTATCGTTATATAGGTAAAGACTGGTCCACAAAGGTCGTACGATCAACTGATAAATGCCTCCATTGAGTGATCGTTTCATCTTGGAGAACCGTTTTTTTTTCCTTTGAAAGAAAAATGAAACAATCTTCCAGAAACGAAATTTTTCTGAATTAATTCGGTCAATTGAAAGAAATCACCAGAAACAGTAGACGGTAGATAGATATATAATCGCATATTGGTGTATTAGAGAAAGAAACAAAGACAATAAGAATGGATATCCCTACGAATGATGTGGATACAGAGAGAAAGGGAAAGAGGCAGAAGGTGAAGCTAGTGTGGAAATTAGGCGTCATGTACACAAAACCAAAATCTTTTCTTTTGGGGCAAATTAAAGAAATTCGCTCAACTATACATCGTATAACGCTTGAGGTGGCCATGATGCAACGGTACATCAAAGATTATCAGGTAGATATCCCGATCGAAAGCAGCCGTTCGAGTATAGATAGTTGCATCAGTGAAATGTCCCAGTCGACTTCCATGGACAGCCCGATGACCACCCTGGCTCTTTTAATGTTTAGCAATCATGGGAAACGATTCAAAAAGCACAGTCTTAACTTTGAACAGAAGCTCAGTATCAGCCAACACTATATGAGATGGCTGTCAGATCAGATTGAGTTGAATAAACGGATAAATAACGCTTTTATTGCCGATTTGATCGCCACGAATGAAAACATGGATTTGACAGCGAGGACAGTACAAAATGAATTGAAATATTGGATGACAAAGGTTGGGCCAGATGTCTGCCTTGAAAGATCGAAGCCTGGAGTGGTACCTGTCTGGAAGCGACAGATACCGCCAGAAAAATTCTGGGCAATGGGTTATGTCCACGACATGAAACGTGACCGGAATATTCGTGGTGCAAAGCTGGATAATGTCGTTCTGTTACATAAGCTTCAGAAACAAGAAGAGGCTCGCATCTACGAGGACAGAGTGGACGTGACTGAGTTTTACCGGAAGTTACTGGAGAACCGTGGATTTCCAAGAGAAATCGACAAACTGTCGAACAAGCAAATGAATCTGCTGAAGAAAACGATCCAGGCAGAGCGTAGGGTGTACAACCTGCGCCACCACCTGCATAAGCGGGTGGTCCACGGTGACCAGCTACGGAGAAGGATCACTAAAGAAAAGAACATGATGGGCCGAGTTGAACATAGTCTGGCGATGGCCGTGGCCACCCGAGACAAAGACCAACACACCAAAGAAAAACTGCAGCGATTAATGAGTGATTATGCAGCGCCGAACTTGGCCGAATTCGTTGAACTGAGCAGACAAAACGAAGAGTTAAAAAGAATGGTCAGAATGTTCGAGAAGAAAGTGACAGTGGCCAAACTCATCTGGGACAACAACGAACAAAAACTGAAGCGGATCATGAAGCAAGGACGTTTGTCACTATAAAAAAAAAAGGAAAATATTTCACGAGTTTTTTTTTTAATCATTTCTATGGGATGAAATATTGTAACACAATATTGAAGCGTTGCTATCAAAGATGGTGAAGGGTTCCGTCTTTGATTATATTTGCATGTATTTGCTTGTTTGTTTCTTCGTTTATGTGTTTGTGCGTTTTAATGCTCCTGTCCATACCGTTTTATCTACATATTTGAAGAAAATTCTCCCAAATCTAGATATTTCTGGATGTTTTTTAATTCTATTTTAGATGTCTCTCAACGCAAAACGCCTGTGATGTCAAAAATAGAATTTATTCTGACCATATTTATTCTTCGATGGAATATTTTACATGACTTCAAATTTCGACGCTACGGCTGTTCAATTATTGACTGTGATGACGAGTTCTATTCATTATTGGATTAAGTATTTTAACAATATTCATTTTCGTTAATTTTGATTAGTTTTTACCTTCATTTTAATTTTTCTTTGTTTTTATCACAACTTTTACTAGTCACTTCAGAATGAGGTCCTGAGCTATAGTTATGATAGAACAACTAAAAGTTGAAAACTAGTCAGAATTAGTAGGGCAGTACCAGTTTCATGTTTAGTAGGGGTCGGACTTTACAATGTGCAGTAGCCTGCCATAATTGTAATGTGAAATGATTTTCCGTCCATCATACGAAACGAAGTATTTCGGTTATTCCTCTCCAGTGTTGCCAATTCAGATATTTTATAACTAAATTTAGATAATTCAGTGTTTCCATTTTAGATATTTTATATCTGAATTTTGATGATTCAGTGTTTCCATTTAGGATATTTTTTTATCTAAATTTAGATAATTCAGTGTTTCCATTTTAGATATTTTATATCTGAATTTTGATGATTCAGTGTTTCCATTTAGGATATTTTTTTATCTAAATTTAGATAATTCAGTTTCCATTTTAGATATTTTATATCTGAATTTTGATGATTCAGTGTTTCCATTTAGGATATTTTTTTATCTAAATTTAGATAATTCAGTTTCCATTTTAGATATTTTATATCTGAATTTTGATGATTCAGTGTTTCCATTTAGGATATTTTTTTCATCTAAATTTAGATAATTCAGTTTTCATTTTAGATATTTTATATCTGAATTTTGATGATTCAGTGTTTCCATTTAGGATATTTTTTTATCTAAATTTAGATAATTCAGTTTTCATTTTAGACATTTTATATCTGAATTTAGATAATTCAGAGTTTCCATTTTGGATATTTCATATCTAAATTCAGTTAATTCAGTGTTTGATTTTGGATATTTCATATCTAAAATTAGATGACTCAAATATTTTTTTTATAAGATTATAACCCCCTGATCTTTGACTTTCTTCGATCATAATTAGATGTATCACTCATGATTTTTTTTTCAATTTTGTAAGTTAATTTCTTTCGTTCTGGCATTTCACATCATATTGTAAATAAAGCTCCTCCAAATTAAGCTTCAACCTTTTTCCAGGGGTTGGGATATGGTTAGATTTTCAGACGAAACTTTTAAAAGGAATTATTGAATAGGGCAAAAAGTTTGTTCGGTTTGTTGAGTAACAATAAAAAGTAAAGCGTCCCATCGCGTAAGAAACAACTCTCAGTAGAGTATGGAGGCCAGTTTCTGTTATATGCATCGGTTTAGAGGTCCTTCCTAATCTTAAGTCTGGTCGAGACCAGATCTTTATTCCTGCAAGCTTTTCAGACTCTCCCTTTGACGGGATACAAGTCCAGCAAAGGGATACCTCCTCCCAAATCATACAGCTTATATTGTACTCAATTAACTGCTGAGTGCCCCAGGGAAATTCATCCTAATGAAGAATTTTCCTCTTCGCTTATAATGTGAATCAAACCTAGGACCTTCTGCGTGTTAACCATCACATTATTTGGGTGAATGCGGAAACACGTTCTTAATTTTATGAATTTCGCTTTTTGAACTAAATGTTTTCCGTTTTTTTCCACTGTTTCCAACCATATTCGATAATTTCTTTTCACAGAGAAAAGAATTGTTCCAGGTGCTTTTTGCAGTCTTTGAGGGAATTGTATTTTTTGTTCCATTACAAATATCTTTTAAAGACGGGAATAAATGGTAATCCTAAGGTACAATATTTGCTGAATCTATCGGATGAGCAAAAACTTCCCAGGTAACAATTTTTGCCAGGTCATCAAACAAGAAACGGTCAGTTTAGCATCATCCTCATTTGATATAGTTTTCTTATCTTTTGTTTCATTCCTAACCGACCTTTTTTGTCAATTGCTCTCTTACATGATCATACCGAGAGCAGAATTTGTTTGAATCGATCATATGGTTTGTAAGAAAAAGCTCAAAGTCAAAAACTCCCGGCGATCGTTGATTTCTCCGTGTTAAATTCGATACATTTTCGTGTCAGATTTCAGTGCATTATGTTCGCCCGGGGACGTCTGAACGGCATTTTTTCTTCATATTTTGAAAATATCTCTGATTCCATTTTTTTTTCACTATTTTAAAGCTTATCTGTATATTCATTTTTCAAATTTTTCGATCTCAAATAAACGCAGAAAATTTAACCATTTGAAGTTTTATTTTATTAAATTCAACTACAAAGGACATAAGTCAGGTTTTGTGTTTAGGGATAAGATTAGGGTTAGTTTTACTCTTAGATTTAGGGTTAAAGTTATACTAATGGAACAAATAAAAAGCAGCAAACTATTTACTCTATTTCAGATGTTTTCCAATCGAAACCACCAGTGATGTCATAAGTAGAATTTATTCTGACCACATTTATTCTCCTTACATGACTTGAAATTTTGACGCTACAGTTGTTCAATTATATTGACTATGATCGCAAGTTCTTTTTCATATTTGTAAGATATGGAATAAATATACAGTTGAAATGATATCATAAAAAGATTGAAGAAGTTTCTTTGTAATTTTTAACAGTATTTTTACATGTTAATTCACGTAAATAAGAAGTAAACAGTCTGCGTTTACGCCTTTTCTATGTAAAAGGGAGATAACTAGTATTGACTAGTTATCCCCCTTTTTCAAACCTCGTCAAAATGATCATCAAACATGAATACTTTTCAGGGTTACCTCCAAGTCATCTTGGGCAAATTGTGCCGACTGTGCGACTACTCGACCCTTATAACTGAGTTATATATATATATATATATATATATATATATATATATATATATATATATATATATATATATATATATGTGTGTGTGTGTGTGTGTGTGTGTGTGTGTGTGTGTGTGTGTGTGTTTTCCCTATTGTCTGAAAGTCCATGGCACGAAGTGAAGAAGCGATTACCAAAAGATTTGAGAGAAGAATTTTTTCAAGTGTTTTTAAGCCCCCTAAAATGTTAATGATGGTATGATAAGCTCAGTTGTCGGAGGTTTCGGCAGGGTGGTACAAGAAACTGTGGAATAAGAGAGAGGAAAGAGTGTGCGCTGTCTCTCTAAGGGCTCGCCAACAAAAATAAATTTCTGCTTATTGTTTTTTTTCCGTAAGAGCGAAAAAGTGATGCAAAGCGATCTTTCGAAAAACAGGCTCTACTTATATAGATCGATATTTACGATTGTGTTGTCCCCTAAAAACCATTCTGGTCACTAAGACCTAAACACAGGAACATAGAAGAATCTTTTTTTAAAAATAACCATTAAAAAATAAGAGAAAAACACCCCCATAAAATAACACTACAGTTGTGTATTCGGAGGCAGGGTGAACACAAAAACACTTGTCCGTCGATCACAAAGGCTGCGTAGAACTGATCAGTAACAGCAATATTGTAAATACCTATCAATCTATTAACGCTTTTTTTTTAATGTTGACCACTATCATCCTAATATATATATATATATATATATATATATATATATATATATATATATATATATATATATATATATGTGTGTGTATGTGTGCATGTGTGTGTGTGTGTGTGTGTGTGTGTGTGTGTGTGCGTAATTTATCCATATTTCCAAGTGCCATAATATTAGGTTTTATGCTGAGTCAAAGAAAAGTAATCAGCTTAGATGGTGGAGACTACCCGTGATTTCAAGGTGTGTTTGTGGGGGACTTTTATTCTCCTCCTTTCGCCCCTTCGTTGTCAAGAGGCACTGTTTTCTTAATCCCTCCCAAGCCGCTGTATTCCAACCTTAAACCTTGTAAATCAACTCCTTTCACGAGAACCTGTTCCATCTTTTCTTCTGAACAACTCAATTAGCAGCCCTAGCGTCCTTAATGACCACCAGAAGGGGCATAGGGTCAGTTAGGTTATTCCAATACAAAATGATTCTCTGATTTGAAGGATTTCATCGACTTGATACTGTGTCGAGCGTGTCACTCAACCCAACATCTAAATCAGTCTTTAATTTAATCCTTCGTTGCCCTTTCTTTGTTCTCCACCAGAAGCGTCTCTCGTTTTCCCACACACTTTTTGTTATGTTGTCTGCAACTCTCAATGACTGGGACGACGTGTCAACCCATGGCCATTACTTGAACAAAGGGCGTTAATCAGTGTGGACAAATAAAATAAAGCAAATCAGTCTGGACATATACTGAATTCTATGTTTTTACCTAGATTCTTTTAACTGGCATTTCGGTTTATATCATCGTATTTGTGTTTCGGGGAGAGGGTTCGAAGTATAACTCGTTAATTCTTTCAGTCGAGATATTTTTCTCGATTAATCATGTAACTGAATCCTTGCTCAACAAACCGAATATGTTTACACATTTGAAAATCATTCGCAAAGCAAATTTCTAATGAAATCTAAAATTCTTCCTCTTGTTAATCCCATTTTTCGTCCTAGTTTCATATGTTACGCTCTCATTGAGATTGGGGCTAGGATTGACTGGTGATCGACTGGATTCTAGAATATTCACATCATTATTTCTCCAAAAGTCGAAAATGACGGCAATATTTAAATAATTTTGCATTTGAACAGTACTTAAAAATTTTGAACAGTCTTTTGTCTGACTGTGATCACCAAAATAAGTCCGAATTTTTTTAAAAGAAAAGAAAAGCGTAAAAGCTGTCAGACATAACTAAGGGACTGATTTAGCATAAACTTATATTGTATGTCTATGGTCATATTCCTTAAGCAATTTACGTTTGAAATACTTATTCAACGTTGAAACATACACTCATTCAAGTTATAAAAATGTACAAAAGTTAATAAAAATTTTCCAATCTTACCATTACAGAGGAACATTCAACAAGCACATTTTATTCATTTACTTTTCTCAAATTCTTCTATGTATTTCTACTGAATAATGTTTAGAATGGAAGAATGTTTAGATTTTTGAGCCCATTGGTGCGACCTGGAGGCTTGATAAACACATATCCAGCCAGACAAACCAATATAAAAAAAAAACAAAGAAACCTGGGTTGACAGTTTTCATTGACGATTTCTAATTACTACACGTTTCATACAACGTTTCGGCTGTTGTACTCAACGGCCTTCATCAGGTATCATTCTAGGTTCAATCCCAGTGTGAGACAATGATAATACTACTGAGAGGGGGGGGGGTGCGGTCGGTATACCCCCGTCGGTTAAATAAAGGGTTCGTTACTTCCCCACACCTACCAGATGATACCTGATGGAGGCCGTAGAGTACAACGGCCGAAACTTTGTATGAAAAACAACCAAGATGAGGACAGTCCGAAAATAATAGAAATAAATGAGAATTTAGTGTAGATAAAAGTTTACTCTTTAACTGATGAGATAAACGATATAAAATAAATTCCTACCGTGCGTGTAGATATGATACCCAACCTCAATATAGGAGGTCTGGTCCGGAAAGTATCCAGCCATTTTGAATATCTCAAAAACCAGGTCAATATTGAGTGAGCCTGTGTAATGTGTGACCGTTGCAGGGTTATGATGAAGATGTTTCAACAGTCAGATCAATTAACCGATATCAATAGCATCTGGGAGCATCTCATCACGAGAGACTTTTTAAAAAATGATAAGCAAAAACTTATTAACCAATGCAAGAGAGGAAATTCAGAAGTACCCTGATAACGCAATCTGGATACACAAAAAACGCATATAATGCGTCCAGTCCAACCGAACATGCGCTCTGGGAAGTGATTCCACATTCTAGAGCCAAGAAACATCGGACGAAAACTTGAAGTACACGGCCCAAACGCCATGAAAAAACGAACCCATTGCCGGGGGGGGGGGGGAGTTCGACCAGATCATTCATGGTGATTATAAAGCTTTTTAACAATAAAGCTGTTGTAATTCACGAGAAAAAACAAAAGGCAAATTTGCATAATAAGATACAGTGATTATTTTGGCGGGAAAATCGGGGAGGGGGCTTATATACTATCAAATACGGTAAAATTACAAATAGACGAAAGTAGGTATTTATCTGTTAAACCTCTCTCTCTCTCTCTCTCTCTCTCTCTCTCTCTCTCTCTCTCTCTCTCTCTCTCTCTCTTTGGCTGATTGTCCTTAACAATTAAAACAATACGCAATACCTGTCTGGTTGATCAATCAATAGAAACCATGACCAATGCTTTTTGGCAGCATGCTGTGTTGATGGTGATCAATTTAAAAATGGAAAAAAGGTGTGATCAATAGATAAGTTACTTCTCCCACCCTTTGTTGGGTAGTGATCACTGAAAATATCTGAGTTTTCAGAAATAAAACAAACGGAATGCTGCCAGACATAAGAATCAATTTGGCATGAACTTACATTAAAAATTGAACCCCCGATAAAAACTGATTTGGTGGGGGTAAAAATGTTGGAAATTTCAGACCCCCGGCTCCATTGATACTTACATAGCCAACCAGCCAGACGAACTCGAAAACTGAAGAAACTTGTTTTCACAGTTTTAGTTGACGGTCTCTAATAGCGCCTCATTATGTAACAATGGTCCGAATGCTAGTCTAATAGACTATAACTACTTAGATGAGTTCGATTTTTATTCGTTGTTCCCACATTCACGACATTGCGTCATGTAAAGCTTAGTAAAGTGTAATAACACCGTGCAATAAGTACAATAAATATTTGATGCGCATAGAGCTCAGAAGGAATTGGAACATACATACTTCAAGAAAATATTCCAAGACAATTTCTAGGTGAGTTCTCCTATCGTATCGTAAAAACAGAAAAAGACTTAATGTCACCATTCTCCTAGTCGTAAAATCTGTTGGATTTCTTCTTCCAGTGTCGGCTCTACAGTTTCAAACAAATCCTAATTGAAACATTTTTTCATTTCCAATTTTTATCAGTGTACCAATGGCCCTTTAAAGGTCAAACTCTTTGCAGTATTTCATTTGGACTAAACTCATACCTGTGTTGTTTTTGGAGTTAACTTTGTAATAATCCCTCCTTTCGTTTCTAAAAGCTTTCAAAATAAACGATAACGCTCTTTACAATGAAGAAAGAATTGATAAATTACATTTCTGAAGAAATAAGAAAATTAGGAAAAGGAAGGAAAAAGAGAGAACGGATGAATGAAAGGTTTTTTAAATGAAAAAGGAAAATGAATGAATGAGTGACTGCAAAACACCAAGGAGAGAAAGAAAGAAGGAGAGAAAATTATTAAGGGAAAAGAAAGAAAAAGAATGAATGAAAGGCATAAAGGAGAATGAACGAATGAAAGGCATGAAGGAAAAAGAAAGGATGAATGAATGGATGAATGAATGAATGAAAGGTGTAAAGGGGGGAGGAAAGAAGGAGGAAGGGCAAAGGACAAAGAAGCTGATTAAATGGAAAGGAAAAAAAGAATTCAAATTATAAGGAATTAAAGTTTTGAGGTTTTTCTTTTTTTTAATGAGATTTCCCAAGTGTTTGAAAGCGAGAAAAACGCACGTATGCGTTGTAGTGTGTATTTCAGAGAAAGAAAAGGGCAATACTTGCAATAAATAAAACATCCCCACATGTTGGTGGGGTCAGAGAAAGATTATTTATATAATTACTTCAAGTTATATATTATCCACTTCTGCATTTCTTTTCTTACCAAGACCTTTGCCGGGGGAGGGTTAACACTTTGCCAATGTGGTCAGAAAGAAAGAAAGAAAGAAAGAAAGAAAGAAAGAAAGAAAGAAAGAAAGAAAGAAAGAATACAGTAAAAGAAACAGCACACAGAAAAAAAGGAAGATAGAATGGAGAAAGAGGAAGATAGAATAAAGAAAAGACAAGAAAGAAAGACAGAATAGAGAAAATGACAAAAAAGGGTATGGTTGAAGTTGAAAGATATATGTTAAAGAAAGAAAAGCAGAAAAAAACAAAAATTGAAAAACAAACGACAAATATGAAAGACAAAACCATTGAAAGAAGAAAGAGAACAAATAAAGAAGCAAACAAAACAAAAGAAGGAAATAAATCCAAAAATGAATTTACAAAATGGAATGAAAAAAAAAGGTAAGAAGAAAACCAACCAAAATGAAAAGGAAACTGTAGAGAAGAAATAAATATGACGAACAGACAGTGATTACATTTTGAACAAACACACAAAAAAGTCCTTCAACAGAGAAAGTGTCGGCCGGTCTGTGACAAGGCGGAATGGCGCGAACTTTTCAAAGGAATAGGTGACAACCTGTGGCGCCCAGAAGGTTTTCAAGGTATGAATAAGGTAAACTTGAGAAATAGAAGCTTTACCTTTTCTGTATAATAATTGCTTTTCGTGTTGTTTCTTTATCCCCTTGCTGGTAATTATTGACTTGGATTTAAGAAAACTGGTCTATATAAACAGGGGCCGACCACATCTAATAATCATATTCATAAGCATGGAAAGATGAAAACGAGGCGAAAATGGGGCATAACTGAGAAACAAGACTGAAGGGATTAGTTAGAAAGTCTGCAACTCTACCAACGTAAAAGTGGTATCAATACTGTTGTAACGAGGTGGGTGCAGTAATCACCCACTTTTCAAATGTTCGCTTTACTCCAAATTTTCGTTGTTACGGGAAAAATGTGACAAACGAAAATAGCATTCAGTATTTGTTTTGTGACAATCCGTTACAGAGGTAGCGCACACCTCCTTACCCAAGTCTCTTGTACCTCCCACCCCCCAAACCTCTGATGAATTGGCCTTTCATACCATCATCACTATTTTTTGAGTCGGCGTATGTTCAAAAATCTTTCCCACATAAATTAAATGCGATTGTTCCTTCGTTTTACACGACTTCGTCTAACAAAAAGTTTCCTAGGAACGTTCAACTTTCGGAATGCAAAATAGCAAAAAGCGAAGTAGTTACAATTTGTTCACGTGGAAAAGGGCTTTATGCCCCTCCCCAACCTTGTGTGTGATTTCTCGCGTGATTGATCGTGCTCTAATGATTGTAGAATAGTATGACTGAATTTTGAAAGGACTCGTAGGTTTAGGACGGGTTTGCAGGATGTTTTGAGTGCCGCAAAGAACTGCATAATAGAATACATGCGTGGGGCTACGCAGTCAAGCATTCTATCTTTTTTTATGCCTTCCACATCAGCCAGAGCAGACAATGAGGCCTGACCTTTAAAATCGAGGAAGGCAAACATAGAAGGTTATTCGGGGGTATGGGTACACTCGAAAGATTCTCCCATATAAATCAATCGTAATCGTTTCTTCGCTTCATGTCATTCCAGATAGCAGGTTGGGGGCCTTAACTAATGCAGTTCTTTCATAAAAGCGAAGTGACGTGAAGCGAAATTTCGAAAAGCGGAGGGTATCTGTTTTGATGCACTTATCCTTGTATTGTGTAGCATGCATTTTATTGATAAAAAAATTGATTTGTCCGCACTTAAAAAGTATGCCTGATGTAGGTAACCCCTCCTTAGTTTGGGTGCAAATGATCAAGAATTGAATTTACCAGACGCAAATGTCGAGAGAGGCTTATGACCGGGATAGTTTTGACCAGGATACAACTGTCCAGGATGCAATTTTATCATCATCAGTCTTTTATCATCCGTCGTGGGACATTGATCTTCCCCAGGATTTGCCATATCTCTCTATCATGGGCGTTGCTAAGACAATACTTTCTGAACTGGTCTAGTTCGTCTCTCCATCTTGTATTCTGCCGACCTCAGCTACGCATGTGATCTCGGACTCCTGTTTTTTCCCCTGATATATTGAGCTGTCTAGTGATCTCACCATGTGAGGTTAAGCATGATTCTTTAATGTGCTCGTTGTGTGGTTCTCAGTTTGAGGGTCAGTCTTTTGGTTAGGTTCCATGTCTCAGCTCCATAGGTGACTATCGGGAGAATGCATTCGTTGTATACCCCTCTTTTTAGGACTAATGGGATTTTCTTGTTCTTGAAGGTTGAGCTGGTTCAGTCGAAAGCTTGCCACCCTAGAGCGATTCTTCGCTTGATTTCTTCTTTTGAGGATTTCGTGGAGATCAGTTGTCCTAAGTAGATGTAGTGGTCTATTTTCTCCAGTTCTATGTTTTCGATTTTGATCGTTGTACATTTATTTCTGACGTGATTGTTGCACATGACGTTTGTTTTACTGAAGGGCGCAATTTAGTGGGACACAAATGTCTAGGAACGCCAATGACTGACCTATCAACTAACAATCCATGCTGCTACCTTAACAGTCATTGAATAATTAAAACAAAAGAAAAAGAATATGATAGTGCCATTTTTACTCGTGTAAAACGAATTCGCGTTAAGCGATGGATAGAATCAAAGGGAATAATTACAATAAATCCCCATCCTTCCCGATCGCGATAACTGAATAATTACAAGCATAAAAACCAAATGATGTCTGCATTTTTCTAAATTGCGGTAACTGAATTTCGCATTGATTGAAGTCGTGTATTACGGTGTCCGACTGTAATGACTGTTTTCGAGGGAAAAGTCTAAAAATACATTGGTATTGAACTTTGAAATAGTTTGGGAATATATTTCTTTTGTCCTTCTCTACTCTTCTGATGTGTTTTATCTCTCTCTCTCTCTCTCTCTCTCTCTCTCTCTCTCTCTCTCTCTCTCTCTCTCTCTCTCTCTCTTCCACAATTTTCGGCATTCCGAAAATTCTTTTGATCAGTGTGAGGGAATGTCTTCGGAAGAGATAATCAAACACAGATGGTGCCCACCGGCTGCACCACTCCGGTCTGGAGTCTGGTGGGGTCAGCGGGCACGCGTCGCTCTGTCTAGTGAAGGGCAAACACTTAGTTGGGGTACAAACATTTGAGAGTCGTGATTCCGACCGCATTCAAGGACATCCTCTTCTGATGACAATTTTTAGACTTCCAATAGGGATTCAGTCAACAAAGCATATTTGTACTTCATTGTATGCGGTTTAGTCAGAAGATTTTCCTCGTCTCTGTGCTTTTTTATTTTACAACATTCCGACCGCGTATCCTCCGACCTTCGTCAGTTGTCAGTTTGTTCTGGAATGTTGAAAAGGGCAAGGGTCTTGCTGATGTGATAGACGAGAAAGAAGACTGGAAACTGACAGATTAAGGTTTCGAATCCAAGTACCGTGTTTGTTTCCAAGATTTGTTGGAATGTTGAAACGGGCAAGGGTCTTGCGGAGGTGATAGACGAGAACCAAGACTGGAAACCAGCAGATTGAGGTTTCGATTCCAAGTACTGTGTTTGTTTCCAAGATTTGTTTAAAACTGTCAACTAAAACTGTCACAAAAACCATCAACATTTCTTCAGTTTTTTTTCCAAGTGAAAATTTTCGATTCAAATTTGTTCGACTTCCTGTTTTTATTTCATTTTCTTGCTAACTTTTTTCCATTTTATTGTTGCTGATCATAAATCCATTCCTTGATAACATAGTAGTCACGTTGAAAGAAACAAATAGAGAAGATATAGACCGAGAATAAACAAAGAAAATGGGAATTCAGAGTTGAAACGGTTATTTGGGTCTTTGTATAACCGGTGGCAGTTTAGTTCGATGGTAAGAGCAACGCATATATATGTAACGCTTTTACATTTATAATTTATATAAATATATATATGTGTGTGTGTGTGTATAATTAGATTGGACTGTTTATGACCGACAGAATGTGGTAATTGTAGAGACATTATATAAGGAGCTCTCTTGTCAGTCAGTAGAGCAGAGCTGCGACAAGACTGCTTCCTCATGGACACAGGTTCGAGTCCCGCATGATGCCCTTTTCTTTATTCATTTACGTGGCCAGCTGTTCTATTTGCTACTCAGTTAATTCCGATGCCAAGCAAAATATGTTTCCTAATATGATGCCTCTGCAATTA
The DNA here is from genome assembly GCA_963457665.1 of Thysanoteuthis rhombus. NCBI lineage: Eukaryota > Metazoa > Mollusca > Cephalopoda > Oegopsida > Thysanoteuthidae > Thysanoteuthis > Thysanoteuthis major. The sequence goes on along the minus strand of OY735219.1, from coordinate 47,046,243 downwards.
TCACACACACACACACACATATATATATATATATATAAATATAAATATAGATAAACAAACATATATAAACAAACTGGTGGAAAAGTTGAGTCTACTTAGTATATCTCATTTTTTTGTTAGCTTGAAGAGTTTTATACGTTCTGCTCGTCCTGGGTTTAATTAGCTTTGAAAGCGAAAGTTAGGTTGAGAAAAATGGTGAAAATTACAAAAATACCCGGTATTGATATTGTTATTATATTGTTGGGTATAGGTGGAAAGAGTGTGGGGGTTTCATTACTTTATATAAAAGGGAAATGTCGCTGGTCGAGTTTTTAATAGATATAGTTGTTTGGAAGAGAGAAATAAGAGTTCCCTAATGATGTGGTTGGTGTGGGAATGGTTAGGGGTTATTTTTGGTGGGGGGAATTAGTTGTTAGAGGGAATACATATATGAACTACAATGTATATCTCATGTCCTTGTTAATGAGCAAAGTATGGTCGAAAGCGCTAGAATTCATACCTACTGACTATTCTCACGTACACTCCTTCTAATGCGAAAGCAGGAGGCAATGGCTTTGAGGCGACGAACGGGCGAACGCGCAAGCCCAAATGGACTTCCATCCAGGGTAGGTTTTGGTCTTTAGCGGGATCGCGATGATGTGGTCCATTTTGAGTTGTTCTGTAAATTGTTTCACTCGTCTGAGCGATATTTCACATGTTATTGAAAGAGCGAATGACAATGAAGTGAGTTGAGGAAATGACAGAAGAGGGGGAGATGCCGATTGCACAATAGGCCCTCCTTACACTGACTGAATTCTCAACCCAGACGTCGGAATTCTGTGTACATTGTCAATTCATAAGAATGGCGCGATTTATTCGCGAGACACCGCAATTTTTTTTGTTGTTGTCGTCAGTTTTGTTTGCGCGCGTATGATGAAGAGAATAATGGAGGACAAAGGAACATTGACCAAAGGGAAAAAAGTTGAATGTAATGAGATAAATAGACCTGTTGGTAAGACTCAATACTGAACACTCGATACCTACAGCTTTCTTTCTTTCTATCAATTTATCTATCTATCTATCTATCTCTTTCTCTCTCTCTATCTATCTATCTATCTATCTATCTATCTATCTATATATATATATATATATATATATATATATATATATATATATATATATATATATATATATATGTATATATAGTGACGTCCCTAGGGTTGGTGTCATCAGTGTTGCCAACTGAGAAAAATTTTCGACTCCAAAAAACATATACTCTTACCCTTTTTATGGCCATTCTTAATTGTTGGAAATAGCTATATTCCTCTAAAAACGCTAAATTTAACGTTTTATGAGCAAAATTAGCGACGCATCTTTTCGTACTACAGGAATACGTACCTCAAAAGATACAGTTAATTTCCTTTTCGCATGTATCTGCGGGGAATTTCTTTTTTCATGTATGTTTCTGCAAAGTAAAATTTTTCTCTCAAGGTGGTTTAAATGTTATAAGAAAAGAAATTATATTTTCATTAGTAGTCGAGGTTTTCTTCTTTTTCCCAAAATGTCATTGAAAAATAAAACACAAATGTATTCATCCTTAAATTCCAAATCTATAGCTCCCAGATCCATATTTTTTTTATGAGAATAAAATGATCTTTTAGAAATGGCCAGATTTCCAGCTGGCATAGATTTTTATTGGATAAATTGGAAAATAAAAAGCCAGATCTAACCGAAACTAATCAATTTGACAACACTGGGTTGTCTCCAGCAGAACAGGTGAAAATTCGATTGAGTTCGTTCAAGAACATGGTCGTATTCCATGGTTTCAGTCGAAGACGATGATGGCAGTTCGTTTGTTCATGACGTGAGAAGAAATGAATTTGACGAAACACAGGGGTTTGCTAGTCTTCAGTTTTAAGTAATGAAGTTTGTTTGGTTTGTTGTGGGGGGTTGGGGTTCTACCTATAAAGAATAGAGATTTGTTTTTATTGTGAGAATGTTTTTTGCAATTATGAGAAAAAATCATTCAGTGTTAAGAAGAAATACATATTATTTCCTCGGGCCGTGGTCCCAGCACTCCTTAATATGACCCCTAGTAAAAGTTTTGAAGGATCCACAAAAAACTTAAATTCAATGTCCACGAAGGACAAAGAAAATTATTGTACGTCACTGCAGAGTTAACAAGATCAAGTCAATCTTAATTCATTAAATTAGGACATGTATGGATTCGTTTTTTTCAATTAGGCACCATCATGGTCTCCCTTCGCTGAGAGCGTTACTCGAGGCGAACAGTGCCCCCCATCGCTTCGATACGCTAATATATATATATATATATATATATATATATATATATATATATATATATATATATATATATATATATATATGTTTGTGTGTGTATGTGTGCGTATATATATATATATATAGAGAGAGAGAGAGAGAGTTTCTGTCCTTTTAATACTTCTTCAGGCGAATGATTCGATTTATTCAGATCCCTATTGAGGACGTTATTTGGGGTCTCTGTTTTTCAGGGTGGAAACCCTGTCTTATCCTATTTATATTTCTTTTTCCCTTTTTTCTTTTCTAATTGTTGATCTCTATATTTTATCTTTTACATGGGGACGTGGTTTCCTGGCGAGTCGTTATAAATTACTTGGAATGTATAATAACAATAACAACGAGCAGAATAAGATAGCTATGGTGGTTTATTTTTGTATACCTGTATGTTGAGTGTAAAATTATGTTTAAATAGAAATTTTAAGCGGTGCAGAAATTTTACAGATACTTATTTTTTTCCTATTTAGTAAGTCTATTTTTTAGTGAAGGTGAGAATCTATAATTTCTCATTTAGGCATGGATAGCATGGGATTCCTATGTTCTGGCATGTGTGTGTTCGTTTTGATATTTTCCATTGAACTGTGGGTGTAAGATTGTTGTCTTTTAGGTCCCAGTAATGTGTGGATACTGATCTATTGTTTTGTATTTTTCGTTTGAAAAAGATGATGTTTGGTTGGCTGATCTTAATTATAAAGAGTGTTATTGATATTCCCAAATAATATTTCGCTTTTATCGACTTCTCTGGGGTTCAATTACTAGCTCAATACACAAATGAAGAAAAAATGAATAAAAACTAAAGTAGCTGTAAAGTATTTCTATTAAAAACATGATTCAACTTCAATTAACTTCTATTTTTCTCTCATGAATATTCAACACACTCTCTCACATGATGTTAAAAACAGCGTACAAAAGTTGTCAGTCGTTTTTAACATCGAGTGAATGAATGGATAAAACAATTTACAATCCTTATTTAATACAATTTATCATTAGTACGTTTTCAGTTAAATCACTTCGTTTTTTCTCTTTTGAGCATCCGTTATTGATTCCGACAATGGTTAAAATGTTTGTCTACCCAAAACAAAGGATTACCAATTATTGTTTGGGGCTGAAAGATTTTTTTTCACTTTCATATCATCGGAATCTGAAATCCAAACATCTCTTTCAAACATTTCAATAACGGTCTCACAAAAAGCTGCGCCAACTATGTTGGCCTGTCCAAGCGAGCGTACAATACCCATGCTAAGTTAATATAACTACACTTGTCCAGTTATCTCACTCAATACACTCAAATCTTGTTTGTTTTCAAATGTGCAGTTACTTCTTCCCTGGGCAACGCCAGGATTCCCTGATAGAGGCCTTTCCCAATCCATTCGATACCGATCGTGACTATGCCGATCTTTTTCATGTCTTCTCGACAAATCTCTCACCTCACCATCTTCTGTCAAGTCTTTTTCTATTGTCTTTGCTGACGCTTGGGCACCATTCAACCAACTTTTTGCACCACCTGTTATCTTCCCTACCGGATATGTATCTTGCCCATCTCCATTTTTGTCGCTCAATCACTCCAACGAGATCTCTTACTTTGGTCCATGTTGACCTCTTCTTATCCCTTGAAGTTATTCCTTGAATTGCTCATCCCATTGTTTTTGTTCGTTTGTTTCTTAATTTCCATACGCCCCACCTGTATGTCATTGCAAACATTATGCATTCACTCTTGGCGTTTTAAAAAGAATTAGTTTCACAGTGGACTTTTGTCATCGATAATAATGACGCTTATGTACTTGAGAAATAAATTGAACGTTTGTTGCATTTGAAAGAGCTTTTATTCCACAACCAAAAATGCGACATTTCTTTCCAAACAGCCTAATATATATGCGTACATATGTGTATGTGTACACATGCACATGTCTGTGAGGTATCGATTGCTACGTATATGTATATTTCTGTGGTATTCATGTGTATGCATGCGTATATCTATGTGGTGTCGATATGTACGTATGTGTATGCTTGTGTAGTATTTATGTGTGCGAGGAGGGCGGGTTGCCCGGCGCTGAATCGTGTGAAACGAAAGTCTTAGAAAAGATCAGAGGAAAATTTTCATTTGGGAATCAACCTTTTTTTTTTTAATATTCAAATATACAAATCTATTCAGCTTCTTTCAGATCTATTCTACACACATGGTTTGTTCCGCTGTCCACCAGACAGGAAATTGAAATGTTTATTCACCGGTCTTTCTGTATCTTTTGTTTGCACCTTTTTTGAATTAAGATTTTTAGGGGCGTAGAGGTGTAAATCAGGGGATCGGGGGTTCAGTCACGGTCTGACGCGAAAGAAATGAAGAAGAAACCGTTGCAAAAGGAATCAAAATGGAGGACGCGAATTTCCGGTATTTTCTCTCCCGGGACACTCCCCAGGGTCGCCATTCAAGCCGGGCGGTCAAAATAGCAACAAAAAAAGAACAGAGAAACTTACATATATATATATATATATATATATATATATATATATATATATATATATATATATATATAGCTGTACCTTGAATCGTGCCGTTTTGGTTTGTGCAGATTTTGATGTAGTACGGTTAAACCATTGCTGTACAAATTAATGTAACTAAGTATAAGCTGATAAAACACATTAAATTATAAGAAGATATTGAACATGCCGCCTAAAGGCATTGGTCACATGATGGTTTCTTTTGAATGACTAACCAGACTTGTTTTTTTTTCTCCTTTTTCTTTCTCTCTCCATTTTTTTCAACATTATCGTTCTATCAGATTTTCTTCGACTTGAGTCATTTTTTGTTCTTTTCTCTCTTTTCCTTATAACGTTTACCCCTTCCGCTGTTCCGTCTCTCTTGTCCCACAATTTTTTTTGTACATCAAGAGTCTACTTTAATAATAAGCGGTGTGATCTTCCTGGTTCACTGGTCATTATGCTGGACCCTTCCACTCGAGGGGAATATTTTGCTGAGAAAATACTTCCTGCCTATCATCTTAAACTATGCACTATTGCAGATAAACGGATTTAGTTATCAGGTGAACGCGAAGATCAACTCACTGATTCTATTTGGCAAGGGGATCTGCGCCATTTGCTGTTTCTTCCGACGACGTTGCCTTATAGATGGTTGGATTGTACTGAAATTTGTTTTTGGAAATCTTTGGGCCGGGGCACAACTTTTGTATACTTCAGAAGTGCCTTTTCATTAGCTACAGTTTTGGCTGTTTTTGCTGAGAAAACTGCCCCACCATTTTAAGTGTAGAAATTCTAAACCGGCTCTAAGTACGCTGAAATATTTGAATGAAGAGAGACAATCAGAAATCCCTTTTTAGAAATCTTTTACAAGTGCTAGAAATTAAATTTATGCAAATCAACTGACTCCGCCTCTTTGATAGAAATGCAACTGTCACTATGTCTTCCTTGAATTTGGTTACTTGTGTTATGAATAAAATATCTTCACAGGACACACTTTGCGCCGGTTGGACCCCACATTGAAAACGACTTAGTGTCACTTTTTTCTCTTTTGGGGTGAGAGTAAATACGGTAATTGTGTTGTGAATAAAGCCTGATTTTCGTTGAAGGTTATGGCTTAGCTTACTGGTTACACAAGCGACCATACTACTACTGCAACAACTAGGGGTCGAATTTATGGTGCCTAGTATGAAAAATAATAATAACAAACTTTCCGATCCAAATATATCTCGGAATTCGTTTCCCGTGTGGTTAACGAGTTGATCATATAAAGACACAATGATCAGCAAATTAATCTTGCTGGATGCATCATCGGATCTCCCACGATAAATAGTTTGATACCAATTCATGTTTATATATTTATACAACAAACAGTGTGATTTTCTGGATTTTCTTCATTCGCCGATGAAAGTCCCCTTTCCCACCATTTGAAACTAAGGACTCTTCAACTGAAACAAATCCATTTTTTTTCTTAGAAAATCGTTTCAGAGAAATTCAAATATAACGGGGGATTTTTCTCACAGGTATCAAAATTCGCTATAATTCTCAATAATTGAATAACGATAGTGTCTAATTTGAAGTCATTGAAGTCATTCCGTAGGAGAGTAAATGTGGTCAGAAGAAATTCTATTTATGACATCAGTTTTCAAATCCGTAAACAAAACTGTATGACCAGGAACACACAAAAACACTCACATATTTGAAAAAAAGGATAGAATCCTTCGCCACCATTGATGGCTACGGTTGTTCAGTAGTCGAACACTCCGGTCTTGGATTATTCTAGATAAACAATCTGCAAAATATAACAGATGTCAGTCATTCTCTGACTCAACAGGAAAAAAAAAACAGGTTGGAATATTGAACACTTCTGAGGGCTATCCTTGCAAAAACGCAATTTTTGAACAGCTTTTTTGGATCGGTTAAAAGTGGCAAGATTCAAGAAAAGGGGGTTAATTAGAATATAACAGATTTGAAAAAGGATTTCTTGAACAAAGTTTTTTTTTCAGTATTTTGTCAATAACTGATCAATACATTATATATATATATATATATATATATATATATATATATATATATATATATATATATATATATATATATATATATACGTATGCATTATCGAGATTATCATTTTTTGTGGACGATAATACCTTATCGATGCGTTGTGTAATTATATTTTTTGATGCCTTTGTATGCATTTCTGGAGAGCATAATGTTACGTGCGATTTCAATATTTTGAAAATAAATCTAACCAGTTACAGCCATCCAAAATAGCCAATTTGAAATAGCTTGTGATCTTGCAGATTGCCTTTCTCATACCTACGAAAAGCCATAGATTAATGAGAATCCAATAATACAGGGTGGCATAAAATAATTTGTCCATTTTGATTCTCTCAGACCACT